>CM059574.1:43634830-44029830 GCA_030386875.1 Morinoia aosen
TACTGTCTGTTGCCATCAGTTGTGTATTGCTACTCCTATTGTCAGAACTGTTCCAGAATTGACGTGAAAGTTTGGGTGTGCAGGCCAGGTGCTGTCGGCGCATGTCGCCGGCAAAGTGGTCATGAAGAGCTACCTGTCTGGCATGCCTGAGTGCAAGTTTGGCATCAATGACAAGATTGTGATGGACGCCAAGAAAGGCAAGTGGTTTTCTTTAGCCGTGAGACTGGAGCTACCGCTGTTGTCAGGTAGGGAAGGAAAGGCTGAAACATTTCTATCAGTTTTAGTGGGGATCGGAGCATGCCGTCCGTGCTATCGGCGGTCTATGCTGTCAAAGTGCGATTGCTCAGACACTACGAGCGCTTTTATGCAGCTTGGCTCACGAATGTACGGAGGGAGCTACACTGGTTCTACCTGTTGAGAGGGCTCATGAAAATCGATGCCCTTCTAGATGTTGGGCCTGCTAGATCATTGCTCCACTGTCAATGAGGTTGCGTGGTGTTTTTTGACCAGATCCACTTCAGTTGAGCATGCAGCGTCTGTTTTTGGGATCACCCACTCACGCTTTGGTTACCCGTCTGTCCTTGGAGTGTTCCTTTTGCCCTTGGCGGAGATGCCCCCCTCCTTGCACTTGGCGTGGTGGCCCACTTGCAGCAGTTCTCAATGCTTTCTGATGTTATTGCTAGGGATTATAGTGCATATTTTGTTCTGTATATGGCCAACTTTTGATGCATCATAAAATTTATAAAAACATAAGTTTTGTGTATCGTTTATTTCCCATCTGTGCACTAATCTAGAGTTCAACTGTCTCATGAAACTATTTTAAAAGAGTGAACACTTTGTTGCATTGGTGTAAAGCCTGTATGGGGAATCCAATAATCTTTTATTCCTGCGACTTAGGCTCGAGTGACGAGACCCAGCGCACGGGCAAGACGAGCATCGCCATAGACGACTGCCAGTTTCACCAGTGCGTGAAGCTGAGCAAGTTTGAGACGGAGCACAGCATCTCCTTCGTGCCTCCTGACGGCGAGTTTGAGCTCATGAGGTGAGGAGCTTTATCCGGTGTTCTGTGGGGGAGGGAAGGAGGATTTTTGGTCATGTGTGGTGGAGGACAAAAGGGAGGGAAGCATGTCCGGTGGTGTGTGTAGGGATGGAGTGAGAGAGACCTGGGTAAGGCAGGGTAACAATAGAACAATCTCATAATTTGGAATTAAATCCCCTGACTCAGTAGAACTGAGATGAACAATTACTTGCAGGCACCTGAATCTAGAATTTGTGACTATTATATTGATGCATAATTCTGACCCACTTGAACCCTGTGTGATGCGAAAAAACATTTTTATTTTAGGAGAGTTTTAGTACTAAAATCAGATATGATGGTTGGGCTGATTTTGTCCGTTCCAAATTTAGCATAATAAAATCTTTACTGATGGTCTAGATCTCATTAACTTAGCTGCATGCCTCAGACTCGTCTCTTCGAACCCACTCAGCACCAATGCTTGGAGTTGTCAGCAGCAAGAATGAAGTTACTTTTACATCACGAAAGTAAGACTCAAACTGTTAGATAATATATTACTGATCTCTTGCTTTGTCGGAAATTTCATTTGCGTGGTATGTAAGAGGAGCAATGGGGGTAATGATGTAATAGTAAACAATTCGGAATTTTGAAATTTCACCCGTGGTACTGTAATAGAGAAATTGAAATATAATTTGACAAAGCAAAACACCAGTTGTTTAAACCCCCATCCTCCTTTTTAAAATATTCTTCCTGCTCCTGCACATATTAGTACACGCTGATCCAAACTCACAGACACTGGAATACGTAGGTAGGTGAGACGATGGAGAATTTTGCGGCGCTAGTGTCCTTATTGAGGTTTGGCTTGTGAGTGGAAATGAATAATAGCGACTCTTTAATTCTAAGATCTTGTCTATTACCCCTCAGGGGGATGCAACTGTTGTATCTATGGGAATTAACGCTCAAAGGGGGACTATGTGAGGCCCCGAGCTAAAGGTTAGGTAGGCTTTCTTTTTGTTAAAATAGAATAGTTTTTTGTTTTGTAACGGACCATCTTTTTCGGTTCACTGCTTTCCTGTTTTTTTTTTTTCAGCACCTGCTGCTTTCTTCTTCAACTTTGATCTTGTTTCATGAACTTCTTTCTCATCTTACTGTTTCTAAGCCCTTTCTGCATAGAGTTTGCGTTCCCTTTACTCCATACTAAATGGTGCCTTCTTCCTTCCTCTCTTTGGATCGCATTTGTTGCTGCGGGTAGGAGGAAAAACTAACAACTAAACTAAACTAGTATAGTTGGTCCAGAATGAAGTGAACGTTTGGGGACAGGGCAGGAAACGTCATCCGTCGTCAAATTGCCACTAGAGGTACATTTTCTTTATTACAAATACCATTAAGGGCCATGATGTGGCGACAATTTATGAATTCCTAGAAAAGCAGTGCCAAACGTTACTATGAGTGTAAAATACAGATATAGCTTAGAAGTAAGAACATCTTTAATAAATATATTTTGATGATAGAAGCTACCTATGTTTTGCTTAAAGTATCAATGTTGTATAATATTTTTGATGGGTTGGGGTTTGTGGTTTAGCGACCCTGCATTTCTGGAAACCGCCCCTAAACGGTCATTTCATTCTGGTTGGACTATAATTGCTGTACACAGGGTTTAAAAATTAGTATTTACAAAGTAGCTCTTGTACAATGGTGTTGTTGTGCGCTGACGGCGCGCTCGACGAGACGAGCGACTGAATGGAAGGCTCGACACTAGTGTTCAAGATTAGATCTAAAGTCTTTACTGACGTGACTCTGGCGGCAGGTACCGCACCACCAAGGACATTTCACTGCCGTTCCGCGTGATCCCGCTCGTGCGGGAGACTGGCCGCACGAAGATGGAGGTCAAGGTGGTCATAAAGAGCAACTTCAAACCTTCTCTGCTTGCTCAAAAGATCGAGGTTGGTTCTTCTCATCTTTTGGGCCTTCTTTGCCTGCTCAAAAAATCGAGGTTGGTTGTCCTCATCTTGTGGGCCTTCTTCAGCTTTCTAGAGACCCGCGTGAGGATTGACGAGTATTTTCCCATTTCTTTACTTGGACTGGCACAGCATGATGAATCTCTAAGTGTCAGATCTTATTAGGTAGCTCGAGGAAAGCAAAATAAGAGAAGTTACATTATTATTCTTGATGTTAGTAAGGATAGTGTTGTTCAATTACATGCCAGTGCAACTATTGATAGTCCTGGCTTAGTCACACCCCTTAGAGACATGGAATAGGCAATAGGTTTGTGCAAGTTAGAATTAGATATCTTGTGCCTCAAGTACTGGCGCTCGTAAAGAGGATGCCGTTAGGTTACCTCAACTACATATATGAAGACCGTTGAGAATTCTTTCTCTTGTGTCCACTTTGCTTCTTTCAGTTTTCATGCCTTCTTTGCTATCCTTTTCTTCCTCTTCCTTCCTAATTCGCTGTTTCTGTGCGCAGCGCCTATGTGGGTACACAAGTTGTGTATAGATTTGTTTTTTACAGTTCATACTAAATAGTCCCTTTTCTATGCTCTTTTGAGATTGTCTTTGTTGTGGTTAGGGAGGCATAAACTAATATTATGTTAGTTACACTTAATATCACGTGAAATAATTGCTCCCTCTGTAACAGTAAACTACTGCTGAGCACTTGCGACCATGCCATTTCTCATCAGTGAAAGCATGCTGTGTCTAGTTATATTCGTATTGTTGATTCGCCCTGCTCTTTGGTATCTGGGCTACGTAAACTAGCTATATTTTGTTTTGGTTCATATTCTGTATCACTTACAAAACTATTCAGATCCCTTTTTCAATTGCATGTCATGGAATTCCTCGTCTCATCTCCAAACTGTGGCAGTTGTGCACCGCTGCATCAAGTGTGTGGTTCCTGTTTTTTCAGAGCAAAAGACTTTTTAGACAAACATTTGCCTGCATTTTCTATCAACGAATATGTCCAGCCGAAAGCTTTGGCTAATAAGTATTTGTTTTGCTGCGTTTGCTCTTTCCACGGCAATGCGAGAAAATTTATTTGAAGTTGAGGAGACAAATTTTATTAGTTTTATTGTGTGCGATATTTATACACAACGGTCTGTTGGGATGAATTTTTCTTTAGTGCCTGCAGTGTCTGCATAACACTCCCACGGAACATAGGGTGGAGTAGTTGGAGCTCTTGGAATGGCTTTTCATAGAAAAATTCAATGCTTATTGAAATATCTCCATTACCACTCGGTTGTGATAGTTATCTTTCTTATGCTTCAATCTTCCCTACCTCAATGCAAATAGCCAATAGAGTTGTAAGGCTTCACTATTGAATAGCTTTCAAAGCGTCTATGCCTTTACGACGCAATAATAAATGTTCGATTCCAGGTGCGCATCCCAACTCCGCTGAACACGTCGGGCGTTCAGCTCATCTGCATGAAGGGAAAGGCGAAGTACAAGGCTGCCGAAAACGCCATCGTCTGGAAGTGGGTGCACTCAATATTTAGTTTTGTGGAGTCTGTGTGAAACTCTTCCATAGATCTCCTTTCAAAGTTTTAGTGCGTCTCTATTCTGCCAAAGTTTTCGAGACGTTGACAACGTTTGTGGTGTTGTCACACTGGGTTGCGTTAAATTATAAGTAGCGCAGATGGAAAACCGACTTTGCTGCTTCAGAACATTTCTATGTTTACTAATAAGTGGGTAAAATTTAATAACGCAATTATGCATCGCCTCTTAAGCTAGAATCTGCCGTAAAAAAGGGAGGAAAATAATTTGAAATGCTGTTCATTAATGCGTGTGAGTAATGAGAAATTCACATAGTGGTACACGTACGTCCCAATACGTAGTCAACGTATTAACTTGGTATTGCTTGTGCAGCCACTAAAGAAATGCCTTGGCTGTGTGTGCGTGTGTGATGGTCAACTTAATCATGCAGCTTGAGAAGCGGTCGTATGAGCTAGAGGCCAAGCGAGCAATTATCTTGTTGTAGAAAGTGAACCTTTTAATTGTGTAGGTAATGTCCTAGTTTTTGCAGGCATGACTAACACAATCCTCAACCTCATTGTTTCTTTAGCAGCAATGTGACTTATTTCTCAGAGCTGATAATATTTTTTTTTTCTGGCCAAAATTTTCAAATTTAGTTTTACATTTTATTTTTGTCATTAAAATTTGATCTTGAAAATCATACGTCTTCTCAACTCTGTCGTGTTGCCAGAGGCTAAGTGATGATCATGGCCAAAAATTAGTGTGTGAGATGATGAAGTAAGAAAATTGATGCCCAAAAAGGCATTTTGGCAGGCAGTCTGAAGCGAATTGAATAAATTCAATAAATTGAATTGAATAAAACTACGCTCGAGGAAATAACGTACTACATGTTCCATTTATGTGCCTCATCTTCTTACCCAATAAATATAGTTTGAGAGAATTTGATGTCACGACGCCCTCTCGCTGCCTCACGCTAACGGCAGCAGCAGTAAGAGGAATGACACATCCCTAGGAAAGAATTCATGCAATGACCCTGCGATAAATGGGATTGCGTTTATATTGGCACTCATACCCTGAATGCCGGTAGTGGCACTCACACTACAAAAACCTGTAAATGAATAAATCAGATATGACTTGCCAAGCTTTAGAATTCAGTGCCAAATTTCCATTAATTTCCTTGGGAACTTTTTATGGCAAGAGTCCATGTTATTTCCTAGAATAGGAAATATTCAAATATTCACTTATTTGAATAAATATTTTTTATTAGCACTCATTCCGAAAAATATTCCCAGACATGTTTTAATTTCTCATCTTTTTTAAGAATATCTATCCGCCACATTCTCATTCAAGATACTCCTAATTTGCATGGTAGGATCAAGCGCATGGGTGGCATGAAGGAGTCGCAGATATCAGCAGAGATCGAGCTGCTGCAGACCGACAACAAGAAGAAGTGGACGCGACCGCCCATCAGCATGAACTTCGAGGTGCGTGCTCACCACTTATAGTGTTACACAAGGTGGAGCTTGTGGTCATGTTACGTGTCTCTGTCGTGTAAGAACGAGTATCTGTGTTACAAAGTCGGGTATCATGTTTAATTAAAATTTAAAGACCTCTCAGCATGAACTTCGAGGAGCGTGCTCGTCTTTCGCGTGTAATTCCTTGCTCATAAGGGAAATTCTCTATGTAGTTGCAATGGATCGAACCTAGCAATGACATAAAGTTAGTATCGTACGTCCTGTTTTCCCCCTCAGGAGGAGACAACTATTTTATCTATGAGAATTAGTGCACCCAGGGGGAAAATGTGAGGCCCTGAGCTGAGTGTTAAACAGGCCTTTTTGTGGAAATGTATATTTTTGTTTTGTTGAGGACCATTTTTTTTTTTCGGTTCACTTCAGTCGTGTTTTTCAGCACATCTGACTTGCTTCAATTTATATCTCATTTCTTAACCTTCCTTCTTATCTTACTGTTTCTATGCGCACGGGATCCTTCGCGGGAACACCCTTTATGCATGGGTTCCACGTTCCCTGAACTCCATACTAAATGGTGCCTGCATCCTTCCTCTCTTTGAACATCTTCGTTTTGGTGAAGGAAGGCTAACACTTATTTATAATCGATCAAATTCACCTACTTGGAAAATTGCTGTGGGGTGTCATACTTCATTTCAATTATGGAGTTCAAACTTTCCATCAACGGATGTAAGATATGAAATAGGTTTAGGTTAGCTAGGTTGGTTTATCCTATGCTATAGACATCGCGGCGACCCATCTTCTGGAAACTGTTAGGGTGCATCACCTATAGACAAGCCTTCATTCGAAGTTTTTTTGATATCGTGCTCACTTTTCTTAGTTCCGTTTTCATGGCTTCGTTTCTTTTCTACCTTTTCCTAATTAGCTGTGTCTATGTACAAGACATCGTGTGTGGGAAAGCGCCTAGTACATAGTTTCCCCATCAGCTAAACAACGAAGCAACAAACAAACCACGAAGATAAGCATTAGTTTTAACAATGAGGAAGTTCGTGACAGACGCTCCGTGTTTCAGGTTCCCTTCGCGCCCTCTGGCTTCAAGGTCCGCTTCCTGAAGGTGTTCGAGAGCAAACTCAACTACTCCGACCACGACGTCATCAAATGGGTCCGCTACATCGGGCGTTCCGGCCTCTACGAGACGCGGTGCTAAGAATGAGATGTGAATTTTCTGCATCTATGTTCTCAAAGTTTCCAAATTCGCTCAAGGATAATATCAGTTTTATTGCATGCAGCTTAAAAAGTTAACTGCAAAATAACCTACTTCAGGATTTCGCGTTAGTTCATTGTTTCTAAATGCCGGCTCGCTGGTTCTATTGAATCATTCATCTCGGAACTGTTGCAGGTTGCGTCTGCTTTTGGTGTCTCCTGCACGGGAGATCACACAGATGTTATGTAGAACGCGTCATTTCGGGTTTCCGCAGTCACATTTGTTGGGACAAACATTAAGAAAGTAACGATTTTTCGCTTGGTATGCCTCTTTAAGCGAAGGTGTTCAATTGTTGAACTGTAATGAAAATTTCATTGTAGTCCTTCAGCTGTACGTCCCGTATCCACGTGACAGACAGATACTCGTATTGTGAGACCTTAGGTGCGAGTAGTTATTGTAACACGAGCAAAACATGTCACTTCCACTAATGAGCATCCTCTGCTGTTTGCATTGTCCTTGAAAGTTGGTGGGAGGCAAAACGTTCATTAGTATTATAAGATTTCCATGTTTGAAAACGGAGCTTCTGTAAGACGAGATCACCATGAACCCTCTCGCGTTGGGCGTGTAGTGTCAGCGTGGCCTCACCGTGTCAAGACGAAGTGATGCTTTGTATAAACGAATGTTTCTGTAGATACTGTTTTTGTTCACGCCGGTGACTGTTGTGGTTCACTTAAGAGAACGACGCCATTAATCTCTGCTTCGAAGCAATTTCTAAGCATTAGCGTTTTGTGAAAGCTGTTTTGCGAAGTTTTGAAGCACAGACTTGGTCTGGGGGCTTGATTTTCTAGCAATACACAACATTGTAGCGGTACAGCTGGCAGCGAAAGTTCTGACGTCAAGTTGACTCCACGTGCTGTTTTCCTAGGTCAAAAAACTTTCACCCCACTCGAAAATAGCCTCTGAAATAGCTAAGTTGACATAAAAGGTTTTGCTGCTGGCTGTTCCCCTACGACGGGACAAATTGTTTGAAATTTTGGCCCTTGCAGGTTTGAGCGAGTTTCACTCACTGAAATTACAACTTCATTTGAAATTTCTGTTTGATTGCGCCCTGAGGAAACCTTTGCTGCTACTCAATAACTCATTGCTTTAATGTCGTTGAAATCGCTCTGCGCACCGTAGCGTGTAAGCCAACCATCGTAGTGTAAGAAGTTAGGAAGTTCGCTCACAGATCCAGAGGAGGGACCGTTTTGCTTCAATTTTCTGCTTTTCCTCTTGACGTTTCTGTGACTCGAGTCCATAACTCTTTCTTGGTCGTCAAAATTTGTACTTGATGTGGCTCTGAATTGATCTGTTTTCTCTGAAGTCGTACGGAGGTCCATCGCGCGTGAATGCTAGCTGCCGTAAAATTCATAGTTCTCTGTGACGTGCTCTGAAACCAAAAATAGCGTGTGGGATGCTCAAATCGTTACCTTATTCTCATGAAGTGATCTTAGGCGCTTGCGCGACGAGTTCCTTTGGGTTATTCCTCCTCTGGGTGCGTTTGCGTAGATAGTAAATTTGTTGATAGATCTTAGATGTTTATTTCATAAAATGTTTAACGTGGAGTCTCTTCCTTGTGTTGCACGTAGGCATTCGCTTCGTTTGTTCTATTGGAGAAGAGAAATATCCGTCGTATATTCGTGTGCGTGGAGTATTATTATTGTTCTTTCGGTAGTGTGAGGCCTTCAACGGTTCTGTGACTCGATCATATGTGTGCGTTGTAGGTGTGGTAGTTAGAAGAAAAAAGCTTTCCGTAACAGGTGTTGGCTCACGAGCTCTAACGTTACAATGTTGTGGTGTGTGATTTCTGGTGAAAAAAGTTAATGTTTCCTCACGTCAGAGGTGCATGCGTTTGAATTAGGATCTGCGGCGCAAATTTGTGATATTTAAGAATTGAGAAATTTCGGCTAATCTGCATCCCGTAATTAGTATTTGCTTGCCGCATAAATTTATTAGATGTATAACCTAGTTGTCCCTCTATATACTGCGTTGATGCAAATTCGTAACTGAACACAGGCTTATAAGATAATGTTCGGTCGAGCCACCATCTGGCCACGATATTGCGGCGCTCTGCTCCGTGCTCTTGTTTAGCATCATGAAAACGTGAGACATGAAATCATTTGCGGATGTTTTGAAAGTGGAGAAACCCCTTAAAAAAATTATGCTTCTGATTATCTAAGTATGCTTCTGTAGTTTCAATCTTTAGTCTGTGTTATTCTAATCCGTTGAACATGCAGTGTATTCGTTTAAGTAGTGGGATAGATCTCGTTTGAAGTTGAAGTACAGAAATATATAGAAAATTTGTGTTATGTGCAAAAGTGGAAGTTTGTATCATGATTTTGCTGGTGTTCATACATTCCCTTGTATCTTCTGTTACTAGTTGAAATGATTCGTGTTTTCTTGTATATTTCAAATTTTATTTACGCGAGTTTCGCTTTTTCCATAGAAGTGTTAAGTACTTTTTTCGTAACTCGCATTTGTGACAGAAATTTTGCCAGGTACTGAATGTTGCGCTAGCACTGAATATGTGCGCGAGTCTCCTTCAGTGGTGTAGCTCTCTAATCCATCTTTGAGGTGCGAGTGTTGAATTGCTTAATATAAATTGAAAAATCTGCAGCGACTGCGGTTGTGGCATCTGTAAGAAAGTAGTGTGCCGGTCACAATATTCAGCGATTTTTTTTGCTTCTTCATTCAATCTCCCAATAAGTTGCAATAGTGTGGTTCGCGAAACGGATATTAGGTGTTCTGCATGTTATATGGCCAAAATTGTCCTATATTTACGATCCTGATATTTTTATCATAGTAGCTTTTTCTCGTGAAGTTACTTCAGAGTATCCTACGATCAAATTTTCTAGATTTAGGACTTTAGAATAAGAGTTGTTTCGGTGCATTTATTTCTGACCTTGTGTTCGTTGCAACAACTGTGGTCTTCTATCTCCTGTATTTATTGAAGTATGTTCCTATTAGCATCTGTTTCGTTGTCCTTCCTTCTAGTTTTACATCTATAAACTCGTTGTAATTATACCCAGAGATTCTAATCCAGTTGTATAATTCTTCGCAACGGTCACCTCGCCAGCCTTGATTTTACTCTTTAGTCCAGAATAACTACAGTAATTACTGGAGTTATTCTGCACTGTTAATTCCTGCAGATGTGCTGCAATAATTCAGAGTACCTTGCTGTGCTAACTCCGTATTAGCTTTAGAACAAAATGAAACCGACCGGTCCATGGTGTGGTCATTTTGGTGGGAGGGAGACTTTACTCCGGATTGGTTATAAAAACACACTGACTGGATCCACGGATATATAAAGTTTCATTTCATAAAAACTTGTATTTAGGGTCTTTCAAAATTATTTCAGCTGTACTAACTAAATAAACAGGTTACAAAACATGAGATTCAATTTTAATGGCATGGTTACTTGTGCGTTCATCCGGCACTTGAACATAGTTTTATAAGAAGTAGTTTGTACTCACGTGGGTTACAGTACCTTAACAACGCGAGTGCTTCTCACAGCGTGCGCATCTGTTAATATGAAACGCACGTAATTTTTACCGTGTATTGACATTAACCCTACTGATCACAAGGTGCACTCTGCATATAGTGAAAGACATGGTAGACTTGATAAAAAGAAACCATCGCGACCCTATGTTCAGTCGACGCATTTCATTGAAACCACACAGAAGACTCATAAACTGACTAATGAAATACAATCACATTAATAGTGAAGAAGATATCACATTTACAGCCAAAATTGTGTCATCACAGAGGCGTACTCAGTCCGCTCCACGAACTTACGCTGCTGGCTGTACTGATGCAACAACTTGGCTCGTTAGAACATCCGGCTTTTGCCTAAATCCCATAGTTATACATTCTGCTACTCAACACGTTAAGCGCCATGGGTTTAACTAGAATTCAATACTTAATTCAACATCAACTGTAGTAAGCAATTTTGAAAATAGGAAATATTTAAATGGATCGAGACTTTTAGCTTGGATGAAATATATATGAAAATCGAGTTCGTGACTCCTGGTCGGTCAGCAGCATTATGAAAATTCCCTCCGTGTACCACCGGTGGCTCACATGGCGGTTTACGTGTTCAGAGCGCAATTACACAGGCACGTGCGAATACAAGTATTCCTTACTGCAGAGAAAAGTTGATAGCAAAACAGAAAACACCCTCACCAATTCAAACCCTAGTACAATTCTAAATATAAACCGTGATTACAGCCGAATACCCGTCTCCAAAATTAACAAAGGCAACCAATTTTTACGATTCCTCTGCGGTAAACTACTACTCGTACGTTAACAACATCAACGTACGTCACCTTAAACGAAACATGACTTCGAATTGATCAAATTTTTAAAAACGACCTACTGAATGTACTCCGGGAAAGAATAGGGCAAAAATACCTAACAGAACGAGCAATAATAAACTCGATTCGTTACCTAGTACACGGACACAGTGACTATCGCAGGATCGCACATGGAACATGCGCAACTATAATAAAACATCAGACGATAGAGCTCATGAAAACTTTGGTGGTAAGCTTGAAAACTATTTCTACAGCTATCACTTCTAGAGCGATTTGGCTTATTAAGGACATTTATAGACACGCCGTCATGTTACAAGCATGCAAACACGAGCTTGCAACGTACAGTTTATGTACGTCGAGCTGTAGATTGTTGCCATTATAACTCTATTATTAGTAATCGACATTCGATTTCTTCGGATCAGTCCACGCGATTATATTTTGGTTTTGGACCGCCTTATGATTTCTTCGGACGTTGTTGGCTAACCGTACAGTATGACCGGAACCTGAGCTCCAGCCTGCCAAATATGTAAGAAAAAATAAAAGTACGAAGCTAAACGTCGGTAAACTGTAGAGTTTCAGTTGCATGCGACGTGTGAAAAAACTTCAGGTCAACTGGCTGCAATTCTCCTACCCACACAGGCATAGAAAGAGAAAAGTGACCAATAAATTTGATTGAAAATTGTCTCAAACTTACAGTAACTTCAAAGTTAAAATGTTATTTATGGACCTTATGCACCTACCCTTGAAATCTCATCTACTAGGTACATTAAGTTTTCATAACCTTTTTGTTCATTCGTTTGCACTCACCTAAGCAATCTGAATAGTCCGAGGAGATTTCTAGTGCGATCTCCATTCCACTACCGACGAATCGAAACAATCGAAAAGCCAGGAAATGAAGTCTCCCTTTCCTAAATCAAGTTTTTGCTAGACCATCGGTAGTGACCCTCTTGACATAAAAATCCCTCTTATAGAAATCTTTCATTGCAAGGACTAAGAAAATTAGTTAATATGATCTAATTTTTACTAAAAGGCTTCGCATTCATTTTATCAAACGCAGGCTTTCTCTTGCGAAGCAAGAATCCTTTAACCTTTAATAGACAATGCATGAGCTCATTTATGGTCGGACGAACCTTCAACCTCAGCTTTCACAACTTGGTCCTGAGTAAAAATTTATCAATACTTAGACGATGAGACGTTAGTTCAAAATCTACGACTTGCGTCGAGGATGTGATAAATCGAGGCTGCAACTCGTTCCGGAGCCCAGAAGTAAGGAACCACAACCGAGCAACTAACCGGAGTTTTAGAAAGTAAAACCCATACAACAGCAACTAATTTCAGTATTCCGTGGGAGGAAACCGCGTCTCGGTAGCTAGTTTAGAAAGCCGCAAAAAAGAAACCCGAGAAGAGCAACTAATCTCTGCATCCAAAAGCAGGAAACGGCGAAAAAGTGGCTGGTTTTGAGATCTAAAAGAAAGAATCCTAAACAGAGCGACTGATTTCTGCATCTAAAAAGCAGAGAACAGTGACGCTGTAGCGCGTTCAGACCTGCGAGCCTCAAACCTGGGCTGACGTTCATCCATTACTGTGCCAGCTGACGACCGTCAAACTTGGAGGCCAATTCGACGATGAAGTATTTGAAGGCGAAGACATCCATGTTCTTGCCTGAAATACAACAGATACATTAGAGACGTGCACTCTGAAAAAAAGTGTGTTTGAAATATTTGAGTCTTCAAAAAAATTTGTAACGAGCACACGTAAAAAGCCGAAAGAAAACCAAAAAAGATTCGTGAATGCAATACGAAATACTCCGTTTCAACAGAGACTGATTAGATTATATATTATTTTTTACTCGAATTCCTGAATAATTTAATTTATCAGAAACACATGTGCACTTGACTTGAAAGAGAGTATATTAAACCTAAATTTTTCTCTAACTAGAACTGACAGCATTGCTACACAGGGCAGTCATCCAACTCCTGTGTGACGTGAGTTGAACAAACAAATCGCTAAAAATTTATCCATTGGAACAAGAATATTTCACAGACCGAAAAGCTCCCATTGACAACCATTCGAACAGTGGAAAAATCATTACCCAAACTAAAGGCTCAGTCATGCAATCACGGATTCACTATAACGTAGTCAAAGTAAGGTAATATAAATTAAACAAGTCTTTGCCAATGGTAGATTTCATCACGAGTTTCTTCAAGCCTCCCTAACCACTGAGAAAGGAAAGAAGTACAATTTATAATAGAATTCAGAGAGCGTGAATCCCTGAACAATGCAAGCCAGCATACCATGTGCATAGAAACAGAAAGGCAGAAAGAAATTTGTGATACGAAATAGAAGTTGAATAAAGTTAGAGGCACTGCCAAAAAAAGACAATGTGAACCGAAAAAAGTGATCCGTAGCAGAACAAAAACCGTATACCATTTCAACAAAAGGATGGCCTATCTTGCCTTCTGCTCGGGACATCGCATCTTTCCCCTGTAGTGAATTTATTGGAAAATCTCGGGAAAATAGGGCATCTGTTAGAAAGATTCGAATAGTACTTCGCCGCCAGAGGGGAGAAGAGGAATCAGGGTTACCTCAAGGCGCAAGGTGTATGCAAAAATAAGGGATAAGGGTATTAGATGTGCTTAAAATCTGTATGTTGCGGCAAAAGAACGTCGAGGGGTGCTCAAGAGTATGAAATGCTGTTCACAGGATGAAGTGGGGAGATTAGATTAAATGTTAATTTAAACCGCCTTAACAGCAGCAACAACAAAGGCGTTCCATAGAAAAGAAGCACCATGTAATTAATTTGGGCTTGATATAAACGCACAGTGTATGCGCAAAGCACATAGAAACAACAAGTTGAGAAAGAAGTTCGTGAAAGATAAAAGTTAGAAAAAGTTGTAGGTGCTGAAAAACAGGACCATCAGTAAATCTCCAAAAGATGGTAAAAAAACTCATCATGTGTCTACAAAATATAGGCCTACCAAATTTTTACCTCGGGACTACACATATTCCTCTTGAGAGTGCTAATTCCCTTATATACAACAGTTGTCCCCTCTGAGCAGAGGAGGGAGGAGTGCGCCGCAAGAAAAGCTCGCTGAAGTACAGGGCGCACGAACAAGAAAATGCGACTGCGTAAAAAAGTTCGAAAGGGACATTCAGTCCAACACTACCTAGTACTAGCATCGCCAGCGTCGTCAACGCCTTTCCTGCGTTGATCACGAGGGTGAAGACTACAACACTGAAATGCGCGATTTAAGACAACGTGAGAAGTCGAGTCAACGATGGGGCAAGATAGACGTGAACGTAGAAATGCTTTGAAGGGTGAAATGTACTGAATTGTAAAATTCAAGGTCTTTTTTCAAGATGAGTCAAAGTGATATTTCGAACGTAGTGATCAATTCATACTAAATTATTAACTATGTCGTTCTCGAGATTACGTAAGGAAAATGTTGCCGAGACGTGCAAAAGACGTGCACTCCGAAATAAGTGGGTTCGAAAAATTGAATTCGGAAAAATGCGGCTTGCATTCATTGCGATGGGGGTTTGACCTTTCAAGAGTGTGTGATATTTATATAACACTGGGGTGATTTAAATATATTTGATATTTCTATTATGTGCTGTGTTCTTGTTTGTGTCGATGGATTGTCTTCTGGGGTCTGGTATTAATTATTTGGTAGACTTGCGAGCTCATTTTCAATAATACCCCTTAATCCATCAAATAATTTATCAATTTATTCATCACTCCTCAATTTATCAACTCACCCGTTCACTTCAAGTAAAATTATTGTATTTATTAGATACTTATTATCCCCTTGGCGATCAAGTAAATGCAGCGTAGAAAGCTCAACCTCATTTCTTTATTTCTGTGTATCTCATTTCTAATAATTCTACTTCTTTCTCTACCACACTCGAGGTAGTAAAGGGGTGTTTACACTAGGGGACATTTCGGCTGTGAGGCGCGACTCGTGTAGACGAAGCTCACCACTGAGGCTCATATTTGTGTGTGTGAGCCCGAAGTTCCCGATTCACTTTGATTGAATCCGTGGAGCGACTGCGAGTGTGAGCGGCGCTGGCCGCGCTGCTCTAGACCGGTCACAGTGTTGCCAGATGCAGGGAAATTTCCCTGCTTTAGGGAAATTTTGGGTCCCAAAGGGAAAAAGGGAAAAAACTTCGAAAACCCTATGAAAACAGGGAAATTTTGCAATGCGGCTTCATTTTCATGTAAAATTATATGTAAGTGATTAGCTACTTAGTATTTTGTGCAAGCGACTTAGTATTTATAGTTTTTAACACTTGTCGGACATGTTCGAACTTTGATACACGTATTGCACGCGTACATAACAATCAGAGGCGCCAATACGTCGCAACCGCGCAGCGCCAGTTCAACTTCACGCGGTTCACGCTTCACAGAGTCGCAGATCTTGATCATCACAGTTGCATTAGTCATTGTAATGATTGTAGTGAGAGGAAGTTGAAGAGACGTGCTTCAGTATTACTGAAATTTTTGAAGTGAATTAACGTAATATATAAAGCAGTGGGAATGAAACCCCACAATCGAAAGTAAGACGTTAACGCTTAATTCATGCTCAAAAGCACCTAGTTTCCTAGAGTACCTAGGAAACTGAAATGAAATTCATAGAGTGGCTCAGTAAAAATTAAAAAGGAGCAGAATATTTTCAATGTTAATTATGTGACGTAAATAGATGGAAAAGCTGGCAGATCAGAGATTGAAAAAATGCGGAAAGGACAAATACAAAAATTGTAGAAATTAGAAAAAACGACAAGAAGTTCTTTGAATACGCACAACGGCAGTAAACGAAGAAAAAATACACAAGTAGAAGAAGGATGAAATTAGACTTGTTCCATTCCTATATGAGCATAATCTTCCGCATTCTATTGTTGAACATTTAGTCCCAGTTGCGAAAGCAGCTTGTCCTGATTCGGAGATTGCGAAAGGCTTCAAATGTGGTATGACTAAGTGTATTGCAATTGTGAAGAATGTTTTAAGAGGCGAAGTGAGTGGTAATATTTATGAGCTCTTGAAGAATCATTATTTCTCACTGATAACGGATGAATAAACATATAAACGAAGTACAAAGTATTTGGCATTGGTGGCAAGGGTTGTTAAAAAAGATGTCGTTAAAGATCCATTTTTGACTATCATCCCACTCATTAGTGCTTCAACATGTTTGCATGGAAAAATAAAAGAGCTATTCTCTGAAATAGGCATACTCTGTAAAAGGAATATGATTCTATGTATGTACGTATGTATGTTTAAAGAGTCTACAAAACAGGGAAATTTTTAGTCAAAAAAGGGAAATTTTGGGACTAAAACAGGGAAATTTAGGTCAGACCATCATGATCTGGCAACCCTGACCGGTCAGTGTGCAAGTAGTAGTCATCAAGTGAGGTTGCGCCTCTCGCTCACCCGTAATTGCTGACTCAACACTGCCGCGAGAAACTACACTGCTTCTAATTGAAATGTACTAAGCCCATCAATGCCTTTGGCAGACTAAAAGCTGTGAATATAAGGAGGCTGCTTTCCATTATATTTTAATGAAAATGAACGAATATAGTAACATTACACTCATGCAAATAAAAAAGAGATTACGTAGCTACGATGCAGCAACAATATTCACACAAGCTCGTCTACAGCAATCCATATTTCAAAGCAGCAAGCCACACTGACTGGTTTTGTGCTGCATGGCTGCCACTTGTGTTAGACCAAAAAATCTAGTGTGACCTCAAAAAATATCGAGAAACATCTAGATTTAAAAATAAAACATCCAAAAATTTATCTAGAAATAAATTAATTATCTACTATAATAAATTAGTTGAACACTAGCATATAAGAATATTTATATCATAAATTGCTTTATATTAGGCAATTTATCTTTATATAAATTATCTAGTATCCTGATATTTACCCTAATAAAGCTTGGTATCCAAATATTCTTCAATTCCACACGTATTGCGAGTAGAAAGGTCAGTCTCTATTGCATTGCAATTATCAATGCTCAGATTCCTACTTATCAACAATTGTTTTAAGGCTTTCACACCGCTACCTTCATCATTTTTAATAATTTTGCAATTACTAAGTAGGTTGATTCTACTTTATTAGATGCATTACTTTAGTATATAGCTGATACACCATGTAGTTTCATGATAGAAATATCATTGCTTCCATCCAACAATAAACTGAACTCATTGTTACCAATATCATTGGTCAGTCTTTCGTAAAAATGAGGCCACAATACATTCTTGATAATGTATGTGCCTTTTATTCCATGATTTTTTGATATCATCACTAGTTTTGCAATTGGAGATAGGTAATGTGCTTTAGCTTATGAACCGTGAAATAGCCGTCTTGGTGTCGTTCATAATCTGAACATAACATGATCAGAATTTGGTTGCTTCACTATTCAGACAATTTGCTTAAGTGAATTAACAAATATAATAAGAATGAAGTAGTAACCAACCATTATGGTAAATTCCTAATTCGAATTTACAGTAATCTATCATATACATAACTTAAATGTAATTCTAGCTAGAAAATTTCTAGCACGCTGAAAAAACTATATAGATTTTGTAGCTAATATCTAGGTTCGAAATTTTACATCTAGGCTTCAGCAAAAACATCTAGATATAGCTATATAATATCTAGAGTGGCAGCCCTGTTGAGCAGCGCGCGCTCCATGGCTCGCTCCAATGGTGTCTAGTCTAAACGCACATGTCTCTTGTGAAGCTCCACACGAGGCGTCTACACGTGAGCCTGCAGCAAAATGTAGACCAGTGTAAACGGCCCTTAAGTCCTCTCAACAACACCTGGCAAGAGGTCGTGGCGCTCCTCAGAGTTACCTATGGTCTCACAGTTTAAAAAATGCTTTGAAAAATATAGAAAACATTCCGAGCTAAAACAGGGCTCAAGTTGCAATATTATTGCGAAGTGTTATAAAAAGTTATAAAATCTCTAATATTCTATTCATTTTTGTTCGCAAGTAATTTCATGGCGCTGAACGTGGGTTAAGTCTCACGTGGTGTAAGACTAGTGAAGTGGATCCGAGTCCACCAAATATTCAGTCACCACCGAGTACGCCCACAAAACATGCACATCCAAATACACACTTTCCTCCCTTACTGAAAGCATACCAGATAAACTAATAGGACTCACTTAGCCTGTAGAGCATGAACCAGTCTCCAAATTCGCACTTGTGGTTCACGATTTCAACATCGATCTTATCGTTCAGAGGGCATCGGGTTTCCATGATCTTGGTTCTCACCCTCCTGTTCAAAGTAAATAATCTGTACAAAATTCCAATTCCCGTGATCGTGGCCACCAAAATGAGCCAGAACCAGAGGAAAACGTAGATTTTTTCATTGAAGATGTTGAGCGGTAAGACGCATAGTCCGTCGTGAGTCTCGATGCTGCCAGAGGTACCATATTTGTGGAAAGTACATTTCGTGACCTGTAGAAACAGAGCAAGAGGTATTCTTTAGCGCAAAGAATCGCATTAGTTATGCATAATTGAGACGATAAAATTTGCGCGGGCGGTGTAAGGAGTGTTAACAAAAATGCAATAATGCACAATGAAGAGAGGAAATTATTGAACGAGCTGTAGTTATAAAATTGTAGAGTCCTTAAGCGCCTTGAAAGGTTGTGACCATCGCAAAGATGAGAATCTGCAGTGTTTAATCTCTTAGAAAACCAGTGAAAGAGGCACGTACACTTTATTTCATTTTCACAAAACGAAACAAAAAAAATGTCAGCAACCCTTACCTGCCATATTTTGTTGACCGACTAACAAAGAGAAAGTTAAACTACCATGCATTGAGTTCGTCACTCTGATTAGTCTCTTCCACTCTCTGAACAACGAAGAGAATGACCTTTTGAGTCACATTGCAATTTTTACTCAATCTTTCCCTCGCGTTGCGTCGTTCCTGTCACAACCAATGAAATTGTTGCTGAACTTCCAATTTATTGCCAATAATCTCGCTCCCAAAGAAAAGAACTCTTCTCGGAGTCTAAATTTTGTTACTTTTGTATTCATTTCCGAGTTCACGAGATATAGAGACAGATTCAGCAAGTTTTTGACATACATTTCATCTCTTTATTTAGTTACCCAATAATTCTATTTCGAATTTTGATTCGTCTTAAAGTGGAAGACATAAGTTGATTTAAAGACTGGGGACTAAACAAAACACTCTAGAAACCATTTATGAACTCTACGATACCTGCTTCACGGTTCAAGATCAAGGAACCACTCGCCTTGGGAAAGATCAGGTCCATCGGGTCATTCCGAGTACCTATCTCCGAAAATAGGAACTCGAGCACCTGACGCCCGTATGTGCTGAACTCGTTCCCCAAGAACCTGAAATAAAATAAAACATCCCAAAGATTAATCTAAAAATTCATAAAAAAAAATTCTAACACTAAAATTCGTGACACAAAATTCATAAGATAACACGATAACAAAATTCAGTAATGTTTTTCCTGGAATGCGGGATGAGAGATGCTGACTACTTCAGCACATACACAATAAGTTATATTTGCAATATTTCTTAGCATTTCAGTTACAATTACAAGCATAAATGAGAAAATAGTTCAATTTAACACTGACTGCAACAACGTGCGCTGTCAGTGGTCACAGAGGGGATTTTCATAATGCTGCTGACCCATCAGTAGTAACACACTCAATTTTCGTAAATACTTGATTAAAGCTAAATGAAAGCCTGATCCATTTAATGTTTGCTATTTTCAAAATTGCTTTCTACAATTGACTTTAAAGTTGAGTAAAATATTGAACTTCAGTTTAATCAATTGCGGTCAAAGTGTTAAATCCCCTGAAACCAGGCAGCAGTGTGCTCCATGGAGCGGCGGCTTGCGCTGCTCCTCATGAGGCCGTATAGGATTTTCAACACGCAATCAAGAAGGATGCTTTACTCCAATTAATCAAGCCTGGTGCACATCATCTTGTACATTTTAAGGACGCTTGTAATGGGTGTACACTCGGCCTCAGTCTGAGTCCTGAGTTCACTCTACTACTGCCGATGAAATATTTCTGTACCTGTGAAATTTACAGCTACTTTCGACTCGTGGAAATTAACGTAAAACTGAGACCCTAGGAGATGTATCGTCATCACTGGATTTCCTTTGAAGGTTGAGTATAAATTCTCCTCACGCTTTTGTCCCATGACTGCGTGCCTTTATTTGTCTCGTATCATCAAAACGTGTTTTCATTAATAATCCCAGTAAATAATTCGCCGTCATTCTACGAGTATGTCTTCCTTAGATTAATGGAGAATTATTTACTGGAAATTGAATATTCCTGAATGAAACTATACGTCATTGAAATAATAACCTATGGAAAAATGTTTCACATGAACGAGAAGAATCACGCCAAAACAGCATACAAATAACGTTACGAACATGACAATGATGCCGCTGCAATGGGATTAATAATATCAAAACTAAGCACATAACAATGTTGCGGTGCGACAGGCAAGTATGCAACATACATGAAGCGCACAAGACATGTTTTGGGCTTATGTATGTTTTAAATATTGTTTTACATGTTCATAGTAATATGAAGATTTAAAACAATATTCCCAGGAACAGGACTTACAGTTTAATATTTTTTTATAATATTTTTCGCCAGCAATTTATAAAAAAAAATTCTCTTCACATTTCTACTACCTCATAGAAGTTGAACCGCGAATACTGTTACGCTGTCGAGCCTGCTTATTGAACAAAGGATCCGCGATGACGCGTCGTATTGCTTTCAAATGCTCGCTAAATGAAACATTCACAAGACCGTAGAGTTTAAAATTAACTACGAAAATTTATTTTCAGTTTCATATTTTGATCGCCATTAAAATGTGGCCTGTGGGTAGAAAAGCGTTGAGATTCTAAGATATAGATTAGCCGAAAATACAAATAAAATTTATAATTTTATAACTATCTGTTTTTTTGAGAAAGTGCTATATTTCATTAGAATTTTGTTCGCTTCTAAATTTTTAGTGAACCTAAGAGACAAGCCATGTGAACATCCACAACAAAGGCGTTCCAAAGAGAAAGGATGGAGGCACCATTAAGAATGGCGTTAAAAAAACACGGAATCTATGCGCAAGGTGTGCTCCTGTGCATAGAAAGAAGTTCGGAAAGAAGTTTACGTAACAAGATTAAATTTTAAAAAGATAGGTGGTAAAAAAATCAGGAAGGCAGTAAACCGAAAAAAAAGATGGTCGGTAACAAACAAAAAATTTTCAGAAGGAGCACTGCACTATAATACACTATTTCAACAAAAGGAAGGTCTATCTAACTTTTAGCTCGAAATTTCATGTATTCCCCCTGGGAGCCCTAATTCCTGTAGATAAATAGGTTGTATCCCCCCTGAAGTGAAATTTGTTTCTTACAGACAGTAATTTCATAATGCGGTTCGGGTCGCCTTCCTTTCCAGTTTGAAATAGATCAAGAAGTTGTCACCGGCGTTCGTCAGTTGTCATGGTTGCGATGGAAAATATTACGCAACAATAATACTGTAGGGTATTAATGCCTTACTTGAATGCCTTCTAACCTGAAAATCTTCACCATATGATAAATCATACGATTGAATGATTGTGATCTAAACAATCGACGACCCAAGATTACCATTGAAATTGAATTTGAAGAAATTGAACACAGTAATGATTTTCAGTGATGATAATCATGCTGTCTGGCGATAGACTTGTGAAGCACTGGAGTAACTAGAAAAAGTTCAAAGTGACTAAGATAACATTGAAAAGATAAACTCAACCGATATACTAATAAAAGTCCACACGCATATTCGACCCCCTCCTAAAAAAATGAAAATGCCAGATAAAAACAGAGAGAAACCGCGATGCACATATTCTAAGAGTAGCCTCCCGACAATGATCCTGTACCATTGGGGTAGAAAATAATCTACCCCAATCCGCAATCATAATGATCCGCAATCATAAGTAATGTTGAATAACGCGGACTAAAAGATATCAAAATAGAAGGGATCAAAACGACCGCTGCGGCTGTCTCTTGGATATACCTCACGGTTGAGGAAACAAGGTAAGGTCATTTCTATGGGAGAAAAAATAAACCTCTTTGTTCGGCTAGCCAATAGAAAGGCTTTATTTTAAACAAACTTTATGACGTCACCAAAACGCAATGTCGTTAGGCCAATAATGGAGCCAGACTTAGAGGTAGCAGTGATACCAGATGTAGTATGAGCGCTGCTATTGGTTCGTTGCCGTGACGTCAACAAACCCATTTCATCACGAAAAAAGGCTGGTTTGAACCTACCTTGTTTCCTCTACCGTGATATACCTGCTGCACTAACCTATTGATGAAGTAAATCTGGCCGACAACATTGGCGAAGTTGAGCGCCTCGCAGAAGATGTACTTGGCAGCATAAGGCCCGTGGTTGCGGAGGTTCACGGTGAAGTAGCTAACCAGCATTTCGACTCGTGTTTTCTTGAATTCTTCGTCCATGATTGCCTCATTCATGCCACCAGCCAGCATACTCATTTTTCCACCTTCCCATGTCTTCCAAAGGAAGTGCGGAATGTAGAAAAGTGTACACTGGGAGAAAAGTTTGAAAATTAGACGATTTTCAATAAAATAGCTTAATTTTTTTGATTGTGGGATGATATTTTCTGGGGAATACGTTTATTTTCATGTTAGATTTTTGACCAGACAGAGGTGGCCTGTATAGCATACAGAGTAGATAATTTTTATTAAAATAGATTTAAATTTCATCTTAATACCATTTTTGAAAGCCAAGCTTTCGATAATCTCAAAAACATGAGAGGAAAATTTAACAAAATCAAAATACAGTGAGAAATACACACCAATGAATTAGAGAGCCCGTAATGGTCTTATATATTTTTGATAGTTTCTTGTACGAGCAAAAGCTATATTTTTTATTATAATAGAATCTGACAACAAAACGAGCCAAGTGACCCATGATTAGGTGGTTGTCGTTCACACTTGTACCTTCAGATAGTAATCAGACGCAGGCACCATAGGAACACATTTCCAGTCATCAATTTTACCTCACAAGTGCAGACTTGTAAACACAATATTGTAAACGCTGCCGTTATACAAAGCGTGTTCCTACGGTTTGACAGTTTATTTGGCATTATCAGTATTATTAATGTCAAAATTGCTTTAGACGCGATGGTGACGCTACTACTTGATGAGGCATTACTGAAGGATCCGTAAATAAGTTTCGTAATATCGCGTAAAATAAATGCGGCACCTACCGAGTTACGCTTACAGGTCTTTCTTAAAACCTCAGGAAATTCCGGTTGGTCCTCGTACTTAAGAATACTGGAGGATAGAAATCCATGGAATAATGGTCCAGACGATTTTTGAACGCATTCATCGTGCAAGCAGAGAATATGTGTTTCGGCCTTTACGCAATTTCTCAACACGTTAACCGCCGCGTGAGCCACCGGTAGTACACGGAGGGAATTTTCATAATGCTGCTGACCGACCAGTAGTCACAAACTCAATTTTTATAAATAATTAAAGCTAAATGAAAGCACGACCCAGTTAATGTTTGCTAATTTCAAAATTGCTGATTGCCGTTGACTTTAAATTCGAGTTGAATATTGAACTATACTTTAACCTATGGCAGTTTACGTGGTAATTTTATTGACGATTCGGAGGTCAAGATCGTTGGTTTAGATCATGGCTCCTAAACCTTTCTATCGTCGTGTACCTCCTTAGCTTAATAGCATATCTTCATGTACCCCCAGCACAGTTAAAGGCTTAAAAAAACAAAAAATACACTTAATGATTTATAATTTTATGTACTTGCATATGTCATTGCATGTTAATATATATTGTAGATTTCAACATTTTTGAAGTATGTTAAATGTACCCCTAGGGGTACATGTCCCTCGGTTGAGAAGCCCTGGTTTAGATGATAAAGAGCATCAGACCCCCAACGCTCCCTTGGGGACCCCTGAAGTAACTTGCGTCCAACTAACACGTTGGTCGCGTTGTGGGCCGCCCGTGTACACGGAGAGGATTTTATCACTGATGACCGATCGATTAAACCCAATTTTTTTAAATAATTAATCAAATCTAAAAGAAAACACGATCCAGTTGATGTTCGCATTTTTCGAAATTGCTCACTACACTTGACTTTGAATAATTTGAGTTGATTATTGAGCTTCATGTTAACCCATCGCGGTCAGCGTGATAAATTGCTCCTGAATCGCTACTCTTCAGTGCGATCAGTGAGCGCTTTTCGCATCCATCGAGAGCAATTCCTCTGCATTCCATGTGCTCCCACTTTAGTCATGAAGCTTTCGTTGGAAACTTCATCGAAGACTATCTGAAGGTCAAGATATACGATGAGTATGGCTTTAGCACAGTCGAAGATTCGTTTTCGGTTGTCTTCTCACTAGAAGTCAATTAAGTATGTGAGACCGCCACGTTTATCATAGAACCCGTGCAGAGTATCCGCAATCTAAATTTGGGGTTAGGAGATGATTTAATATTTTTTAGAACAATCTTTCTATCGGTTTACTGACGGATGACGGGCGGATTAGGTGACAATCATTAGGTACTTCTTTAATCCTACGTTTAATAAATTGCGTTATATTCTCCCGCTTCCAGTTGCACGGAACTAACCCTGCGAGCGATCGGTTGAAGCTGCTTTTAATAAGAGTTCGCCGATTGCTTCGCCTGTTGCTTTAACACGTTAACCACCATAAGTTGAAGTTTAGTTGAATATTCAACTCAAATTTAGAGTCAATTGATTTGTACGGGCTCTTGAGGATGAGCTCTTGTGCGACCTCTTCCACAGGGATTGAGTATGTTGTTGTAGGCTATCTACAACAACCTGCTATCTACTATACAGCCGACTATCTAGCTACACCTAGTTCATGGCTCGAGGCTAAAATTGCAGTTAAATTCTCCCTAGCGAACACAGTTCAAGTACTTATTTACGACCAAGGCTTTACTTTCGTCTTGGGGTTGTCGGTCAATGTCGATCATTGGTCCAATGGAGTTTTTCATGAAAAGCCTCATTAACATATTTGATGCCCACTGAACGATAAGATCGATATTGAAATAGCGAAAGTCTCCAAATTTAGAGACTGGTTCATGCTGAGCTAGCACTATTAGTTTTTTCCAGTGTGTTTCTAAAGAATATGTTTCTGAATGCACATTCCGTGAACATTGGTTAAGTTGTGTTATGGAGACGATATTACATTAGATTTTTCTCTTGAGCTGCAGTTAGGGAAGCTTAAGCCAAGTTATTATCTAAATAAATCTATATTCAACAAAATATTTCTCGAAATCTAACTTGATTACATTTGGGAGTAAAATTATCAAAGCAAATGTAAGGTCTAGATGGTGCTATCTCCACCGATGAGCTACATTATTCTAAGTGAAATCCGTGTACTGTCAGTTAATGTAGTGCGTATCGGTGTTGAAAAACGGAGAAATTCCCCTTTAGTTTTTAAATAATTGAAGATTGGTACATTTCAATGTTACTGAACACTTGAAATGACTAAATACGATCTTAGTGGTAACTTAGCTAGAAATGCTTGACATAGTTTAGGTGTAACTAAAGTATGGTCACCACAAACCTATGCAAGCCCAAAGGGATAACGTCTCGCAGGCCTTTAAGCAAGCTTTCCACGCAACACACATCATCTCATCTTAATATGAAAAGTTCCAGAAGGTCTGAAGGGTACATGACAGATGCTCCAAAACGTTTCGGTGTCAGCCGTAAAAAAGCAGTCCCTGCATAAAGGCCTACGAGCTGCTCCACCTTTGACCCTACATTTGTCACTAGAGCTTTTCCACCCCAACTTTGCTAGTGGGATCACAGTTTGGGTAATTTTTCATGATTTGCAAATTAAATTAGATTGTAAGTCTCAGCCTCCCAAGCCACTGGCAAAGTGTTCAACAGATTTTAAAGGAAGGTGCAATTTGATATGGAAATATCTTCATGGTTGTTATATTCATTAGCTTAAGACTCCCTAGCCACATCGACTTACAGACAGCGAAGAGAAAGACCATTTAGTATGGGTTGTAAAAACAAGAGAATCTGACCACTATGTGTTTCTATACACAAGGGAATCAATGCTTGGAGCTAAGAAACCTTGCGCGTAGAAACAGCGTGTCAAGAAAAAATGAAAGAACAGAAAAGACAGGAAAGAAAATGTGTGAAAACGACGAAGTGAAGGGGATAAGAACGATAAAAGTCCTAAGACCTAGCTATGGGTGAAGTAACCGAACAGTATGTCGACCTCGTAAGAGTAACACAGCATAAGATAGACAACCCTAACTAGCTTAAACTTATTGCCTATACTCAGTCCCCTGAGGGAAGTAAGGAATTAAAGAAACTTAATTTTTAAACGCAACGTGCATCATCCCAATCTGTGTATAGAAAGTTTCAAATTCAAAGATAATGGAAGTAAAAGTTGGAGCAGTAGGTACAGAAAAAAAACGACCGCAATCAATAGGAAAAAATTCTCAAAAAAAAGTTATTTTTTAAAACTTTAGGAAGTCCTACCAAACCTTCAGCTTGGTACCTCATGTACTCTCCCTGAGAACTATAATTTTAATAGTTGGAATAAATTCCCATGAAGGAACCATTTTCTATTAGTGAGCGAAACCTAGTCTAACTTTTTCGACACCTGCATGAATGTTTTTTTACCGAAAAAACTGGGAATTCAAGCTACGAAACGACCTGTTTTGTGGAACCAACAGAACATATTTCAGGGCATGGATATTTAGTTAAGGTATCACGCATGGTTGATCTGGTTGTGTCTTGGTAAGAAAAACTTAACGATTTGTTGATGCGTGGCATGAGTTGAGCGAGTAAGGTAAAGATTAGATCAGGAGTTAGTTTAGGCCCCCTTAACCGCAACAAAGGCATCCCAATGAGAGGAAGAAGGAAGCCACTCTTCAATATGGAGATAAGGGAACGCAGAATCTATGCTCAAGGTGGATAGAGATAGTAAGTTGAGAAAGGTGTTTTATGAAACAAAAAAAGTTCACGAATAAAGGGATAGGTGCTGAAAAATAGGAGAGCACTGAACTAAAAGAGATGGTCAGTAACAAAATAAAAAAAGTATTTTGTTTCAATAAAAAAGTCAAAGTTAACTCTTGGCTCGGGACCTCATTTCCCCTGGGAGCCAGAACTCCCATAGATACAATATTTGTATTCCTCTGAAGGGCGAGTCGGGTAAATGAGCACCTCTCCAAATATAGTGTAGTTTTAGAGAACCAATTTTGTTACTCAACGGGTACTCCAAGTATCTGGCAGAAACATCAGCTCTGTGAGCTAATGAGCTGAATTTAAAATGACTCCGTAGAACATTGATCGTATCAGTCAACTGCGTAATGGGACTTTTTAAATCATGACTTAAATCCGGTTAAGTAGGACTTGAGGTAAATGACCCTCTCAGCCAACAACATCAAGAGCTTCTATTCAATATGATCACAGAAAAATATTTGCCCTAAAGAGAACCAAGAATGACTAAAGTTATATCTTTGCTGCTGCAGGTGATCAAATGAAATGGTACGCTAATATGAAATATTTCTAACCAACGATGAGAGATCATGCTTGATAAGGCGAACACCGTTGCACTGAAATACAGAAGTCGAAAATTGTGAAGAAAAACATCAAACAAAACGCATACAAGTTTTTGCTGGATTGCTCCGTCTTCACTGGTCTTTTGTGTAAATTCTGTCATAACTTTCTTATTGAACATAGGAAATTCTGAGTATCATTATTATTATGTAAGAAAGTTTTAGCCTCCCTTAATTGCACGACAAAGATGTTTTAAGAGAGGAAGGAGGAAGGCATCATTTAGTATGGAGTTGAGGGAAAGCGGAATCTATGCACAAGGTGCACAGAAACAGGAAGCTAAGAAAGAAGTTCATGAAACAAGAAAAAGTTGAAGAATAAAGTAATAGGTGGTGAAAAACAGGACAGCAGTGAACCGAAAAAAATGGTTCGTAACAAAGCAAGAACCTATTCTACTATTTCAACAAAAGGAAGCCTACTTAACCTTTAGCTCAGGCCCTCACATAGTTCCCCTGGGAGCGCTAATTCCCATAGATACAATACCTGTATCACCCTGAGGGGATTCTGAGTATCAACGAATTAGCCCAGAAATGAAAAGCATTCATGACACAGATGAAAATTTTCTGTTCACAAGATTCGTTCTAAAATATATTTCACTTTTTTGCTCTGTCTGGATAATCTCACTAAATTCTTTTCTCTTATTTTGAACTTTAAATAAGCCTGGCATCCACGATGGTCTCGTGCTCTTTTGGTCAGGGTCGCACTAAATGTGGCTATCGCACGTCGCATAACAAATTTAAATTTTTCTTGATAACGTTAGGTTAGGCCTGCATTTAAACACTGGTGCGAACAACGCTGTACAGCACTTATGAAGTACTAAGATAACTGCTTACACTGAATGTTTAAGCAGAGCAAATGTCCAGCCCCTGGCTGGTCCAATTATTAGGTATGCCACACTAGTGGGATGTGTGGGGGGGTTCAGGAGTAGATATTAGTTCAAGCCTCCCTAACCACAACAAAGGCGTTCCAAAGAGTGGAAGGTTACCATTTAGTATCGACTCAAAGGAACGCGTGATCTATGCACAAGGTGCGTAGAAACAGTAAGTTAAGGAGATCATTCCGAGCCCAATTGGGCCCCACCGGCTCCCCCCTGTCCAGAAATACGACTCTAACTGTTTTCTGGGAACTACAGAAATTCATCAAAAAGCCTTTCCGACTCCGCTCAGTAAAAACTTAAGTTGACCCGGTTTTAACTTTTGAAAGAATGCACCCAACGACTTCAAATTACTCTCAAATGAAAGAATGAAACATTTCACTTTCCATATTGTACACACGACTCTAACTGTATTGTCCAGAGATACTACTCTCATATTAAGATTTTTGGGAATTATTAAGATTTTGGGAAAATGCTTCACTTTAGGAAAAGTCAAAAACCTGCAGTGAAATATCTTATATACTAGTAGTGAAACATTTTATATCTTATATAATACGATGTGTTGCGGGGCCAGTTATAGGTAAAAGCGCGAAAAACTGCGATAGACGTTGGAATGTATAAGCCGTTAAGCCGGCCGTCGCTTGGGCATGGGAACAGGCCTCGCACGAAGGCGCGATACGAGGGTTGGCCTTAAACAAAAGCCGCAACATCTACACCAATGAACGCTAGCCAAGCGATCACGCGAGAAGGTGTGGCACAAGAAAGCGGGCACCTAGCCAATGAAATTTCGAGACGTCAGGACAAGGAAGAATTCCTCCAATCAGCTGTAAAATGCTGTCATTGTAACTGCGAATATTCGTGAACATTCGAGAAAGATCCGAGACGCGCATATATAAGGAGGGTAGATGGAGACTCGAGAGGGATTTTCGGCTCGGTGACGCTACGAGAGAGACGCATAATCAAGGAGGTGTTTTGCAGCCGGAATACCGGCAGATGCCGGTATTACCCGGCATAATACCAAGTCCGGTGTTGACTGCATACTTTCGACATGAGCAGCTAAAATCCAACATCCAAAGTGAAAGTTAACCATCGAAGTTTCGAGAGGAGGCGTCCAGTGTATCAGCAAACTTCAAAGTACTAACGTGCACCCGGAGTCGTTCGAAGCACCTCAGCTGCGCGGTATTAATCGACAAGCGTCAAGGTGTCAACAATTCTACAGAAAGCATTCCATTTGCTCCTATATCAACTCCGAATTCGCAACAACTCCGCCTTCTCCAGCAAGACAATTGTCCACGTTTATCTTCAAGCCAGCAGTAATGTCGGGCGCTGAGAGCTCTGCAGTGGCGGGCAGGCGTGGCGTCGCATTTCTCAACCCGAGCGCAAGCACAGCCAGGCCGGCCGGCCGCAGCATCGCCGAACGAGAAGAGACGACTTAGTCCGCGTATAGGCTTCAGAATTGAAGAGGAATCCAGCATCCATGGAATGGAATTAGGTCAGCTGCAGCCGCACGTCACAGCAGAGGGGAAAGTGTATAGTTGTCGGCAGGGAGAATTCGGAAAACGAGAGCTCTTAAGTGCAAATTGAGAATGGAGAGTTACACACAGAAATGTGTTAGCACTTGGCGAGTGTTTATAGTTGTGAGAGCTCTTTTAGGTGGTGATTGAAGTTCAATTTCGGATGTAGATCAGCACACAGAAAAGTGTTTTTCAAAGTATCGTGAAGAATCATCTAATTTATAGGCAATCGATTCCCTGTGTTTATTGAGTCGAGAATCGACTTCCCGTTGTATGATTCGACACCGTGTCACAATTCCAGGTTAAATCGTGATGTGTTATTCTCGCAAATATTATGATATGTGTTACTGTGGAGCCGGCTGTTTTGTGTACGCGTAAATCGTTGTCAGCGAAGGAGTATGTGTAACTCGAATTTTCGGTAAGCATCACATTTATATCGTGTCATGTTTGGAGTTCTATAACGGTAGAAATGTGTGTGCCTTTCATTAATGCAGTTGTGCCCTTTCAAGTCATTTCGTTTCAATGCCTTGTGTGATTTATCTCCACGTGTTACCCAAAAATAAATTCATGTAAATCTTCAATCCTTTTATTCTCCATGTCTGGTATGCAGGTGTACGCAAGCATAAAGGATAATACTATAACATGTGTGGGGGTTGCAATTCCCTCAGCGTATGGAAGGGGGGTCCTAAACCCACCCCTTTCTCTGTATCGCAACACCCCACTGAAATTTTTTTTTTTGGTGAAAAAGGATCCTTAGGGGACGGGTTATTGTGCCATGAAATTTTATGACCCTACGGAGACTAGAACCCCCCCCCCCCCCAGGGGGTGAAAAGGGGACCGAAAATGCTGATTTTGAGGCCCAATTTTTTTTTCTTGAAAAAGGATCCTTAGGGGATGGGTTATTATGCCATGAAATTTTATGGCCCTACGGACACTATAGCCCCCCCCCCCCAGGGGGGTGAAAAGGGGACCGCAAATGACGATTTTGAGGGCAAATTTTTTACATTCAAAACGGGACTCGTCCTCGAGTTTTGATGCTAGAACAAATCCAAAGACAATTTTAGAATCCTTGGAACATTTCTAACAAACTCAAGTTCGGCTTTTTTCAAATTCAAATTTTTTCTATATTTTCAAAAATTTTTGAAATTTCAAAAATCAGCAACAATTTTTTTGGGCTTAGAGCTATATATTTCTTCAAGGAATTTGAATTTGAAAAAAAGCAAACTTGAGTTTGTTAGAAATGTTTCAAGGATTCTAAAACTGGTTTTGGTTTTGTTCTAGCATCAAAAATCGATGACGAGTCTCGTTTTGAAATATCCAAAAACATATGCCGAAATACTCTTTTTTCGTCAAAAAAAATAAAAACTAAGGCATAAATCGAAAAAGTGACACGAATAAAAAAGTTTCCTTTCACGAAATACATATAAAGGGGACCGCAAATGACGATTTTGAGGGCAAATTTTTTACATTCAAAACGGGACTCGTCCTCGAGTTTTGATGCTAGAACAAACACAAAGACAGTTTTAGAATCCTTGAAACATTTCTAACGAACTCAAGTTCGTTTTTTTTCAAATTCGAATTCTTTGAAGAAATATATAGCTCTAAACCCAAAAAAATTGTTGCTGATATTTGAAATTTCAAATTTTTTTGAAAAAATAGAAAAAATTTGAATTTGAAAAAAGCCGATCTTGAGTTTGTTAGAAATGTTCCAAGGGTTCTAAAACTGTCTTTGTTTTTGTTCTAGCATCAAAACTGAAGGAGGAGTTCCAATCTGAAATATCAATAAAAATATACCAAAAAACACATTTTTCGTCAAAAAAAATAAGGCCTTAATCGAAAAAATGTCATGAGTAAAAAAGGTTTACTTTCACAAAAGACATATACTGGCCAATTTTCAAACGGATCGGACGAAAATAAGTCTCAAACTGGGATGATCCCCTTAAAGATGTTAATGAAATAAGATGAAAGTTGAAATAAAGTGGTACGTCCTGAAAAAATAGCACAGCATTGAACCGAAAAAAGATGGTCCTTAAAAATCGAAATATTTCATTTCAACCCAAAGAAAGCCTGCCTAACTCAGCTCAAGATGGGAGTTCGACGCTACTTAGCCAACGCCACCTAGTTACGAGTGGTTACGTATGCCAACTTATACGGACACCTAATCATGTTACATGGTAAAATGTTCAACAGACTCGGTTGCTTAGAATATGCTAACGACGCATTTCTAATGAAACTTATCTATTTTTGCGAACGACATTTTCAAATTTTCAAATGTATAAAGCTAAAGTAGTTCAATATATTTAACTGATGCTCAACTAATTTTTCAAGATCCCCGTCTCGATAAAAGCTGCGTGTGCAACGTAACTAGCTTTACAGCTATAAACACAAGCAATTTGTTTTATCGTAATTTTGTTCAAGACAGCAAACTCACTACACTAAAATAACTAAATCTGTACCAAGTTACGCAGGTATAATAGCAGGGATTATCGGGTGTCAAATTGACTACCGTTTTTTCATTTTTGGCAGTTCAGTTTCACATTCGTGAACAAAGGGTCAGTGTAAGTGGAAACAATCGAACCTAAATTAGGATCTGGCTAAGCTCCTCAGGAAGCAATAATAATAATAAATTTAGGGATGAGTTTCCACCAGGGTCACCAGCAATTTGCAACTATGGACCTCCCTAGCTTACACTAGGTAATCTTGAATTGAGCTAGCTGAACCCCTCAAGTGGGGGTTCCAGCAGCCCTCCCTCTCTTTGGCCGAGCGTCTTACCCGTGCTGGAACCCCCTCATAAGATGAGAGTGGTAGCACAGAACGCCCGGCCGCTTACTTGGAATACTCTCGGATACTGTGATGCTGATCTTTCACGAACGCCTCAGGAAGCAAGTTGAATATCATACAAAGTACGAGTTGAAGTCCATTATGGTACAACATTAGGCTTCTGAACTCATCAGCATTCAGGGACAATAATGAATTCATGGTAATAACGCTCTCTCGATAAAGAACATTAATAATGTATAACGCCGTGCTGTCACTCGCCTGGATCCAAAGCCAAAAAGCTTCCGGCACGACACACGATGGTTATCATGAATGCAGTATCGGCTCTATCTGCTCGCATACAGCACCTCCATCCGCTCTATCACAGCATGTTGACAGTGTGATGTACAGGCGTGTGTTTGGGCGGTCAGTAGGCTTACTTAATGAAACAATATGCATGTCCTTGAAAACTTCCTCTATATCGATTTCCTTCTAGAAAGACTTATTGGGAAAAATTACAACAATAGCTGCATGTTTAAAAACTCGGGGATTAGCCTTTTTGTTCACATTTCTCCTAAAAATTACGCCCCTACAGACTTCTACATTCTTAACTAACCAAAGGCACCAAATTTTACTATTTACCTCGACAATCCTCAACAGCAAAGAAGAAATGAGGGAACATCGCAAAGAAAATATTGAGGTGGGGCCCCAGTATCGCAGAGCACACTAAATTTTGCTATTTTACCTGAAATGACGATCAGATTCATCAGTTTTTCAGTGACAATTAAAAAGACTTACTTTCAATTGATACGGCAGTAGCAAAGAAAACGTTCGAAAAAAAAGGTTCGTTTCCAAGGTGACCAGGTTTGCTGAGAACATTTCTATACGCGGCCCGTCAAAAATGAGGACATTCGATAATTTTCGGTAAAGCACGGGAGTCTTTTCATAATGTTGGTTGTTATAACGAGTACTATTCACTATCACCCAAATTTTTAAATAGTCCTTTACATGCAGACCACAAACCAATATTTACCCTACTAACATCCGAATCTTATATCACATCAACACTTCACGTTCTTAGACAAAATATTTTATGGTTAGGTGTTAGTTTAAACCTCCCTAACCGCAACAAAAATGTGCCATAGAGGGGAAGGAGGAAAGCACCATTTAGTACGGAGATAAGGGAGCGAAGAATCTACGCACAAGGTACATAGAAACAGGAAGTTGAGAAAGAAGTTCATGAAACAAGAGAAAAGTTAGAGAAGAAAGTAATACGTACTGAAAAACAGGACAGTGATGAACAAAAATATTTTAACAAAAAGAAGGCCAACCGAACTCAGCTCGGGACATTTTCCTCCTGGGACTGCTAATTCCCATAAATACAGCAGCTGTATCCCTCCCGAGGAGGCCCCTGATTCGATGGTTAGATCCAATCTTACCTCCCATCTGATGCGACAGATTTAGGCATAAAAACACAAAACGGTTATGAGTGCACGGTGCTAAGAGTGAACAAACCTAAAAGACGATGCTCAAGTGACAACAAATCTACAACCCAACTCCTCATCAAACCGAAATCGTTTTGGACCGAGTAACGATGGAAATTTCAGAATATTTCGTGACCAAGCCCTTCGAAAACGTCAGCATTGAGTGTCTTTCTAACCTAGCAAACTTCAAGAAAGGCGCTGGAGGCGGATGAAAGCCGAGCCAGATATTCGAGCCTACCGACCACATGCAACCACACACGCCTTAGGCGTAATTGCGTTGGGCTCAGGCGTCATTCTGGTCACTGAAATCAATTTCGGTAAATCTGAAGGATATGTCAGTTATGGATTTTGTAAATTTCGATGCCTTAGCATAGTTAATTAGATCAAAATAAACAAGTTTTCTTCTATGCACTTTCCGTCTCAAATGAGTATTTTATTAGTTATAGCGGTAAATGACTTACCGCAACTCCAGTGTTTGAAGAGGATAGTAATTCAAGGAGTACGTCGGACAGCAACACTGCAATGCGCACTCGCTTCCAGCGCGATCGTCATCAAAGACGAAACCAAACCTACCGCTATACCTCGTTAAATACTCGTTTGACGAAAAAAAGTATAGAAGAAAAGTTGTTTATTTCGATGTTATTACCATGATTCAAGCAACAAAAATTCGAAAATCGATGAGTAGCTGTTTATTCGAGCGCATTCGTCATCAAAGACGAAACTAAACCTACCGCTATAAATCGTAAAATACTCATTTGAGACGGAAAGTGCATAGAAGAAAACTTGGTTATTTTGATTCAATTAAATAGGTTCAGGCACCAAGAAGTGGAAAATCGACAACTGATATCCTTCTGATTTACCCCAATTTCTGACGAGTAGATTTCGTTTAAGCGACTTTCAGTTTAATTGCTACTGCGTGAGCTATCAGGCTAAGAGGCTACCGAATAACAAACAAGGACTAAATTGAGAAAATATCTTAATGCTAAAGAAGAAAATGAATGGTATCAAAATCGGGATTTCTGGAGTTCAACTACCCCACGATTTTCCCGGAAAATCTCAGAAAAAATTCAAAAATACCGTGAATGAAATGTTTCTTAAATTCAATTTGGTAAATGTTGAGGACTTGACCATAATTGATTTTCGAATTTTCGATGCCAAAATATGGTTAATGAGATCAAAAGAAACAAGTTTTCTTCAATGCACTTTCCGGTGGAAACGATTATTTTAAAAGTTATAGCGGTAAATGAGTTACCGGAACTCCAGTGTTTCAGGCGGGGAAAAATATACCGCGCGGTCCGACGTGAAAGTAAACAGGCGTTGCCGCGCGCCAACCAAGCCGACTTCGCTAGAAGAAATATAGAAGAGAAGCAAACCCCCTATTACAAACGTAAAGAGGTTGGGTCGTGAGGGCTAGCAACAGTTCTTTTAGTGGAAATTATAAAGAAAGGTTTTAACCGACCCATTACGTCGAACGTTCGACGTATCTGAGAGCATTCGAATGAATTCGTTCGGATCGACAAATGAACTCGTCATCTCAGAATTTATACTAATGCATACTAGAATTTCCCTTTATTGATAATTCTCACTAAAAGAACTGTGGCTACCCCACCCGACCCAACCTCTTTACGTTTATAATTAAGTGTTTACCGCTGCTTCGACGTCACTCGCAGCCCTGAGATGACGGTATATCGTCGGTTCAACGTATCTGGGAACTTTCGAGTTCAGTCTTTCGCATCGACAATATAACTCGTCATCTCATTATGTTTATGCATAGTAGAATTTCAATTGATTTCCAATTTTCACTAAAAGAACTGTGGCTACCCCTCTCGACCCAACCTCTTTACGTTTGTAATAGGGTGATGCTTCCCTTATTCATTTATTCCCGCCTTAAACACTGGAGTTCCGTTAACTCATTTACCGCTATAACTTTTAAAATACTCGTTTCCGCCGAAAAGTGCATTGAAGAAAACTTGTTTCTTTTGATCTCACTAACCATATTTCGGCATCGAAAATTCGAAAATCAATTATGGTCAAGTCCTCAACATTTACCTTTAATTTTATATAAAGTGTGCTGGTTTCATAAGAATCGGACCATATTTGAAAATTAGATTGATTATATTATTAGACGAAAAGGCAGCAGTAACAACGAGTACCTCCCTAATGTAATTAAGCCAATCAACAACTGTATGATCATCTAAATCCTAGTGTTCACAGATCACCGTCATAGGAAACTCCAAGCACCAATAAAAATGAAAAAGTTCCAAAATTTACGGGATCGAGAGATGGCTTCCCTCAATATGCTCTTCCTCCTTGCGGAAACAAAAGTATTCCACTTCGATCTAAGAAAAAATTGGAACGCCAAACTCTTAAAGCCGAAGCATTAAATTGCATGGGAGAGCCACATTTTACACAATTCACATTAGTCAGATTCAAATTTTAATACTGCAATTACGCTAATAGAGACACCTCACAACTCAATAAATGCTCAAGATCTTCTAATGTACTAACGAACATGTTTCTTTTTTCTGAAAAATAAATAAGAAAATTAGGTAAAATAAAATCCGTTTCCAATTTAATTTTACATATATTAAGCTAGTATCATAAAAATTGCACAATGTTTAAAAGAATAATGCGTGGGGTAGTTAAACTCTAGAAATGCCTCAGTCATTATGAAGTGATAGTTTAATAATTAGCAGGCTGACGTAATTGTTCTATTTGCGTGTGATATTGATGGAAAAAAATTAGGCTAAGCAGACATCAGGAATTAATTCCAACAAGAGGATTTCATATTCACCAGTAAATTCAAATTTAATGAGTACCTTCGAAATTCACACTTTACCATTAATCTAGGAATTCCGCAGAAGGTTTCGGAATTTTTCTCAAGTAATTAATAGCTGATGAAAAACAATCGTTGTCCTTCATACGAAATAACAATCCACATCAACAAGGTATGGGTAAAGGAAGTATGGAAACACAAAATGTAGATACTTTTACAGACATAATTCACGAGATACAGGCGTGTCATCAAAGTTTTCTCGCCAAGTCCATTTATCGAGGTACTGACCAGCAAACACTAACAAGTTCAAACTATATAAATAGATAAGAAAACCTTACTTATCAAATTATAATGATGCATGACATCAGAATGAGCAGTGACCTACGAAACTGACCTGAAAAGCAAGAGCGAAGGACACCCACTGGTAGTATTTATGATACCGAACTTCGGCGCCTTCTTTCATGCCATAATGATTCACTATGCCGGGGTGAGGAACCTCAACTCCTATTGTAGCATTGATGAAGGATGGAACGGTGAACGTTGAGTGGATCCAACAGTAGGTATCCATTAAATCCGAAGGCACTTGATCAACTAGGCAGTCGATAGGATCTCCAAAATACTGCTTCTGAATAACCAAACCAGAAAGTACCGCAAAAATGCACATGGTATATGAGCAGTGCAAACGAAAAATGGCATTGTCTATTGTGACAGTCTTGGGTTTAAAGAAGTGGAAGAATTGTTGGAAAATCTCATACATAGCGCCGGCGAGTTGCAGCTAATTCACGAGCACCAGTACACAGACGTGCTCCCTCTACGACGTTTTGACGATAACTACTAGGCCTCCGTGTGAGAACTCAGCACGTTCTCTATGTCGTGTAGTGCCCACACTCTTCTAAATTAAAGTGCAAATCTAATTATCAAGATGTTTACGGTTAATTTGCTCCTGAGTTAAGACGTAATTACACTTCACGAAAGTGACATATAAGTTTTACAAAAGATCATTTTACTCCCATAATTAAAGTATTATTCAACATGATTATCATTAGAGACACGGAAAACAATCAACTCAAACAAAAATCAGTCCTACACTGAAGGTAAGAATGATAGTCTGATTCGCATCTGTTGAGTTAGTATTTCAAGATGAGTAGGTTTTCATCTCCATGTTGAAGAACATTCTTAAGTAAAATTTCAATGAACTAAAAGGATAAAAAAATAAATATTCAGGATAAAAAGGATAGAACTAAGTTTCTTCAGCTCAATCTAAAATTAGATTTTAAATTCTCGTTTAAGACGCGTACAATATCGATAAAAACGTATAATCAATTTGATTTTTGCTAACTCAATTGTAAATAATTCAATAGACCTATTTGAGGAAGTGGGTTTCACTCATAAAAATGTATCTAATTAAATGATGGTAGGATGCCCTAGAAGTCGCTGAACTTATTCGGGCCCACAGGTAGCTATACTCAAATTTAACCATTGTATTAGACTTAAGAAACATTCTACCTCTGTATCACCTGTGGTAAATAAATTGTTTAAATTGTTTATCTATTCTAATTCAGGCTCGAAATGCTTCGCAATATTTATTCGGCCTCAAAATAATGAGGCAGATTATACGCTTTCGAAGTCTATTACGCCTAGTGGAACGAAAAAACGGTTTTGAGAACCTTATACACGGTTATACCTAAATCTTTTCATAAAGTATTAACAAAATATTTATACTGGAGCTGTTACCCCAAGTGGCGATGCTCAATCTTGATTAGATAAACCTGAATTGACTCATTTCAGAGAAAAATCGCACTATGAAGCAGTCAATTAATTGAAAACAACTAAGAGATTTCCTTCAACAATTATTTTCAATACCGATGATCGTAGTTGAATTGTTGGTCAGGATTTTTTTATTGTTACATAGACCACACGCGTAAGCCGCTTTTCTTCTAAGCTCTAAATTGAGTTTTTGGATGAAGTACTGAAGAATATAAGTAGAATAAATACCTTTTAAGTTAGAAGTTTCCATGCCAATATTTTGCTCAACTTTGACGCACGGAAAACTTCAGTCTTATAAACCGAATCATAAGTGAAATTTTCATGATTTTTAAACATAAATACTGTAGTAGCGTAACGTACCGATTCAAAAACATTCATAGACCGCTGACAGGGGAAAATGCCAATAAACATGCAAGTTTACTCTTTGATCAGAAATTTTGAACACAGTTTATTTTCGAACTTTTACTATAGGTATCGGCTGGCATAGGAAGTATTATAATCGAGATAATACTTGAAAATGAGCTGATCTTTCATAATAAAGTCAGACTTACAAAAACCAAGATTATTCAAGAAAAAATTAACGATCTGACAGCCTTTCTTTGAAGGATTTGTCCATATTCGGCTAAAGTTATCATACATTCTAAGATATACCTGATAAAGTGAACGTAAATGAGAGTATTTCACCATACATTGCCGGAAGCAATTGTAATCCAAGACACCAGAGAAGGAGATCACGAGAATTTTGGGATCGAGTTTTAAAATGTAATCCGATAATAGTAATTATACTGAGCATCACTGTACTACGCATAAAAAACATACCTTTTAACCACTGAGTGATTAAGTTAATTTCATTTCGCAACTAATCAGTGCTACTAGATTAGTGTCTCTTTTCGATAATCTTCTGTATCCTTAACGCATTCCGTCCATTGTGAGCAATGCATGCAGATCTTCCTATATAATGTTTAAAAAAATTCGTGTTTTTATCTACTGAACAAAAATCATCACATTATACGATTAAACTTACATTGCAGTTTCTCTATAACATTTGGAGTTTTTGGAACTGATGGAGAATGTCACCACTGAGTTTTTCAGGAAGATCCGTAAATAGAAAGCGCACTCGCTTGAAGTATGCATTTATTCTTTTCAAACACTGAGCCCCATGCTTCAACCATCTTAAGAAAATTTATTGGAAGCTTCTTAAACTTCATTGATGATGTTTTCTGCAGGCACCGAAACTCAGAAAAAAATGATGCTTTATTATTTATTAAATGCTCGTTTTTTTATCTTTTAACATAATTGGACTTGGAGTGATTGAAAGATTTATTTCCCGCATTAATGAAATACGAAAGCATCCTAATACTAGAAGTATTTTATTCTCAGAAAATACAGTACGATAAATTGCTTGCAAGAAGTGGTCACTAAATGGTAATTGCACTTTTCATAACTGCAATGAAGTGTGGGAATAGCTCAAAAACTGGAACTAATTATTACCCGTATTAGTTGAGGCTTGCGTGACTCGAATTCAAACCAGACTTCCAATATACAAAGCTAAGCATTTTGCCTTACACAATACACAATGATCAGTAAATGAGGCAATTAAGATGGCTTGTAATTCGAAAATCGACTGTGCAGCAAGAATAATGCTGCAGGACGACTTTGTGTGGTTTTTGCGCTCGAACACGGATAATATTTTATTTGAAATCCTTTTGTTGAGGCAAATCAACCGATGTCCTTCAAGTGGGAGCATATCGTTGAAAGAGCAACTATTACTTACAATTTAGGCGTATCTGCGTTCCATCAATCGATGTACAGGGTTCCATTGGAGTCATACTGTACGCTGACAAGTTTGGCCTAGTTGGGACAAATAAATGCAAATGATGCTAAATTTGTCTTCCAGAGCCACTATTTAAGGCAGGGAGGGATAGGTCTGCTGTTGGCCCCACTCAGTTGGACAAAGCAGATATTCTTGAGTGGTGGTAAATCCCAGCAGTGAAGCCCTCCACGTGAGGGTTTCATACCATCTCGTTAGTTTTTGCAGGTGAGCATTGTCCTGATTTATTAGATTTATTTACCGCAAGAGTATACAGTGTAACTAACGAACTTTCCTGCTTCACGATCCCAGGCGTAGACCACAAAGTTTGTGTAATTTTTCGGGAATGTATGAAAAAAATATCTGTTCACGCAATGATTAGAGGAAGGCATAGGGTGGCGACGTATACGTCGGGAAAATATTCTGCCCAGTACTTGCAAGAATTAAGGTCGTGCATTATTCGACCTCATGCAAGTAATAACAGCTACTGAGTGCACAACTAATCCCTGACATCCGTCGCCATTTAGCCACTATAAGTTCATACCTCCGCATAAAAGTGTGAAAAAAGCAAGCGCGTGCCTAGTGTTTTGTTTCCAGGTATTTATTTGAAAGGTATTTCACTGTTCATGTCATTAGTAATAGTACTTTTTCATAAACTCCAATCTTCAAATGCAGGATTTGGTTGAACCGTCTTCATGATAAACCATTGTCTGAGATCCAACATCAACTTTAATACTCATAGAAGAATTCAGAAAACATCGGTCCAGAAAATAGTATACCAGTTGCTGCATTCATTCAAATACACTTGTGAGTTTAGCTGATTAGAATCTGGCTTAGAAACACAGGTGTGCGTCATGCAAGACAGTAGCCTTCTGTATAATTTTTGTTACGCCACTCGCAGGCGCAGGCGATATTTTGATCCGCTTCTGTGTAGTGGTCAACAACGGTGTGCAGGTGACACTCTGCTGTAAGAAAAACTTAATTCGAGATTCGTACATGTCGTTCACATAGTTAGTACTCAGAGAGACACATATAAAGTATTTTTGAAACTATGTTAGTAAATATTATTATTATCTCACATTAGGTTTTAAAAATTTCTTCACTTTTCTAAAATCACATTTTAGTTCATCGGAAATTTTACAAAGAATATCTTTTCTCTTTAAATTTTCTGATAAACTAAATGAGATCTTAGAAAAGTAAAGAAATTTTTGTGATTATTACTACTTCTTCGCTGATAAATCGGATAATTTTAAAATAGTTGCGGCTCTTAGAACTTTAGTCCGTACTGGATTTTGTGACGATAAAATACGAAATCAAGACTCAAAAAAGAAACATGTTATCAGACCTCATATGAATAAAGGATAATTCAGAAAATTTCCCCTGAAATGTCTCGGATTTTGATGACTTCTAAACAGGATCCTAACTGCATGGCGATGGGTCTTTTAAAACGATGTATTTAGTGATCAAAACACACGTCTCTTTACGAAGACTGCTACGTTGTTATTACCTAGTTTTTGGTTCTCACCCCTAAAACAGAGCACTGCAAAACTAAAAACGTATGAACTTTAAAATATTTAACGTTCATGTAGACTATAGAGCTTGTAATGAACTTGCATTAATCAACGATGCTTGCAACGTGCTGGTCGTTTGTTTGTGTTTGTAACATTTGGTCAGTAAATTGAGTATATTCTTCTTCTACGGCATGAATGGCGATTTCTCTAATAAATATTTTTATAGTGCAAATAATTGTTCCTTTGAAATAATTGAATAAAACTAGGAAAGCGAGTAGGGAAATTTTAGAAGACTTAGCGACTCAATGTATAGTGAAAATTTCGCAGTATTCCAGTAGTAATGAGTGTGAGGAGACAAGTTCAATATAAAGAATAACAATATCAAAAATGTCTTTATGACGAACTTTCAAACTACGGCACTGTGTTTCTTTTAATTAAACACGCAAAAAAATATGCGGATGAAATAGTGCACCTATTTTGAATTCTACCACCGAATTACTAAATGTTTTGATTGCATGATCATAACATTCATAACAAAAATATTTTATTGGAAGAGGGCAAAGACTTTGACGGTACGCTAGAGGTGAATAGATTTATAGCTGGCGGTTCTACCCAGTCTAACTTTTTCGCCACCTGCATGCATGTTTTTCGCCGCCTAAGCGATTTAATCTTTTAAATCGCCATGGTAGCGAAAAACATGCATGCAGGTGGCGAAAAGGTTAGACTGGGTACTCGAAAAGATCAGGAATTGAATCATGATATTGACTCGTGCAAATACCTCACATGTATGGAAAAAATAAGGAAAATACGTTTTTCTTCATAGGCTACGTGTGATGACTGGCGCATTTAATTGGGCATCAGAAATTGTCGTAGTATTTTCCAGGTTATCCATTCGTTACGGTATTTCGGGACACGAGTGGAACCTGACTATGTCAAATTCGCCTAGTATTTTGAATATTTGCGTGGAATTTTAGCATTTTATGAAGGTTGCAACAAGCTTGGGGAAAAACAAGAAGACTATGTTTGGATTTACTATACGTTGATTTAGTCCATATATTTTTTCAAGTAATTCTGGGACCTGCAATCCGAAGTAAACGCTGGCTCAATGTTAATTAAAATAACTCAGGAGACAAGAAACGTGTTGTGGTAACATTCGTTGCTCCGACTTTATAAACAGTCACGGTCTTCTCCAGCTACGTGATAATTATTGCTCTTCTTCTGAAATCAATCACAGTTGGGAGAAAAATAAACCTATAACGCTATGATCACGAATGTTCACATGGAAAACCTTATGCATGAAGCACACTCAAGTGTCATATGTCAAGTCAAGGTTCTCTGTATGTAGCCACTACTCAAAAGAATAACCGAAGTCTATCTGCTTAAACATGGTGAAGCGAACTTTCAAACGTTTTTTGTTTATATTACGCTTCTACGAAACATTGCCTTACGTTTTATATACGAGCATGTCTTATTTTTTGTACCCAACACTGGGTATCAAAAATTTGCTCACTGAATGCCATACCGAACGACGCTCTGACCAGTAACAAGAGGGCTGTCATCACGGGCTCTGGCACCATGCCTCATGCTATTTGCATGTCTCGGCAGTAATTTTGCATACAGGTACGATATCATGGATAAACGATTAAGCAATTTTGGTAGAGTGTGAAATTTTGATATTTTCTTACGAATTTATACCCTATATGATAATCATGTCTGTACTTCTCTCCGTTACAGTTTGAAAACGTTTAAGGGTAGATCAAAAGCCCAGTTTCAACTACAATGTATCCGTGCTCGGGTATTCTGGGTAGCGTAATCTCAGATGTGTAGCTGCGTGTTTTCTGTTAATCTAAATACAGTTAATGGTAGCGCGTTTAATCGAACATCGCCGCATCGAATGCTGCTGTTTTCATGTAGGTATTAGCTGTTGCACTAAAATATACAAGCCCGCAAATAAATGAGTACTAGCTTAAGTGTTTTCCTCATCTGTGACAGAGGAATGTACTCAGATCAGGCTCATAGCACAAACACACGATATAACTACCTTGCTAAGAGCATAAAATTGTAGCTAAGATTTACTTAAGCGTTGATACGTCTGGCTATATGTTTCCTTTGTATGGAGTGTTTTTTCTGCGTATGAATAATCTTTAATGGACGAACCGAGTTCTTTTTTCCTTGCATTAAAAATCACCAGAAATGAAACCGTTCCACTTTCCAGTTGCTGTCGGCTCAACCCTCAAGAAATAAGTACAAAATTGACGGTCAGGTTAGGTGACACTAGGATAGGATGCGTTTGATTAGCTTCAGTTAGGATACATTAGAATAATGATGAATACAATGAGTTGAGTTATAGGACTTGAAAAATAACAGTGAATTCTTTCGTGGGTCAAAGAAATGCCATTTTTGCCGGTGCGGGTGCACTAACTGTGTTGAAATACCATCTTGAATCAAACTATTTGATATAAATGACAGAGACCAGGACAAGCGCACTTGGTCACACTCTTTGCTCATAAATTTTCTTCCATCTCTTTGGTCAGATCTATATGATTACGTGCACTTCATTCTAAACCAAGATTATAATTTCCGTATCGTAACATAAGATTTGAATATGCTTCTGCTTCAGTAAGTGTACAGAAGGACTGGAACTGTGCCTTGAATGTTAATGAAGGGATCAGGAAGTAAACGAAAAAGATTTTCATTGAGCTCAGGCACATTTGTTACGAGTAACGCGTTATGTTTCGAAATGATTGGCTGGGGGATTTAAAATTTTGGCTTGGGATTTTAGAATGTTCGGTTGGAGTTTTTTAAAGACTTCGATAGACCTTCTGAAGCATTAGGCTTGAGAGCCTCAAAATGTTTGATTAAATGTCGTTTTCATGGTGTGAAAGTTAGTCATGCCGACAATCAACGTTGCACCAGATATTTTTAAAGCTTGATTTTGATCAGCCACCATAGCATCGTGGTTAGAACATTCACCTGCCGAGTAAAATGTTGTCAGTTCCAGCTCCGAAATGCGGGCCCGGTGTTTCTTCTCGTTGGGAAATGAAAGAAATCAACCAGAATTTACCATTCGACCCATGGGCGTGGAATGGGCACCGGACCCAAACTTAGTTAAAGTTTTTTGAGTCCTGGCATTAATTACAAGGCCCTTGAGAAATTAATGTACGTAAAATTAATTTGAAGCAAAATATCCTTTATGGAGATCTGTTTAATTACTTTCAACTATAAAATACGCTAGTTACGTCATTATCATCACCTCTTTGTCACGCTGTGGGGAAATGACTGAGAAAGTACGAACCCACGCACATTGACTTCCCCAGATTAGTTACCAACAATTCGTTTTATTGAAGAAGGTAAAGGCAAAAAAATTAATTAAAAGCGTTTAATTGGTTTGTTGCGATCTTACGATTAGTCTCAATAAATGTGGAGCAGCAGAGGAAGAAGAATATTCCAATAAAATTTATAAAGAAACTATAACAAACTAGTTGGAAGTTTATAGCAACGCATAAAAACAGAACGGAACGTTACGAAAAGGTTTTTTTTTAAACGAGAGAAAGGAAAATAATCGGACAACTCTTTTTACAAGGTAAGTTCTTTGCATTTGCGTAAGTAATTGTTTTAGCATATGGATATCCATTGACTCATGCATGCTCAAGTACAATTATCGGGGCTCCAGTCCAAAATCTTGAAATTATCAGTACTGAGTCTTCGGTCAGGCGATCCATTGCTGCATATTGCCGTCTCACGCAAGAATTTGTGGGCAAAACGAGAAGCGACCAGTTCGATGACGTGGACCAGCATGCTCCGCGACCACAACTATAAGCGCTCTGAGAGTGGAATCCGTGTACCGCAATGCGCCATGTGCACAACTGAAAGTATAAACATCTTTGATTGCTTCATTTTTGCTATTGGTTTGTAGGAATGAGAAGGTATATACATCTTTACTGATTACTTCATTATTGCTATCGATTTGCAGAAATGAGTTTTCAGCGTCTTTACCTGAGGAAGAGAGGGAGTGGGTGGGCAAAAGAACAAGTTCAGAGAGTTGAAGAGTTCCGCTCTAACCTTTTCCAACCGTTTTCTCCGTTTGCTATTAGCACTTGCGGTCTTGTGAAAAGAAAAGAAAAAGAAAAAGAAAAACATTTTATTTCCTGTTATGCTCCTCTGCATAACTGAGTACGGAACCTCGCTAAGAATTTGGAGGAGCGTTGCTTGGCCTACAACGTAATCCTTGATGATTCTAAAAGACCGAATATTAAGCCTGATTTCTGCGAGAAAACATTGCAACGTTACGTCCTAGAACAATCGACTCTTCAGGAACAACGTTCGAACATCGTCGATACACGTAATGAACGAAGACGCCAGCCGAAGATGCCAAGAACCTCAACGGATGTCTTCATTTGCTTTAATTCATATGTTTAACATTGTTTTGTGGGGATTTTTATATAGTAATGAGGGTAAGGTTAATGATGTATGTTTTCTATTCGATTGTAGGGATATATCACGTTCTTATTGGTAACCTTGTTAGGTTGTTATTCAGAGTTGGCACCTCAAGGTGACGCCGAGCGCGGGTGCCTGAGGCCGAGGGAGAGCGGGCAGTAGAGGCTAGGACACGATCACAAGAAGCCGCATACGAGTTTGTTCCTCTACCTTGGTCCAGTTGGGCCGAGGCCTTGCCTCTTAAATTCACTACTCAAAGCCATCCTAGAATATCTGTGCCCTCATTCGCTCGAAAGTGATTAACTTCAAGAATACTCAACTGCAGTGCCAGCATAGCGTAAATTAGAGATTATCAATCTAGATTGCTATCGGCATAGCCCAGCCATCAACCCGGTCTCTCTGCCCTCAACCAAATATGGCGATCTTGCTCCAGCGCGCCAGCCGGGCGACATTCAGACTGCGAGCCCTGATCTCCAAATCTCAAGATAAGTTTCCCTCTGATTTCATGTCAAACCCCAGTCCCCACTCAAGCTTCTGAGTATATTAGGATGTGAATGCGTAGATCGCGTGCGTTCAATTAATGCGTAATTTAGATAATTAATGTCTCAATATTTTACTTCGTTCAATAGTGAATTTCCTTTAATGTTTTCGTCGTCCTTAATATCCCTCAAATAGATAGGAAGAGATGATATGATTTAGAAAGAAAAGATGATGTTTGAAGCCAGGAAACACGGCTAAAATGCACGATTAATTTATGGCCTTAAGCCGGTCGCTACGCTTACCGAAGATTGAATTAAATATTTACTCAGACTTACTCTGAGTTGGTGGCAGCTACCTTGATATTAACAAGTAGAAAATAAAAGAAATGTGACGAATAATCTTAATGTCACGACTAATAATATCACATGGAAAATATCATGCATCGCAACAAAGAATAACGGCAGAGAAAAATGAAGACCGTGACCTCAGCGAGACAAAAATAAAGAGGGTCACGACATATGGCGGCTGAGCGTTGGGATTTGAGTTTTGCTTTAAATGTAAATGTTACTGTAAAATCTCATGCCTGCCGGACTCACACCTCCGAAAAAAATATATACGCGCATTCAAACATTCAAATTTAAAAATTGATATTTGGCCGACTAAAAATAATTTCTTTATCTGAATCATCTTATCTCTCTCTTCCTAATGAATACTTATTTGCAGAATGTCATTTGGAACGATAAAGTAATGTTGTATTAATGTTTCATATTTCAATGTTGAAGATAGACTCATAATATGTACGAATGTTCAACGTTTCCCTTCATCAAGTAATTTTAACTACCATGTATGTAACATTTTCTGCACTACCCAACGTTAAAACTGTAATGTAAAAACTGAAATGTAACAACATGCTATGTTGGAGACGAATGTTAAGATCGAACATTCCTAAGTCCTTGGGTAGGGCTGGCTTACCGCAGCAGCCGCTCGCTCCCCACGCTAAGGAATGCGAGACTATAAACAAAGCCACATACCCGCGCAGGAACAGTCACAAATGCCACACGCTAGAGCTTTATAAAATTCTGAACTTCAATAACGCGAACGATAACTGTCGTGAGACGCAAATTTCTTAATTTAGGCATGTAGTATTTTACGTTTTCGAATAAAAATAAATTTCATTACATCTGAGAATGTAAAAATTTTATTATTTCATCGTAACTATGTGTAAAATTTTGTTCTGCATTTATCGGACAAACTACTTCGTATGCCACGATATATTTATGTTAATTTCATATAAAATTTTATGTTCAAAATTTAAATTCTAATGATCGAAACCAGCGTATTGATTATTTTATTCCAATTTCTGAAGAATGCATTCTTTAACAATTTCATTTGATATTTAAATGCAATAGATTCAATTTAAATACCAAGCGGGACTTTTTCAACTAGGAAGAACGAGGTTAGGAGACATTTGTCTGCTATTAGAATTACTAGTGAGTTAAGGTTTTCAAAAATTAATCACGATTCTTCGGAACAATTTCATTTTGGCGAATAATCTACCTTTAATATAGTAGTTAGTTACCTGCGAGACGCATTATATATTGATTCTTATCATCTCTGATATGGGATAATAACATGCAAACGGCTAGAAAGATACGGTAATCCACGATCCATCGGAAATGAGAGAGCGAATTATAATAATTATTAATTCAGAAATCTAAAACTTCATAAGGGTGATGATTTGTTTCAAACGGGTTTATTCAATCTCGACGATCTCATATTAATATGTTTGCTCAAACGTTCTACTGGCCCTGAACGTGACTGTAAATTTCATTGCGTCGAGTTGGTCAGATTTAAATACTATGTATAATTTTTGTAATTAATATTTCTGTGTGGGGAAAATAGTTCAATTTGTTTCACTTTCATGTATTTCGATAATTCCGTAAATGTGTGTGTACTCGTAGGATGTAATTAATTTTAAACTTTGCGATCTATACTTAAATAATTTTTTTGAACCTTATGTTCTATTCGTAATTTGCTTATAATAACGTAAAATTCAAATGTAGGATGCTTAAGTCCCTTTGTAAATACTTGGGAGTTTGAGAGGGGAAACTTGGTTGATGTGACGTGGAGGGAGACTTGGGAAAAATTAAAGAAGAATATTAGAACAAACACTTAATTGGATTGACCTTCCAGGAATGGTGGATGACATCGGGTGAGCGCGACTGAATACACGCGCCGGCATTCAACCACACGCGAGCCACCATGGTTGGTGAGCAGCACCTCCACGGACGCATCACCGTCGCCCTGCTCGGACGACACCGCTACCACTGGTTGGCCACGCATGCGCTGCACCACCGCTCCACACTCCACCATCTACCTCGACGCTTGGAGCACGACGCAGGACGACAACCACCTGAGCTCGCGCACCGACTAACAGAAAACGGCGAGGCGTAGAAAACTTCGCCAGGCGGCAACTGGCTATCTCGACACGCAGCTGCAGACCTGAGCTCGCGCACCGACTCGTAGAAAACGAGTACGCGAAGAAAATTTCTTATCAGCGGACTGGGTCCACGACCGCGGCTAATTTTCTACTGAGGCATGGTGAATAGAAAACGACGGGCATTTAAAATTTAAAGGACAGCTCAACATTGGGATTTCAACAACGACTTCGAGTGGATTCGGCGACGACGAGCAACGACACCTTCACATCGGCGATGAAAATAATACGGAGGCCCGGATGGAAACAACGTATCAACTCAACGATCTCAGCATTAAGGCAGCGATTCCTGTGCAACCTCGATAAAAAGATGACGAACCCTACGAGATAGTAGTCCACTTCGACCGACGACACACGGAATATATTTCGGAGATCTCTATAAGACTTCTGCAAAGTGGTGGAGCAAGTTATGCAGCCCAGGATTATACGACTTGGGTATTATGGGAGCTTTAGCTACGCTTCCGAGGGTTTTTACTCTCAAGGATTACTGCAGTGATCCCTACAACGGAGGGAGTGGTCGGTGCCATCTATAGGACACGGTTCTGCCAATAGGACAACTATGATGACTCCTTCATTTGACGACTCTGAATCAGCGCTCGCCAGAAGAGCAAACTTCAGTTGTAAGCATCTTGACTCTTCCCATGATCCACGCATTAAGGCGTCGGCTGCACGTGATGAGCAACGTCGAAGATAAGCCTTTCGAGCACAAGCGGGAGCTTGTGATTTGTTCGGCCATCGGGGATTTGTTATGCTCCTCTGCATAACTGAGTACGGAACCTCGCTAAGAATTTGGAGGAGCGTTGCTTGGCCTACAACGTAATCCTTGATGATTCTAAAAGACCGAATATTAAGCCTGATTTCTGCGAGAAAACATTGCAACGTTACGTCCTAGAACAATCGACTCTTCAGGAACAACGTTCGAACATCGTCGATACACGTAATGAACGAAGACGCCAGCCGAAGATGCCAAGAACCTCAACGGATGTCTTCATTTGCTTTAATTCATATGTTTAACATTGTTTTGTGGGGATTTTTATATAGTAATGAGGGTAAGGTTAATGATGTATGTTTTCTATTCGATTGTAGGGATATATCACGTTCTTATTGGTAACCTTGTTAGGTTGTTATTCAGAGTTGGCACCTCAAGGTGACGCCGAGCGCGGGTGCCTGAGGCCGAGGGAGAGCGGGCAGTAGAGGCTAGGACACGATCACAAGAAGCCGCATACGAGTTTGTTCCTCTACCTTGGTCCAGTTGGGCCGAGGCCTTGCCTCTTAAATTCACTACTCAAAGCCATCCTAGAATATCTGTGCCCTCATTCGCTCGAAAGTGATTAACTTCAAGAATACTCAACTGCAGTGCCAGCATAGCGTAAATTAGAGATTATCAATCTAGATTGCTATCGGCATAGCCCAGCCATCAACCCGGTCTCTCTGCCCTCAACCAAATATGGCGATCTTGCTCCAGCGCGCCAGCCGGGCGACATTCAGACTGCGAGCCCTGATCTCCAAATCTCAAGATAAGTTTCCCTCTGATTTCATGTCAAACCCCAGTCCCCACTCAAGCTTCTGAGTATATTAGGATGTGAATGCGTAGATCGCGTGCGTTCAATTAATGCGTAATTTAGATAATTAATGTCTCAATATTTTACTTCGTTCAATAGTGAATTTCCTTTAATGTTTTCGTCGTCCTTAATATCCCTCAAATAGATAGGAAGAGATGATATGATTTAGAAAGAAAAGATGATGTTTGAAGCCAGGAAACAAGGCTAAAATGCACGATTAATTTATGGCCTTAAGCCGGTCGCTACGCTTACCGAAGATTGAATTAAATATTTACTCAGACTTACTCTGAGTTGGTGGCAGCTACCTTGATATTAACAAGTAGAAAATAAAAGAAATGTGACGAATAATCTTAATGTCACGACTAATAATATCACATGGAAAATATCATGCATCGCAACAAAGAATAACGGCAGAGAAAAATGAAGACCGTGACCTCAGCGAGACAAAAATAAAGAGGGTCACGACATTCCAATAAAGTACAAACATGAAATGTCGATACATTGGTTTTTAAAACACCTTAACATTAACATCCTTAAATGATTATAACACATTGGTATCGTAATACCCGTGTAAAATGTTGAAACAAAATGATTGATAGAAAAGTACAACAAAATTGAGTTCCTTTCCTTGCCTAATCTGATTTTGAACTAGGAGAGCACAATCCTCGCGACGTTCATTTGAAAAACACTTTCATTAGTACGCACAAGTATTGAAAAATGAAAGCGAAAAATGCATTCGAATACCTTAGCATAGAAACCCTTAATTGCTATTTGTACATGGTTATCGTAGTATCCATGTTAAGTGTTGGAACATATGATTTAGATCCTTAATTGCTATTCATACTTGGTTATCGTAATACACATGATGGTTGTCGACACAGGATTTAGGGAGAAGCACAAGTTAATAAAAAATAGTCATTAATATGTATAAGAGGATCGTTTGCCTTTGGAGGGCGGCACTAAGTTTCAGTTTCTGTGTTTCAATTTCTAAGTTTCAATTTCTGAAGTTTTTGCTGGGTATTGAAAATTTATCTTATTTTACGTTCGTTAAGTCATTCTAATATTGATCTTGCTTACTCCGGTCGAACAAAATGAGCATCACAACTGTTTGTTCCACGCAGCGGAATGAGGTTGCTTTCCACAATTACTAGTACTTCATCTGTGGTGCCCGGAAATGGAAATGGAGCGTATTATTTTTCTAATAAATTATCAACTCCAAAATCCAGGAATTCCTTTCGCCCATCCGACAACACTTCACTCCCTCCTCCGGTGATGCCCCGCATCCGGTCATGCCTCTACATTTGGTTACGCCTACATTTGTTTATATCTTACATCCGGTGAAAGCCCACATCCGATCTTTCATCCTTATGCAAGGTGTCCCAACGATTATATTTGCTATAACAATACACAAGATGGTTATGATATTTCTTACTTGCGCAAATAGTACTTTCGCAAAGAGTACATCGGGGTTAAAGACATGAAAAGTATTGTTTTACATCGCTAGATGTAATATTTTCAACATAGGTGGAACCTTGCAAAAGTTAACTGTTTAAAATTAGTGTTGTCGTAGTGTATTCACGAGAATAAAAAGGTAAGAAGAGTTCATCACACAAAGCTTACGACAGCAATTCGAGACCAGAATAAGAAGATTAAAATGATGATTTTCAAAGTTATGACATTCGTCAGATCCGAGGCCTTTTTAAATGTTTCAACGAGATCGAAGTAGAGAGAGTATGTACTAAGATACCCTCACATTTGACATCCGCTCTCTCTCTTTGCGGAGATTGATTTGGGTTTGGAAATGCAAGATGAAAGTGAGTCACTAAGAACACAAAATCCCTGTGACACAGCTGAAAGATACTCTTGTTAGGGTGCGTGTTATTGGATCACGAGCCTGTAATATTTGCTACACAGCTGGAACACCGATATACACAAAAAAAATTGCTAATGAACTCCGTCGCATGTTCAAAAAGCTTCAATATGAGCGAAAAGTATTTACGAGTATCTTAAAGTTAAGACCATGACTTGAGATCGAATACATGAGGATCGTAATATTTATATTGATTGATTTTGAAACAAATGGTTGGGAGAAAAGTACAAAGAAAGTGCATTCCTTCTATTGTGTTGATATCAAATACATGAGGATCGTAATATTTCTATCGGTTAAGTTTTGGAACAAATAATTAGGAGAAAAGTACGTAGATAAACGCATTCTCTCCCTTGTGTTGGTCTGATTTTAACACTGGATTTTATTTCAAGGGGTCAGGAAAACATTGCATATGTGATGCGTTGTTAAGAACACTCAAGTTGGTGCATTTCCATATTGAAATTTGAGCTTGCGAACGTTGGAACTAGTGAAATGAGGGATTAAAGGTTGAAGGTACAACGGGTAGATCCAAAATTAATTTGCATCTTTGACTGCTAGGTTGATGTTATAGGCAGTTTTACATTGTTTTGTACCAACTGGTAAGCTAAAATACCTGGTATGGATGAAATGAACGATTTTACAATAACGGAAAAATTTAAATTTCGTATACTACAAGCTTTGGCACAGAAAAATTTACCGGATTCAAAATAGATGAGAGGGACCGATGTACAATGCCAACCGTAACATTATCAAGATTGCTGGGGCAAAACGAGAAAGTCAAAACCACCTCAAATGGTGTGGCCGAAAGCACACTGGAAGAGCGTAATTTATAAAGGACGACACTGCGTCTCTACAGGATCAATATGAGCATTTTTAAAAGGGAATACGTTCTAAACTTACAGACACGCACATACGTACACCGATATCCATACGCATATACGCACACACGTACTGCATGTACGCACCCCTCCAGCACGTGCTGCAGTTCACACTTATTGTGTTGACGCAAGATAGAGAGCCATTTTAGTTTTGAATTCTCTCAGTGTTTGAGGGGTTTTGAAGCTCTGGGGGAGTCTGTTCCATAGTAAGGCGCCTGATACTGACAGAGCCTTCTGCCCGATGTTGGATGAACGGTATTTGATTGAGACATCACGTCTCCTGTTCGGCCTTTGGTTCGTGACGGTAGGGGAGTGGAATTCCACTATTTCAGCACTGCTATGAGGAAGATATAAAGAGGAGAAAACGTATTGGGCTTTGTGCGCCTGGAACCTTTCCCGAATCGGAGCCCAGCCAAGTTTATGCAGGAGAGGTGTTACGTGGTCATGCTTTTTGAATTTACCGTTGCATACAACCTTTGCTGCAAAATTCATGCATTTTTGTAGGTCTTTCTGAAGATCTTTGGATATACCTCCCCAGACCAGGCTACAGTAGTCAATACGTGATAAGACCAAAGAATGAACGGCCAACAATCTAGATTCTTCGTCAAGCATATTTTTTATACGATTGAAAAACAGTAAGGTCCCGTGAATTGCGTTGCAGGTTTTATCAACGTGGGATTTGAAGGACATGTTTCTATCGAACCAAATACCTTAGTTTTTTACTTTTTCTGATGGGTGAATTGTATCATTCCCAACTGTAAGAGTTAGATCTAGATTTCGAATGTTGTTTATTGAATGCTTTGACCCAAAAATAATGAATTGTGTTTTGTTCGCGTTTAGCTTGAGACCATTTTGGTCATACCATGACTTGAGGCTGATCAATAGAGCTTCAGCTCCTTTTTTCGTCTGTGGTATTTCTGCTACAGAGCTTGTCATTGCAATTTGGACGTCATCTGCATACATGGAGATTCGTGTGTTAGAAGGCATTGGAGGGAAATCGTTTATGAAAATTGAAAACAGTAGCGGGCCCAGAATTGATCCTTGAGGGACACCAAAGCTGTTTTGAAGGAATGGGGACAACTTGTTATCTAAGAGGACTGCATGAGACCGATTTGAAAGGTAACTTTTAAACCACTGTGTATCCACTCCTAAGTTCAGTATTTTTCGTAGGAGTTGATTATGTTCGACGCTGTCGAATGCTTTAGAGAGATCAAGTAGCAGCAGAAGTGTTACATTTTTTTGATCGATGTCGTTGTATATTTTTTCAGTGATGTTAAGCAGGGCGTCTTGAGTGCTAGTGTTCTTCCTGTAGGCATATTGATTTCGATGAAGTAAATTTGACTCGTCCAGGTGAGATGACAGTTGATTCGTTACTACTTTTTCTAATATTTTGGACAGGACAGGTAAAAGGCTAATGGGCCTGTAATTTGATGCTGTATTTATGTCACCAGTTTCATGCAACGGTCTAATTATAGAGTGTTTCCATTGTTTTGGAAACTTGTTAGTGGCTATTGATGTGTTGATAATCAAACGAATAAATGGTGCTGTGACTGGAAAACTGTCTTTTATGTATTGGAGGTTGATTCCATCATGTCCAACTGCTTTTGTGTTTTTCAATGAGTATAAAATAGTTTTTAACTCTGGTAAATCGATAGGGCGTGGCTTCCACAGGGCGCCAGCCTTTGAAAGTGCAGTAGGGCATGAACTTTCAACTGTCCATTTCCTCGGACTGGTTTTACTCACTTCATCGAAGACTTGGGCACCAACTTTTGAAAAGAAAGTGTTGAACTCAGTGGCTTTTTCCAAAGGATTTTCAAAATCACTTTTGCGCTCTAAGTTTTTATATTGAGCCGCCTCACTAATGATTTCCCATGTACGTTTTGGATTATTTTTTGCCATGAATAGTTCTTGGTGGAAGTGAGTTTGTTTTGCTTGCGTGATTTTCTTCCGAAGAATCTTTCCAAGTTCTTTATATCTCCTGTATAAAGTAATGTTTGACCTGTTTTCTTTATACTCTCGCAAGTAAATTTTCTTTATTCTGCTTAGGTCTTTAATTTCGCTGGTAATCCACAGAGTGCGTTTTGGCCTAGTTTTTTTGGTGATATAAGGAGCGCATTCATTTAGAGCTGCTGTAAAGTTCTCGTTAAAGATAGAAACCTGAAAGTCCACATCGTCAGATTGTATCATGCTCTGAAATTCGGTGAGCCTGTTTAGAAGTTTTTCATTAAATAGTTCCGGCGAATATTGACTTTTTAGGCGGTAAGTCATGAGACGATAGTTTTGTCTTTCCTTTGCAATATTAATTTTACATTCTACAGAGTGGTGATCGGCGACAGAGGGTGATATTACTGTATTTAGTATTGCCGGAGGTTTGTTTGTGATTGCTAGATCGAGGAGAGTCTTAGATACACTTGTAACGCGAGTCGGTTCTTTAACCATTTGTGAAAGGTTTAGTTTGTACAACAGTCTGCTAAGCTGATTTTCTTCATCCGTTAGGTCAATATTAAAATCACCGAAAGCAAAGAATGACATTTTTGTAGCTAAAATTTCTTTGAAAATTTTCTCAATGAACTCTACTGTTTTTGGTAGAGAAGCTGATGGGTGCCGGTAAAGGCTGCCGGTAATGATGGATTTATGTTTATTTATTTGCACTTTCAACCAAACCATCTCTATGCCTTCGCACACTTCGTTTGTTAAAAGTAAAGAAGACTGGTAAACTTCTTTTACGAAAATACAAGAACCACTACCTTTGCTATTTTTAACGCCGTCATGGCGGTACAGCACGTAATCGGGAATATTGAAAAAGGAGCTCTGAGTTCGCGAATCGAACCATGTCTCGGAAACACATAAAATGTCAATGTCTTCTGTGACCAACATTACTCTAATGTCATCCAGCTTACTAAAGAGGCTACGAGCATTGATATGTTTAATTTTAATGTTTTTTATTTTATGGCGATTATTTGTGGCATCAGAGGGATTTTTTGGTAGGGACTGTTTCGTGGATTTATTGATTTTATCATTGTTGCCCAGAGTGTCAAGTCTAGCATCTGGTGTATTTGAGAGACTGCCATTTAACTGAACAGTATTTTGTCATGAAGATGATGTGATATCAGTCTTGTTTTTGTCTTGTGCAACAAGGGTACTGCTGTGAACAATGAACTCAGCCTATCTCGGAGAGCTGAGAGTGTGCCGGAGAGACTGCATTCCGTTCAGGGCGATCGACAGAAAATACTGGGGGTACCAAATTGGGATCAAACCGAGATGTTCCTTGATCGAAGTCTGATATTAAACCGTCAGCGCCCCAGAGCAGTTATAAACGAGGTGCGAAAAAATAAAACAATTGCGTGCTCTTTCAAAAAAATAATACGGGATGGTATTCGAAGAAAAAATAGGTTCATACATTCAGAAGTTGTTTTCGAGCTTCACTAACATGTTAAACATAACTGATAAATTCATGCTTAATGCTACTGAAGAAATGCGTCGCCGAGCGAGGAAAGGTATATCGCACGGTAGAGGAAACAAGGTAGGGTCATTTCTATAGGAAAAAATACACCTCCTCTCGTTCGGCTAGCCAATAGAAAGGCCTTATTTCAAACAAACTTTATGGCGTCACCAAAACACCGTATCGTTAGGCCAATAGTGAAGTCAGATTTGAAGGTAGAAGTGCTACCTGATGCAAAATGAGCGCTGCTATTGGTTCGTTGCCGTGACGTCAGCAAAACCACACCGTCAACGAAAAAAAGACTGGTTTGAACCTGCCTTGTTTCCTCTACCGTCGTATATCGACGAGCACCACATGGCTCCGGTATAATAACAGCACATTAATTTAATCAAAACACCAAGGACCTATACGGAGGCAAATGCGCCAGACTTTACGCTGATCATCTTTGCTGTGAACAATGAACTCAGCCTATCTCGGAGAGCTGAGAGTGTGCCGGAGAGACTGCATTCCGTTCAGGGCGATCGACAGAACCACATACATCAATGTAGCCGCATTTTGACGATAATTATTCAATCGTACACGCTCAGTATCGTCAGAATCAATACATGTTATTGTCTCATCTGTTCGTATATTCCTCTCTCATTTTCGGTTGAATTTTTATTAATAAATATAAGCTATCAAATCACTAGCAATTTTTAATGCTGCAAATATTATGGCCAACGCTTATGGTCAAGATCTTCAAAATTTACCTGTCTAATCCTGGGTGCGAGGCGGAACAGATAAAAACACACGAAGCTTATAATTGTTGTACGGGTGGGCCAGGAATATAACTGACCCTTTTAATCTAAACTACAATAAGAGCCGCGTCCGTCTGTCCGAAGCCAGCCGTAAGTGTGTGATGAGCGTATCTGTGATACAAGCTTAGGAAAAAGGAACGTCTGTCATGTGATTTGTCGAACATTATTACACATTTTTGACGGGCCGTGTGCACTCGGCCTCATCAACTTTCGAGAGATTTAAATTTTTTATTTTTTAAGGCCTTCCTTTCATTTCGCATACTTTCTTACTTCAAATAGTGGGGGTGGACTAGTTTGCAAATAAAAGAAAAACTATGAACGCTAGGAAGTTGAAAGTTATTTTACTTGAAAAAAACATTTTTATAGTTTATCAACTCTATGTTTTGATATATGATGTCGTATAAATGACTGCCACGGCTGTTTTGACAAATTACGGCTCTTTTCTTTACCGTTTCCATAACGCTCCTTAGTGTATCAGGCGAGAGTTGAGCTATTTCATTATAAATGTTGTTTTTAAGTTTACGTAAATTTCTTAGATTTGTTACATAAACACGTAACTTTATGTAGCCCCACAGGAAGAAGTCGCATGGGGACAAATCTGGAGAACGAGGAGGCCAACGGATGTTACCAAATCGTGAAATCAAATGATATGTAAAGCACTCTGCTAACAACGTCATCGTTACTTTTGCTGTAGATAAATATAGTGTTGATAAAACATTAAAATGTTATTCTTTCAAATAAAACAAGTTTCAACTTCCTAGCGTTCAAAGTCTACTTTTTATTAGCAAATTTGAAGGTCATTACTCATTTACTTCTGGCCCACCCTGTATATGGTTACAAACCAATCGATGAAATCCTTAATTCCCTAATGTATTTCGTAAAATTTATTAATTCATATACTTTTGAGGAAGAAAAATGTCTTTAAAATAATTTCTTCGGAAACTTGCTGAATAAAAAACAAAGGGAAATATCTATGACAAAATGGATATTTGTAGCAAATCGTATCCACAATACAGCGGTTGGAATTAATACAGGTTAGATCATGAAGAATGTAAATTGCTCTACCGTAATTGTGAAAGACCTAAATTATGTAAAACATGCAAACGAATTTGAAATTTCTCCTATTTTATTACTGAAAGGTAGGTGTATTTTGTTCTACATCATTGCTGACAGCAGCCTGGACGCTAACAAACAAGCAAACAAGCGTAAGAACTGATGTAATCGCAGTGTCAAATAAGACGACACAACCCGTGACTAGCGAAGTCGGGTTGTTTGTGAGACAAGAGTTTTAACCTAAAAATGGGTTGGTATCGATCCTTTTACCAGGGCAAAATAATTCATTATCAGTTACCGAAAAAAAACTGATTCAACAGATGATGGCGAATATTCTCTGTAAGATAGAGGTTTGTGACTCCGTCTGTGTCCACAGCATGTCTTTTGGGAACTACATAGTGCACCCCTTTTATTTGAAATAAGAAAAAAAACGAAGTGAAAGAAAGGTCATAAGGAATAGAAAAATTCAATCTCTCGAGAGTTGATGAGGCCGAGGGCACACAGCAGCAAAGGAATCAATCAAGCACGCGAACAAATGGAATTATCATAGTTTTAAAAGCATATATAAGCCACAGTTTTTATACTAGCGATACAAAATAGGAGGCAAGCCATTTTTCTATGAAAAAATAATAAGAAACCATCTTAAATCAATCCATTTGATCTAAAAACGATCATTTAAAAATTTTCGATCCGAAATTTAAGAGATCTCACCCGCCTAGAGAAAATTCGCTTCTCAAAGACACCAAGACAAAGCAATTGTCTTGCTACTTTTTTAAGTGGAAGTTCGTCAGTTATGCAATCTTAGAGCAATTTTTAGTAATTACCCATCATATATGGACTCAATACGGCGCTTACTGAGGTAGAATTTCATCATTCAGTCAGAGATAAGTGAATTTTCTTCGTTTTGTCGGAAAATTCCTTTCCTTAATTTGTCAGGACCTATGTCATTGATCGCCTTCATGCGATAGACCACAATCTTTGCAATCCAAACCCTCTCTACCCAATATTAGATAGACCACAATCTTTGCAATCCAAAACCTCTCTACCCAATCTTAGATAGACCACAATCTTTGCAATCCAAAACCTCTCTACCCAATCTTAGATAGACCACAATCTTTGCAATCCAAAACCTCTCTACCCAATCTTAGATAGACCACAATCTTTGCAATCCAAAACCTCTCTACCCAATCTTAGATAGACCACAATATTTGCAATTCAAAAACACTCTCCCCAATCTTCAAATCGCTTCCTCGAAAATGACGAAGATAATCCTAGAATTTTGAAGAATTACATTGTGTTAATGGCAATAAAATCTTCAAGTTGCTTCTAGTCTGTGCTTTCAATATTTATTTGAGTCTTCTTTGGCGGATCAGGATCTGCTGTTATTATCAGAGCCTTTTTTATTGTCTGTTTAGTATCGTGATTGATTTTATCATCAAGAAATCATTTTTAATGTCCGGGCGCGACCTCTAAGTGGTGATTGTTTTGTTTATCAATTTAAGAGAACATTTTTGTGACGCACAAAATCATATTATAGTATCTCAAAAATCCGAGTTTTTCTTGCGTCACCCTAATAAATAGAATAAATAATTTGTGAAAGCGGAGTCTAAAGTTAATCTAAAGGGTTAGAAAAACTCAATACAAATCTACCCCAGAAATTTCCCATATTCGTTCGAGGAGAGTGAGCTTGCAGATAAAACCTTCTCTTGAAATAGAGCATGAAGTAAAAAAAAAACTTTGAAACCATCAAAACGTTTACAAATTTATAAGAGAAATGCGCGTAAGAATGTCATTTCTCCGCTTGCGACAAAAAACTACGAGTGTTTGAAAAAAGAAGTTTTATCGTCTTCATAATGGATATCAAAATATTTCGGAAAGTGTTAAAAAAAAGTTATGCATTAATTGCCGTGCTCAATTTTTACAAATGTTCAACAAAATATATATATATATATATATATATATATATATATATATATATATATATATATATATATAGATAGATAAGAGAAGAATACATGTAATTTTTGAGCATCGCACAGTTAAAATAGATCGTTTCAAGAAGTGAAGACTTGCCGTTAACAACGAAGAAGGGCGGGAAATACAAGCTCATTAAGGGAAGAGTACCCCCAAAATGTCGAATTCTCTGGAGATATTGGGCTTTAGATGCAATAGGAAGGGTGAGATGTCAGGTACATCATGTGAAAAAATGAAGTTCGTACGTTCATTGGTTAGCCCGCTACGGGGGTTTGAATTATGGGGGGGAGGGGAGGGGGAAGTGATATTTTATCATGTTACACCTCCCCCTTGGCTCTTTCTTCACGGCGCAAAGTTGCTATGTCATCTCCTATGGCTCTGGATTACTCTATAATGATTTCAGGGGTTTAACTTGAACCAAAAATTTTACAAAATTTTTGATTTTAATTGTTTATATTCTTTGTCATGATTATAATGTAAACAATGGTTTTTGGGGCTTCAAAATGTATCTCCTCCTACAGTTTTTGAGCTACAGTGATGATTTTGGTGTCAATGGATGCGGAAAGTCGGGTGCATTTCAAAAACTAAAAAGCCATTCGGAAATTCATTTTCGATCGAAATTTGTGACGTCATAAAGTATGAAATTTTGAGAAAAAATATTTATTTTTAATTTTTCAATTTTTTTCAACTTCAAACTGAAGTATGGAGAATGCCAAGTTAGTTTTTGATATCTACATGTATTTCCGCATACAATGACACTAAAATCATTACTGTAGCCCAAAAACTGTAGGAGGAGATACATTTTGAAACCCCCCCCCCCCCCCAAGTCTCGTTTTCTATGAATATCTCATTTTCTATGGGGAAAATCGCATTTTTTCACAAATGGAAAACGGTTCTAAATTGCATTTCCAATCTGTAAACCAAATTTCATTACTATAGGTTCAATAATAAAAAATTTTGTTTAAAGGGGTACTCTTCCTTAACTAGGCTAGTAGTGTCCTTACACTCTCCCTCACTCGCTGGAAACTTACCTCCATAACCAGCGGAGCCGTCCCATCTAGTAAATGCACTGCGGAGGTGAGAGAATTGTACCCTGGTCCTTCACGCCCAAAATGTATGCTTCTGAGTCATGGAGAAGATAAAATTCAAGTTCGACACCAGAAGTTTCGATACTTATTAGTTTTGATGTTTCAAAGAGTAACACCAGTCTACAGTTGTGCGCAATACAAGACTGAGTTGAGCAAACGACGAGAGGGACGCAGCGGTCGACAATTTCATGTTTTTTTGGGTTGTCCTTGTACCTTATTTATTTGTTACCCCTTGGAAGTATTTTTTATTTCCATTATTCGACAATACAAGTACTACTGCCGAGCTTAATTTTTTCTTCTGTTTGTATTTTTCCTGCCGGTGTATTGTTTTCTTTTAGATATTTGACCACATTACAGCCATCAACAATATATTTCTAATTATTCTCATCCTGTGAATTTTCAATTTTGTTAGCTATTAGCGAGCTGTAGTTTGTTTCACTTTAATCATCTCAATGCATCGCACAAGTTTCCACTTCGATTATGTTGTAAAAGTTGATGTAACTCGAATGTTCTATAGCAAAATTATCGCATGAAATACATAAGCAATACATCGCTCTCTGCTTCACATGTATATAATACAAACCCACAAAAAATATCAATTTTTACGTTCGGTTGAAACTAGCAAAAATTTCCTCGTACAAATTTTCCGTAATTGAACGCACGTTATGCTACCCTAATTTCCGTTGCCAATTACTTCATAAATTCTGAACTACTGAAGATTCAGTCAATCCTCGAGTTTGTACATCATCGCATTTGTATCCCAACTGGTTCGAAAACAAATTAATCCCTTTTAATTCCAGACGGTTACAATTTTAAATGGTCGCTCTATTGATACAATCAGGATGTGAAAATGTTTTATATAGCCTCTTAACCTATGGGAGGGAACGAATGAGGAGTAAACTCAGTATAAGCACTCTTTACTTCACTTATAGTCGTTATTACCATCAGAGCGACTTCTAGTGTAAATACCGCCGATCCCAATTTCAAATAGACCAGGCTTTCTCGTCCAAAGTGTGAGGTTAAGCACAGAGACAAATAATAAAATTTCAATTTAGACTCTAAATCTATACTATAATAAGAGCCGCGTCCGTCCGTCTGTGTGTCCGAAGCCAGCCGAAAGTGCGTGATGAGCGTATCTGTGATACAAGCTCCAGTCCTAATATTTTGACGGGCCGTGTTCATGTGGCCTCGTCAACTCTCGAGATTTTATTTTTTATTTCTTACTGCCTCTCTTTCATTTCGCCTTCTTTCTTATTTCAAATACAGGGGGTGGACTAGTAACAGATAAAACAAACAGGGACAATTTTTTCTCTGGATAAGTTGAGGTTCGCTTCATGATGCAAAACTTGAGGATTGCCTATGTTTCATCATTGGGCAGGAAAGATGTTCTCCGAAAAACAACACATTGTCGCACCACAAAACGCTGAAGATCGCCATGTTTCCGCAGCTAGCAACTGCCCAACGCTGTACTCGTCATTGTGGCATTTTCCCTTTCCGGCGAAACCTTCACCTGACGTCAGTCGTTATTTCCGTTCGGGGTGTTGCTCAATCACACGTTTATACCATCTCAAAGTACATTTTTAATCGTACATTCCACATAAGCATCGTCTCATTATATGTTACATTTTTTCGTGTCTAAAATTGTCGTTACTTGCGTACTACTTGTAGGGGAATGGTAAATTATTTTCTAAAGCGGGTGCATCCTTGAATCAATTCGAATAATTGTTATGTTAATAACTCAGAGACTGCTTTGAAAGTTGTTTGGTCGCTGGCGTGACTAATATTTATTTCTAATGCCTGCATTTTATGAAAATACTGACCACGCAAGTCTGTGATTGAATAAACGTAATTAATATTTTAGTCTTACGTAATTTTTATGGGAACAATGTGTTAATTCATTGCTTTCGACGTTTTTTTTATAAAAATTCATCAAAGAATTTTTCATTTTTTCATATTTAATAAAGAAATTACAGTTCATTAAAGATTATCCTATTTAATACAGTTGATAATTTATTGTTTAAATCAAAATATGAACTGAATTACGTTAGAAACTGTGAAAGATAGCTGGCGATGGTAGTTTGGAAATAGAAAGTTGATTATTTATTTATGTTTGACAGGAAGAATTTTGAGATGAGTTTCCTACTCGTAATTATATGAGTACATTAGTGCCTGATTTATGAATCGCTTTAATTCATTTCCTCTCTCTTGAATTTGCTGACTTGTTGATATATCTACTGAGTTATTCCTCCAATAATTATATATAATGGACAAAAATCAGTGCAAACCTTATGGCTTCAGTGTTGAGATAAAAATCACCCTGCATTCGTCTCGTAGCACAATTTCAAGGCCTAGGCTAGTAAGAAGATGTATGAAAACGGAAAATAAATTATATAGCCAGATCAATAGCAAAACTTGCAAAATTGTATAAAGGTTTAATGTCACTGGTATGAGGTGTGCTTTCGTAGTTTTATACACATTGAAATTACATGTTCGTATAAAATTATAATTAGCTCTTCCAGAATGCTTATGCCCTGTATATTTTTACATCAAAATGCTTGTGCCTTCATATATGTTCTCAGGTGTTGAATATAGAAACAAATCGTGGAACATTTGCCGGTAAGTGCTGCCCTCTAGGTCTAGGATTTTCATTCCCACATTTTCTAGAACGGTCCTATCAGTTGTCAATTGTTAGATTACGATAACTAAACAACCTCAGTTCTTTTTATCTGTGAGTCTGTATGATAAATGAACTTTGCTTCATATTTTGATTTGGGAGCATACAACTGTACTTGCAAAATCAGGTATAGTATTTCCTACAACTGTTAGGAATCCCCGTGAGAGGCTACATCCTTCGGGCTATTCATGCACTACACGGGTCGCCTCAGTTGCTCACTGGCTGTTGTGAGAGAAGGAGAACGACGCCTGTTACAGGCGGAAGCTTGACTTATTCTGTGCGTGATACCCAAAAACCGGCACCATGTATGATGTGTTCGGATCGATTCGGGGTCTTCTTAAGATCGACTCCGTCAGTATCGACAATAATATATTTCGCATGCACTACAAAGCGACTATGTTCGTGCTAGTTGCGTTCTCAATCCTCGTCACCCAGAAGCAATACTTCGGTGACCCGATCGACTGTATTGTGGACAAAATCCCATCTGGATTGATGGATACGTACTGCTGGATCCACTCTACTTACACCATCCCGTCGCTGGTCGGAGCCAAAGTGGGAGTCGAGGTACCCCACCCTGGCATCGCGAATCCGAACAGTAGTGAGGACCAGTACGAAGTGAAGTATCACAAATACTACCAGTGGGTGACGCTCTTCTTGTACCTTCAGGTGAGCTTTCGAACTTTATGACCCTAAATTGTGTGCCTCTACCCTAGAAAGATAATGAGGCTTATTTATTAAGCCCTATGCAAAACTTTATTGCATTTCATACGATGAGTTTTGAACTAGTGTTATTTTCCTTAAACTGCATCCTAATGAACTTACTAAATTTCAATGACAAGATGTTTTCTGTCATTAGTTTTAGTTCAAAATCATGAAATTATGGCCTACCTCCTCTGGGAACCCATTGTACATGTTAAAGCATTGCAGGTGTGCTGTTGCATGCAAAACTGGTGATGATTTTACCTTGTTAAAAGCAATAGTACTGAGATTTAACCAGCCATCCAATGTTATATTCATGTTTTGAATGGATTACTCAAGTATGAAAGATGTTGATTGGTCTAGGCATGAAGTAATGCCTCAATTGACATCTTTTGCATAAGCTTGTGCCTTAACCCTTTAACGCTCCAGAGGACACCAGTGTCCTCTTTCAAAAATACCCTCAATATATTGTATTTCTTGTTCAATTAGTTCCCTAATGTGTTCTTTGAAGTTCTCTGCCGGGTGGCAGTTCCTATCCCATCCTGATATTGGTGACTGCCTGATGCCAGGGCCAGTTTAGTGACGGTGGTTGTGTTAACGGTAATATGAGTACAAAAATTCGGACGTTAAAGGGTTAATTGATCCCTTTGTGCAGGAATTTGATAATCAAATAGAGAATGTCATACCTAACTCATAAGTTTAGAAAAAGCCCAGTTCTTTACTTAATTTTTATATTCTGTAAAGATTCTATTTAGCCTATAATGTATAAGCACTAATATTGGTAAATCTGAAGGAGATGACAGTTGTCAATTTTGCAAATTTTAATGTCTAAACATGGTTAATGACACCAAAATAAACAAATTTTCTTCTATGCACTTTTCGTCTCAAGTGAGTATTTTATTAGTTATAGCGGTAAATGACTTACCGCAACTCCAGTCTTTGAAGCGGTAAGAAATTCCTTGATCGAGTTGTATGGCAATACTGCAATGGCGTCTCGCTTCCAGCGCTCTGTCTAGAAAGACGAAACCAAACCTACCGCTATACCTCGTTAAATACTCATTTGACGAAAAAAGTGTATAAAAGAAAAGTTGTTTATTTCGATGTTATTACCATGTTTCAAGCAACAAAAATTCGAAAATCGATGAGTAGCTGTTTATTCGAGCGCATTCGTCATCAATGACGAAACTAAACTTACCGCTATAAATCGTAAAATACTCATTTGAGACGAAAAGTGCATAGAAGAAAACTTGTTTATTTTGATTCCATTAATTAGGTTCAGGCACCAAAAAGTGGAAAATCGACAACTGTCATCTCCTTCAGATTTACCCTAATATTTTCAAGTCTCAAATAAAAACTATGGTTCACATGGTTCCCTTTACAATATTTGTGATGATCATGTCATGTATTGTATCAATAAAGTTAGTCAACTTTTGAGCAAGCCATCTTATTGAAGTGGAAGCAGGATTGTCAATCTAGGTAATTTTTGTGTAGTGAAATTGCTGCATTAATGTTGAGCTTAGGATTGTTACATGTTGTGGTTAGAAAACCTTGGCCAACTTCAACCCTGTAGTGCCCTTTGTTCTGCTGTTGATGCATTAATATATCATTAACACATTAATTTTGATGCATTAATCTGCTATTGACTCATTAATATGATGCATTAATCTGCTATTGATACATATATCTTGATAACTTTAATGTTTACAGCATCAATGAGAAATTCCCTGGTGTAAATGAGCCACAATTTCTGCGTTGTATCACTCGAGTGGTAAATAAATTTGGGCATAACAAATCTCAAGTTCATTGCATATTATTAAAATTCAGGTTTTAGATCATTTGCATATCAGTTAGTTTGATATGATGCAAGTGAACATGTCACAAATAAACTCCTATTTCCATGGGAAAATATTTTTATTAAAGAAATAATCTGTAAATTGTACATGTAACATGTGTCATTGTGTGAAGGGACGTGAGAAAACTATGAAAATATCCTCAATTTGATAAAGTGGAGTTGAGAATGCTTGGTGTAGTTTATACTCAGTTTTAGAACTCTGCAAGTTTCCTCTAGAAATTCACATCTAGTTTTGTGAGGGCTTTCTGTGGTACAACTGAAACAGAAAAAAAAATGCTTGTGCGCAAAGTATCTTGCTTACACCAGTAACTCTAAATAAACAAGATAAGGTATTTTCCTTCTGTCTAGATGACTCGAAGTTAACATATTTTTTACTTGAAACTTCTCTGTTGTTGTAGGATCCACTTGGTTAATAAATTGAGATCAATACATATACCTTAACCCGCGCACTGTAACTGGTCGCCTCATTTACCAGGCTCACTGGTTGCCAGACGTAAGGCATAACCCCAAGTTGTTATACACCAAAATGATCGTCTCAGCGAGTGCTACACAGCTGGAGCCAGAAACCCCCACATTGTGGGGGTTAAGGCAGAGCTCCAACCACTTGGAAGTTGGGAGGGGTAAGCACAGTCAGTGTGGTAAATGAGGCGACCGTGAGAGGGTGTGCGTGCGAACAGTCAGTGGCAGCCTCAGTTACCAGCGAAACTACTCAGGGCCTTATTTCGCCTTATTTCGTAAAAATGGCAAATAAGACAAATCTGAAGTCAGTAGCGTGTAGAGCAGTATTTGATTCATATTGTGTGAAAATTACAAGTTTCGAAACACTATACTTACAGTAATATAACCAGACATGCAAACATGCATTTATGTAGGAACTAAAACGAAGAATGGATAACACCTAGTAGACATAAATGGTCATAACTTTTTTTCTAATTGTTGTAGAGGAAAAATAAAAACATCAGCAGGTTTGGAAGGATTTTCTGCATAAAATAGCAGTGAAAAACATTACATTGTTCCCAAAACACAAAAATGGCCATTGATCTCTTTGAAGCAATGTTGTGCAAAAATCTACGGAGTTTGACTCCATATTACAAAGAAACGGTTCAAGTTATCAAAAATTTGACAACATCAAAGTGTAAAGCAACATTTTTTACTCATTACTTCATATTTTTACATCTCTGCCTATTACGGTAAGTGAACAGGGAACGGCAGAGTAACGCGGGTAAATTGACTACTTTTCTGAGGGATGCGCGACCGTGCGCGGGTTAATCTTTTTAGAATTTTCATTTGATTTATCCTGATGGAAGCTTAATAGCATTATTCTGCATCTCATAGTTTTAAGAAACCAAATGAAAATCATGTTAAGCTTGGAAAATTCTCTTACTCATCATTCAGGTATACACACATGTATGTGTTTATAGAAAATATTGTCATTACAATGAGGGTCCTGCTAGTAGTAATGTTGGTCACCCATTGTTTAGTATAAATTTTAATATGTTATTAGAATTTATACTAAACAATGGAATCAGAATTACAGTGGCATTTTGTCTGTGGACTGAAATCTTTATTTTGTTCTCTGAAATAGTGATACGTATTGGTATTTATTTTCTAGTTCTGATTTGAAAGCATTTGTACCTCACTGGGGTTTCAGTCATGAGTGACACCACATTGAAAATTTCAAATTGTAACTTTGAAGCTTGGTGTTTGCACTTTGTGTAGCATTTAAGTCAAACACTTTGTCACTTTCCAATTCCTGCTTGTATTCCTGTTCAGTAAAAGTTTTTCTAGATAGCAAGTGTAACAGGAAAAGTTAAGCAATACAATCATTAGTCTATCCACTGAGTTACAAATTTTCATGATGAATCGACCACAAAATGCGGGCTCAAAATCAATACCGTAATTACACTTGTGTCAACATTGTGTGTCTGTCAAGGCTAATGAGTGTTAAGTGGTGGATTAATGACCAGATTATTGACCCTGTTGCAAAGTCAACTCTGCACACCACCTACCAGCCTTCATGTTAGGTTGAGTTCTATTTGCATTTAAAACTAAATGAGAGAGTGTATTGTGACCTGCCTCAGGCTTGGTGGGTGGTCACACTGTTACCAGGGCCGAAGTTTCACAAAATGATGTCGACGTTAAGGTGCAGCTGGTGGCGCAAGTTCTACATAAGACGACTTGAGCTAAGCACGTTATGTGGCCGATGCTACCAGGAAAAACTTACGCCGTCGCCTGTGTTGCTACGACCCCATGAATTGCTAGAAACTTTGACCCCTTGTGAAAGTACGGTCTCTTCAAGCAGTACACCTTTGGTCATTTGTGGGTTTGTGTTAACGGGAAACATCGTTGTCTTCCTTGGAATTCCTTTTAACATTTGTGAGCTATTGTCCTGCGTGTTGGAGTATTACGAATTCTGGAGCAGCTCTGAACTTGAAAGGCACAGTTGAGGGCAGGAATTCTGTCGTTTTCATTAGGTGATTGAAAACTCGTTCTAATATTTCTATCATTTCACCCTGCTAAAAAAATTATTTTTCATTTCCTGTGAAGTATTTGTCCAATTTCTAAACCTGCATGCATCAGCACAAACGCCTCGGCAAGAGGAACTAATATTGCTGTTTAGCTAATTGTGCAAATAATTGTATAGAAGAGGCGCATGTTATTGCAATAGGCATGTTTCTTGTTTTGAGATCGTTGAAGAAGAAATGGAGTGAATAATTTTGACGAATGATCGTTTTGTTCATCTTTTCTTGCTTGTTCGTATGTAGAAGTTGGTGCTGATAAAGTCTCATCGATAGTAAACTTACAAGTCTGATTTCAATTTCATTCACAACTTTTGCTGGGAATTGCCACAAATTATTATAATCATGGAAACCTAACGTTTCACATTTTGCCCGATCTCAGAAACAGAGGCTGATACATGTTGGGATTTTCTCTTATGTACAGTAACATATCAGAATTCTTATTTTATTTTGTGAACTTGTGCAGTCTTCACCTAGAGTGCGTAAAAGGATACTAGTATTACTCAAAGTGTAAGTACCACTCCACTAACATCGCATTTGCTTTGCCACTCTAATGTAATGCGTGTCGTTAGAACATCACCTGAACATGAAGACGTGTAACACGGCCGTGGTTGTCGCGTGCAGGCGATCATGTTCTACATCCCGCGCTACCTGTGGAAGGTGTGGGAGGCCGGCAAAGTCAAGATGCTGGTGATGCAACTCAACTCACCCATTGTGGACGACGATGCCAAGCGCGAGCGCAAGAAGATGCTCGTCAACTACTTCAACGTCAACATGCACAACCATAACTTCTACGCTTATCGATTCTTCTTTTGCGAGATCCTCAACTTTGCGAACGTCGTTGGACAGATTTACTTTACCGACAGGTGAGTTATCTGTTGGTTTCTCTGAGGACTTGAAAGACGACGGTTCGATCCCAGTCAAGCCCTCGTATTTTAACGAGAAAATGAGCGGCGCCTGATGTAAAAATGGCAAACGGAGAACAATAATGGAACATGTACTTTGTGCATTTGTTCCTTGTTCTTCGAATTCCATACTGTATGGTGCCTTCCTTTATTCAGTAAACCTGTTTTTATGATCTAATCTAATTTTGCTCCGTGAGTCTAATCTCCGTGAGTAGCGCTCCTCAAGCTCGACTTAGCCTGCCTTACCGGTACATTTACTCGGGCCTGCGTGTTGTCATAAATAGGTCCAATAAAATGAACTTAAAGCTAGTACATTTTTCATCGTATAATACGTACACCTAAAAATGAAGATATATATATGTCAAAGGGCGTTAGAGGACTTTTATTTCACCGTCAGGTTCGTGTGTTACGAGTTTCATCAAATAATACGTGCTCATAAAAAATGACGTCTTGAAGGACTTATATGGACTTAGAGGACTTTTATTCTACCGTCAGGTTCCTGGGTTACGAGTTCACGACGTACGGTACGCGCGTGGTGCAGATGTCGCAGCAAGAGTTCGGCACCAGGAGCGACCCCATGGATGCCGTCTTCCCTAAGGTACAGGCTGCTTTCTCACGTTTTCTATGCATTTATTTTTGTGATGGTTCGATAGTTTTTCTGTGTCTTCTTATTTTGCCTTTAGTTTTTTAACTTATTGTTTATTGATCACACTCACAATGTTTTAAATTTTGGCTTCCACGCGGGACAAACAACGTCTGTATCTCATTTCTCATTACTGATAAACAATGTAAAATAATTTTCGTTTTCTGATATTAACTGCTTGAATTTTGTTGTGGATTTTTTTGAGTAACTAATGCAGATGAAAAGTCTTTCATTGTAAGTCATATTTTGTGAAAAAAGTTGAAGCTCTTTCTTAAGTTCGAGTGAACGTGTCACATCATTTAAGGTCGACTGTTTCATAATCAAGGGTTTTTGCTCCTATGTAGAACACGTTGTTGAGTCTTGAGTATATACGTATCAGCTGTTTGCGTTATTTCTATTGTTGATATATCATGTGAATGAGTAATATGTGACATGAAATCAAGAATAGTGCATTACCGAAAGGTTGGTGTAGTAAAAATACCTTATCCACCTACATTTTCACGTAACTTCAAAACCTTTTTCTTCTCGCTTCCCCCAGGTGACCAAATGCACGTTCCACAAATACGGTACCTCTGGCAGCATTGAGACCCACGACGGGCTGTGCGTGTTGCCTCTGAACATCTTCAACGAGAAGATCTACATCTTCCTTTGGTTCTGGTTCATCATTGTGGCCATCATCTCCGGCATTGGCCTGCTCTACAGACTGGCCACCTTCCTCGCTCCCTTCCGTCAGATCCTCCTGCGGACGCGCTCCCGGCTCGCCTCTCAGGAGGATGTGGAGGCCGTCTCGCGCAAGTGCCAGATCGGCGACTGGTTCTTGCTCTATCAGCTTGGTGAGTACCTACCGCCCCCGACTATCAAATATATGTTAGTTGTAAGGAGCTTCCAGAGCTCTACTATCGTGGTGTGGCCTTATTTTGTTCTATTTTAGAGTAATGTAAACGGGTTTCTTGTGCGTGCTCAATGAATTGCTAATACTGAGTTGTGTCAATGCTATGATAATAGCCTGTAAGTGATGCCGATGCTCTTTGCGGGCAGTTTTTTGCTCCCGGGAAGAGGATTAGAATACTAAGCCAACTTAAGCCTTAATCCGTACTACCTATTTTATGGTCGAGGTGCATAATATCATTAACACGTTTTCTTTTTCTCTTTGCAGCTAAGAACATGGATCCTTTGATCTACCGTGAATTCATCACTGAACTGGCACTTAAATTCCAAGGAAAGGAACCCATACACTAACGAATATCCTAATTTTGTATTAGTTTGACAGTTGGTGGATTTCGTATCATGGCTACTTGTAGCCAAAAGTGCATTTTCAACAGAGCATAAATGTGTATGGAGATTCCCTTTAGGAGTAGGAGTAGTTTAAAGTATTGAAATTATGATGGAAACTTTTCATTTTGTAATTGCTGCTTCAGTAAAACATGTGACAACGCGCTCTGATATTCCTGAGCTGTTGTTTATTTATTGAGAGCCCGATATTGAGTTAATTATGCGTGTGACGTCGTCTGTGCAAGAGTTGGTCGAACGACGTGAGAAGAGGAGCGTCTCTCCTTTATTTTAAACAGCCATCTTTGTGCTTCGCGCTTTGCCAAGAGTTTCTTAAGATTTCTATTCTATTTTAGCGACGCTCTTAATTTTTCGACTGTGCCTTAGGGCTTGTTTCTGCATAGTTACCGTCAATTGTGGAATTATGTGGAACAAATTTGGTGCTAGTACCTGCGGCCTACTTCCTATGCATTTGATAAACAGCTGGCTTTACTTCCGACCAAGGTTTGCAAGACCCTAAGTAGCCTTTTGAACTCCCATCCTTGTATTATTTTGTTTAGTGCGTAGTTGATCTTCAGAGCGCTATTTTAAGCGTCTCCGAGACCGCATGAAGGACCAAGTCTGTAAATTCCATCTCGGTTGCCTGACGCTTGTTCTCAAGTGTGGGACGCGTCTTACAGGCAGGGTTTTTTTAAAAGATACTTCGAACCCGGAGGATTTTTAGCGTATTTATTTCTGATTATTTTTAAGAAGCTTTCTAAAACCCATGTCTCATCCGGAGTGGGCGAGTCGAGTTGCGTGAACTGAAGATGTCAGGAACTCTGTGCTACAAGCTAAGGCGTTAGTGTAAGTTCGCTTTTGAGCTTCAGATTTCATTACGAAAACTTGACTTTGGCACGTGTTTTGCTCACCTAATGTGAACTACACCCGTCCTCATTTTATACGACTGCTGTACGGAATAGAACAGATGTATAGTGACCATAGTGTAGGAGATTCAAGCGTCGGTATCGCTCTTGACTGGGTAATGTTCCAGAGGCCTAGGCAGTTGTCACTAGGATCCTTGCGGTATTTCGAAAAAATCACCGATTCCTGAGTTCAAGAATGAGAGACTGTGAAAACATTTATGTAGTAGAATTAACTGGTGAAAATAGGTCGTTTTCTCGTATATTTTTATGACACCTATTCATTATCTTGTTCGCTGGACCACTGCCATTGGTTAATGGTGTTGAATCATATTGTAGAACGTCTCATGCTATGAACATTCATCTAGCGTTAGACGAACGCAGATTCTCCTCTTCTTTTTAACTTCCTTGACATTTCGACGATGGTCATGATTGACGGACGAATTCTCACTTAAATGTAACATGTTCAAGTTGGTACTCGCTCGGTGTAACAAGCGGTTACTCTGATCCTTTCATTGTTACGTTTTTATTGCTATGACGTTCTAAATTTGTATTGGACAATTCTCTTAGTTGATGCATTTCTGCTGATTCATAAACCATGTAAACTTTAGACAAATGTGCCAGAAATTGATCTTAAATTGTGAGCAATTGATTCACCAATTAGGTTCCTTTATCAAATTTCATTCCATTCTATGTGTAGTTTAGTTCATCAGTGTGACGTAGAAGTAAAAATAGATGCCAAAAGTTCCGGCGTGAGATGCGACAATCGATTGTACTCGTGGAGAACGAGAAGACTTGATGCAACGATACCTACTGTGTTATTGTGTTGTTGAGGTTCAGCTTGTTGAGTGTTATGAGACTTGTGACCTGCTACAAACTTGCTCAAATGAAATCCAGGAGCTGACTCCGGCCTGGATGTCACTGCATTCCGCAAACGTTCTGTCTGGGATATAAGTTAGTGTAACCTGAGTGTAATGTTTCGTTATTGAACCCCTACGAGTGGGCAAAAGAATCAGCCCGTAAATTTTGTCAGTGATTTTGTTCTTCGTCGAGTTGTGCTAATGGATATTGTTTGCCCTCCCGTTGGGGTTGGAACCGTGGGACCAAATAACTGTCATAACAATTATTAGGCTTTTTGTTAAATCTTGTCGTATATGTCCCTCGTTTGCGCAATGTACTTGAGCTGTCCGTCAGTTGACTTAAGGTACAGGGTTCACCAATGGAACAATAAATACAACAGGCACTTGAATTTTATATTTTTAATGAATCCCTTTTTTGCTATTTCCGGCTTCGTCAGCTGATATGCATGCTATTCCAGGTAACTCGTCTTCGGGCTAAATTACACCGACGATCGTGTTCAGTAGCCTCTTGGTAACTTTGAGACATATACACCGATCAAATTTTTGCTTCTGTAATGAAACCATTTCGTTGAAGCACTTACGAATGATTGACTGTTTAATTCTGTCAAAGCTTTTGAGTGTTCCGTAACCTTGAGTTTCAGTTTCTAAAAATTGGAGAAATTGACGACATGTTGCGAGAGCTTAGCATGTAGTAGTATTTCCCTCAACAGTTCATTAGTGCTACATGCAGTGACGGGGATTGTAAATGCCATCACATTTGATATGGAGACCAAGCGAAAACTTAATTTTTTGCTTAAGGAGAAAGTATTGCTAACTTCTATAGTACGATGTTAAGTAAACAGTGAAGAGGATAATGAATTAACCTTCCAATGTCACTCGTGTCCTACAAATGTGCTTCCCAACTCTTTTAGTGCCAGATTTTGATAACTGTATTCTCCGATAAATGCATTGTAGGCTTAGAGCTGAGCATGCATGCGAAGTCGCATGTGGTGCCGGGCTAGAATTGTTGGTCGATCATTTTGATGTTACTTGGGCGGTGTTGTGTGTTCACGCCGTCACTTGGTATGGGAACGCACTCCTGATTCTGTAGATGTGCAATCGTTTCATTTGCACAAGCGTCGTACGTCGAATCCAAGTTCCCCTTGCGAAAACAAATGAAAATGATCTCGATGTTTGCCAGTGCAAGCATTTGTGTCCACCTTCGTTCGAATGAAGAACTAAACGAATGAGCATTTCATCGTCCGAATATTGAGTTAAAATAGAGGGTTCCTTGTAACAAGTTGACGGCGTCAAGACGCGACACTGACTCTGATGGAGTATATTTTTGTAACGTGTGACTCACTATTGACTTAGCTGTAACGTGTACTGTGTCGTTACTAGAATTCATCCTTCGTTGGCATGTGCCTGGAGGGTAACGTATGGAAGGTGTCTTTCGTTTGCTATTTCTTGTGACTGCTGGCGGAAGTACTTCTTATGTCGAGCTGGTTTGAAATTTTTCTAGTGTAAATTCGTAAATTTGTGTTTGGGGTAAAACTTTTATTTTTGGGATGTCTTTAAAACGATCATCTGGGTATATTTCCATCGATTTGTGGTCTCAATTTTTCATGAACGAAGTCATGGAAATTACTTTATCCATAAAAAACGTAATTTATTAGGCTATTTTAGTAACTACTTTCCTTGCCTCTGTAATTTGTTCGTAGTTGGTTCTTAAGTTAGTTTGATACGTGGAGATGTTGATGTTCCCATCGTTTCTGCAAGTGTTGGTTGCTTACGAACTTCTGGGCAATCAATGCGTGTCTACCAAGCTTTTATCCATCTTTATTCGTTTTTTCCTACGTGTAGACTCTTATGCTCCTTCGTTGCGACGACGGTATGAAACCTTTTGCAATATAACGGGGTGAATGTATTAGTGAAGCATCGTTAAGAAGATTATATATAAATTCTAGTTGTAACTAATTTACTTTTGAGTGCATTTCAGTGCTGCCGATGACCCGTGTAGTCTCAATAACTCTTACCTATTTTTGTAAGGTGCGATCCTCTCCCGTATTTGTAATGTACATTAAATAAATTTTTACGTCTTGAATTTGACTTTGTTTTACTGACCATCATTCTCGGAGTTCTTATGCTGAATTTGTTAACATTCTACGTTGTATTTGGTAGTAAAAGCTCTTCTGTCGATTTGGCTGACAAAAATTAAGTTTTTGCTTTTTTAAGTGAAATTTCACTGCAGATTGTACAGATGACCGAGCCCCTGAAACTTCGCCAAATTCTGTTTGTTAGTATTCTATTCGAAAAAAAAGCCTGAAACCTAGGGTTTCTAGCAAGATCATCAACATAGCCGAGTGTCGACAGATAAACTTATAAACTTGACCATAGCTTTAATTGTTAGAAAGTACGGTCCTTGGTGGTGTTTCACACGAATTTGTGACGCTTGCACCCTGACTCTCAGGTTGTTTCTGATGGATCGAAAGTAAATCAAGTGGGGACAGGTTTGCAGTAGGTAACTGGCGGGTTCTGTCACTTTCCTCAGTATGCGCCGCTCTCAGTTCAACAGGAATTGAAGGTTTTCACTCCTATCAGCACTAGAACCCCAGCGTTTATCACGACCCTCGATATTCATAAACCGTCCGTTTCTCTATTACCCACTCATTCAAAAAATTTAATAAGTGTTTCGTTGTCTTAGGAACGTATTAAAGGAGTAATTTCAAAACATACGATTATTTCCCTTCAGTAATTTGGGTACTTCATCACGAAGATGTGAATTTTGATTAGCTCCTTAGATTCACAGGGGTTTCCAAACTAAGGCCCGCGGCCCAAATCCGGCCCGCCAGTGTGATCAATCCGGTCCGTGACAGCTAACCCGACAGCGTATTCGGCGACTACTCTAGAAGTTAAAGATAATGGCAGTAAAATTAAAACGGTTTTGGCCCTTGGAACGTACTGAAGTAATCAGTATAGCCCTAAGGCTGATAAGTTTGGAGACCCCTGTGACTTGTAACAAGGAAAACGTCAGCACAACACGTGGATTTCTAATCTTGAACTCGGAATACGTTACAGTCTGAAAAACGTCCGATTTGGATTTGTGTGCCTCCATGTGTTACTCGAAAAAGGATCCTACGCAAGTAATGGCCTCGACCATGCGCCTGTCAAAAATCGAGCTATTTCGTTGGAGACTCCCAACTGTTTCAATAGAAGTGGACTCTGAGGACGATTTCATGACGCTCATTTTACGTGCGTCTGCCTGCATTTAGGATTTTCCGTTTCTTTATGGCATTTCGGCTCTCATTTTTTACTGGACAGAGGAACGTTTTATTCTCGTGAAAGTTGATGGATTCTAGCGGTTATCACAAAATTAGGCGGATTTTAAGCAGCTGAAAGGCTAGTTAGCATCAGGAATGGTATACAAATCTAATAAAGTATAAAACGTAGATTTTCAGTCAATGAACAGAAAATACGACGAACTGATGCAAAACCGAGAGCAGTCGGGTAATACGGCGCTAGCTACAACCATTGTCAGTAAAAGAACGTATCTTTGTACATTTTACAACGGATAAATAAAATGTGTTGAACGTTTTATTATTATTATCGTATTAATGGCTCTGCAGATGAGAGCAAAGCGAACTCTGGATCGCAGAATAACAAGCGTAACAGGAACGAAAGTTTATTTCAAAAATGAAAAATGGACGCAAGTAGGCATACCAGCACCGTTTAGAATCACGGTCAGCCAGGACCGGGAGCGGCTATCTCGCCACTGCGCGACGCCTACCCAGGGCTCACTGCATAGGCCTAACTGCTCCAGCACTCCACTTTGCCAATAGCCGTCAACGGGCAGAGCTTATGAAAATATACACGAATAAATAACGAAAAATTATAAGCATGTATAAGAAATTATATAAGAAAGAAACGAATAACTATAAATATTTATAAATAGAAACGAATAATTATAAATATTTTTGGGTTTCATTAGATTCGTGATTAAAATGTAGTTACTGGAAATGAAGGGAGGAAAATATAAAATGAAGTGGATAATTTCGAAAATTACGTTCTCTGCTATATGGAATTTTCTTTCTTACTGGGATGCTGTCTTTGTGTTTTTTCGCACTACTTGAATATTGCATAAATCAATTATACTTGGATTTGCTTACCATTGGGTACAAAATGAAGGAATTAATTGTTATGCCTAGGAAACAAGATATTTTATTTTAATTTTTAATTTTGCAATAACTATCTTTAGTTAAAGAATAATAATTTATTGGCGTATAACATTGATGATAATATCAGAAAAAAAATAATAAAAAAATAAAAATAAATGCAAATTCCTGTATTACAGTTACTGATGTCCCCTACATAAATACCTCCGCCGCCGGTGTTCTCTACGATGAATCTTCTCTCATTTCACCTTCCAATATAACTTCAGCATCGATTATTTTATAACATAGCCGATAACCAATTAGTATGATTGCAGTCAAATACTAATGTAAAAATTAAAAACATTCGAATAGCAAGTACGGAATCATATTGCCGTAAAGATTAATTTAAACTTCGAACTTTGCTACGTTTTTCGAATCGTGTACATTTTTCAACGGATGATTAAAATTGGTTGAACATCATATGAATGGTGCAAAATTTGTAGCGACCACTGAATCGTGTACATTTTACAACGGATAAATAAAATTGATCAAAAATTGCATTAATGGTGCAAAATCTATAACAAAAAGTATTACTTTATCTCGCTTTTTTAGGAATAGAGGCCTAACTCGGCCGTTGAGGCCCGCACCTCCCGGAGCGGCGGGAGGCTGTGTAGGCTTAGGCTTAGACTGATAAGTTTTGCCTTTTGTACAACGGACAGGAGTGGAGGGGAGAGGGCGGTGGGGGGGGGGGGTTGAGAGGGGTGCAAGGTGAGGAAGGGGTGAGAGGGAGGGAGTGGGGGCAGAGAGGGGTGCAGTGTGAGGGAGGGTTGAGAGGGGGGTCTGGGGGAGGAGTGGGGGTAGAGAGGGGTGCAGTGTGAGGGAGGGGTGAGAGGGGGGAACTGGGGTATACAAAGAAGGGCTGTGTGGAGGCCTAATACGTGGAGCAGAGACTGTCAGCGAAGGAAGGGCTTGTTCAAATAATTCCAAACAATTTATTTACCACTAGTGATATAGCAATAGATTGTTCCTCAAGTCTAGTACAAATTATTGACACTTTTGAGTGTAGCTACTTGTGGGCCCGAATAAGTTAAGCGACTTCGTTATTCTAAAATGTACACTTATGTTCAATCTAATCGCTAAATAAAGTGCACATAGAAAACGCTCATAGAAAAACACTCTTAGAAAACACTAAAGTCAGCACTTGAATTTGATAAGTATCAAAGAGTGTTGTGTGTGCGTCAGTTGGGTATTATCTTGGTTTGCGTTATTTATATTGGATACATAAATATAAATAATAACGTATATGTAAAAGTCTCATTCAAAAATACGTTGTGAAGCATTTGCTCACAGGATAGTAGGAACGAATAAAAAACAAATATTAGAACGATGAATTTCCTAATATTCTGCGTCACAGTTAATTAAGCGCAATAATGTTCAGTAAATCCCATGGTCGGTTCTTCTGAGGTACTGAATGTGTTCAGTTAAAAATCTATTGAAATTCGGCGATCAATTGAAAGCAGAGTATAAAAACCAAAATCCACCTACCAAGAGACCGGAGACTAGTCCCTAAAAAAGAAGCTTTCTAAAAAAGAACAAGTCTTGCATTCTTTGAACGCTCCGGCGTGTGCGTAAGCTTCCAGTAATAGAGAAGGCTGTCAGCTCAAGGGTATTGGCCGACAGCGTATATCAATGAAGTAAAGTGGAATGAGCTTCAAGAATACTTGTGTATTAAGGACATTAAAGCGCTGACGGAATTACTCACATTTTCTCATTCTCTCAACACATCAACTTCCAATACTATTTTCAAGCTCAAAACGTTGCTAGTTTAATAGGTCGAAAATTCAATAATGATAAGCCAATCGAACTATTTGAACCACCCAATCTTGTATCCAATTTCAAATTGCTAAAGAGTTAAGCTAAGCCACAAAACCAAAAAATCAAACAAGCAAATGTTTCGCTCACATTCGGCACTAAAGGTCAGACTTCAAACCAATCAACGTCGACGTAGCGAAAATAGCGTAGGTTCTTCGCAGTCAACTTGGCAAAACTCCATCCTGAGGAACGTTGCATAACCAAGTTCACTTTGAATTTACGCTACCAGTTTCACCGCTACGACAGCGTAAATTGGTTGAGAATGCGCCCCAGGTCGTCTTGAAGCCACAGCGCTGCCACGCGGCTATCGCGTTGACATCTCCGCTCTTTAGCCCGGGCAGCGTTCCGCTCCTCTCCCTCCCACTCTCTCTCTCCCTCTCTCCCTCTTCCTCCCTCCCACTCTCTCTCTTACTTTCTTCCTTCTTCTCACTCTCTTTCTCTTCTTCACCCCGTTGTCGCTTACCTTCTATCGACTCTGAATCCACTAGCTGTTATCAGGCTCTAAACCTACGCCTTTTTCCTAGAAACGGAATATCGAACAGGTAAAAGTTCAAAAACTCACATAATTTATACATATCCCGAAAGAAGAATAGAACCCAAACAAATCGTCCATAAATGAACCGCTATTTTCACATGAGTTAATTAAGAGTCTACAATTTTGAGCACAGTGACACAGACGTGCTTGCTGTTGGACATGTCCAAACAGACCAGCAAGGTCTGAAACCCGTGAAATAAGAAAGAGATTGTCGCTAGTCGCAGCGCACGTTACTAATAGCAAGATGACCAGGGCGTGAAGTAGTCTTTAGCGTGAGCAAAATAATACACCTCGCACTTAGGAAATTCTCTCTTGTTCGCTCTCCTACTGTGTGTTGGAATCCCTTTCTGTGTAATTTCACTTATGCCCACTTCAGGTTTCCACTCCTCATGCCCACTTCAGATTTTCACTCCTCATGCCCACTTAAGGTTTCCACTCCTCATGCCCACTTCAGATTTTCACTCCTCATGCCCACTTCAGATTTCCACTCCTGTCAAATAAGCATCGTCGACGTCTATCGGAAAAAGGAAGAATGTAAGGTTGTGTCGTTGGAGCTTAAAATAAACCAATAAATCAACATTAAACTTTAACCGGATATGGTGTCCAATGAAAACAAGCGCATTTCATTTGCTTTGAAATATTAGGGGTTTTACGTCTGACCGTGCACAGAGGTTTGTGTCAACAGTAGATATCTCTGCTGTAATGACTTCATCACTCAACGATTGCTGCCGACAACCGAATTGGCGGTTCTAGAGTTTCATCATTTGTTGTCAATTTGTTGTCTTCATTTGTTCAAGAGTTACACCATTTGTTGTCAATTTGGTGTCTTCATTTGTTCATGAGTAATGCCATAAGCAAAGCGTGCGCCGGGGAATATAAATTACAGCCGCTACCAAGGCTGGTGTGGTGATCTCTACACATATTGTTCTACAGTTTTGTTACTGTAGGGCGTTTCCAACTTGATCGATTGTCTTTAAAAGTATGATGTGCATGAGATGTATAACAAAGTATATTAGCTAAAAGGCATGTTTATGGTTTATATTAGATATATGACCGAGAAGGTAATTTAAACGTTGTATAAATTAGATCCTTAGTTTTTATTAGAGACCACAGCGTTCTGTTTGCCACGACAGTGCGGCGGCTACTCATTCTGCTTTTCCTTCTTGATAATTTCACCAACAGGAAAGTCTTTCAGACGACACCAACCTCTAAGACTGAACACTAAATTTCAGTAGCAGAATTGGGGGAGAATCAAGCCAATGAGCTGAGTGAGACCATCCAGAAAGCTATCAGAAATTACACCTGAGGCTCGCATCTACAATGGAAAGAAGCACTGGCTACCTACCTCGAGCATGTGTGCGCATGTATCATACGTCAGAACTGTCCTCCAACGCCCACTCTCCCTCTCACGTACGTCACTCACTCAGGCTGCAGGTGTATAACGAAAGTATACATACTGTATGTGTTGTGGGCGTAGGCATGTGTGAGGGGCACATAAATGTATCACGAGTGCACGTTATCTGCAGAAAATGCTGGTCGATCTTACTTTCTCTGAAACTAGTTTCCTTTTGACAAGAATTTCAGCTAACATGAATTTAGGCAAATGAAAATTTTGCCTGAGAGGAATTTACATGGCCGTCACTCGTTGTTTAACTATGCCTGCGCATCAGCCAGGGAAAAAAGGGTGTATATTCCATTCCAGTTAATTAGTGAACTTTAGTTATCTATTTATTTTGGAAAAAGAGGCGATATTGAAAAAAGTCAAACTTCTTGCTGCCATTCAGTGCGCGACAATTTTGTTCGCCATTTTTTTTTCTCTCGAGATTTTCAGCTTTTGCGGTGGCGAGGCGCGCGACTTGGGTCCTGTTTTTCTTCATCTTAATGATATCCATGAATGGGAATTTTTTCCGATGCCATTTAAGATGGAGACTGAAAAAATTTTCCTCTGAAAAGATCACTATAATATGAAATATGCAATGTTATTTTCGCTGTTTTAGATGGTATTTTTATACCACTGCTGTGTCACCAGTTGCCATAAACATACCTATTTTCCGTGCTCATTTTCTTGTTCTTGTCAAACATTTCTGCTCGTCAGTCACCATTTCCATGCCGTGTACTTGTGTACTTTCAATTCATTTTCCATTGATTCATCGTTATTTTTCCAATTAATTCGAAACTTATAAATCGCATTAAATTATTCCATTTTCTAAAGAATCTCATGAAGATTTAGTAAAAGTGAGTTTCATGCTCTCGACATTCAGAAATAAATCTTGCATAGTATTTTCAGAGCAACATAATAAATGTGGTGTTTCAGGATAACGTTACATTTTATTAATGATATTCAATAATTCAAGTATTTCTACTACGAGTTAAGGAAGGAATGCAAGTAGAACGTTAGTCACTCGTTTACTTGCACTATTAATGAAGGCACACTTCGCTGAAATAAGATAAATAATGGTACGCGATCACGGCAAAAAAGAGCATGTGCAATTATACTCAACTTTCAGATAAAGTCCGGCGCTGATGGCAAATATCACAAGGTCTCGATTTCATGTTAAGTTTAGAAGCCGAAAGTAATTAATTTGCACAGATATCCACATTTAGTGGGAGAGTTATGAACTCAGGATGCAGACTGAGTTCGAAATGCATCGAATCAAATAATGGCATCTCAAGAATCAAGAAGAGACTCTGCACAGACGAAACCTCCGTTCTTAGAATAAAAACAATGATGCAAAATGGAAGGATCATTTTCTCGTCGTAAGTGTGGATCAATCTATGTACATCGTGATCAGTTCTCTACTTCATATATCTCTATAAATACAGGGTGCGGCAGTTAATTAATCATCTTTCAGTCAATCCTGTATGCACTAAAATGCTGGATTAACTGCTACGCCCTGTATTTATAGAGATACTTGGTTATAAAATCATCTTCGTCTCACGTCCTGTTCAAGCTTAGTTTTGAACTATGAATGGCCTACTATGTGTACTTCTATCATTCACTTTGAATGGAGCGCAGTCTTTCTCGTATGGACATTTTTCTTTTTCTGATAGGTGCTGAGCGCAGTTTATTTGTCAACAACAGACATGGATGGATGGCTTGTCCGTAGTAGGATGAATCCCTCGTATCGGTTCCGTGTTTTGACTTTATAACGCGATTTATAGCGTCGGAGGCATATGGTGTTCGTCGACATTTCTATTCGTCGCTCGATGATCTCCAACAGCTTTATACTTGAGTTCGCAAGTTATGGGAGATACTCATGTAGCACACCAGTAATATGGCTTCTATTTGTAAAAAAAATACGTAATGAAGTTTATTGAGATATAAATGGCACATGGTTCAGAAGCGTAATGATTAGTATTACGATTTGGTTTTCGACGTACGTGACACGCAGGGCAAAAAGGTGTCAATGCATCGAATTAATCGTTTGAAGACGTTTTTTCACCACCTCGTTTCATAAACGAAAACAAGATGGGTGTAAAGTTTTATTTTTCTAACTCCACTAGTTAAGAGTTTTTTCGTCCGTATAGCGCAGCATTAGGCGTGACCAGTTTTAACGGCTTTTTCTATGCGTTTTTTCTTGGACTGATAATTGTACCAGGAGAACTTATCCGTTTTGTTTCAATTTTTGACAAGTTCCAGCTAAAAATAATTCCAATACCCAGTGTAAATTAAAGACAAATAGCCTCATAGGAAAAATTGAATACGACTTTAACTATCTAAATACACACATCAATGTACACACATAATAACTAGAATACAACAAAAAATTCGTCTATCAACATTCAATGAACCAGAACTCGCCGCGTCCTCTATTCCGTTCTGGATGCCGACTGACCATAGCCATAGTTCTTTCTACTCCAAACAAGCCATATATGTACTCGCCTTCTTTTCTAGCTTAAACAGTTTTAATTTAGGATGATAACGCTTGCGAAAGACAGACGAAATGCATCGCCTGGCTTTGAAATATAGGCCTTAAGGGAAATTTTTAATGACAGATATCAACAATAAACGCTGTGAGAAACCTGGAAAGAGGAAATGGGAAACTGATTCGAAACTAACACAAAATTTCGCTCAGTGTATCTGGCATACAAGAATGGTGGGCCGACGTTAGGAAAGTCAGGTCGCGATAGCGGAAAATTCATAGCTATCGATATTAAGAAATTCAGATTACGATGCCAAGAAATCCACACTAGAACACTGCAGGCACACTGTTAGTAATGCGAGCTTAGTTGATCCATTGCAGCTAGTGTCCGTTTGTCATTTGCTTTGCGCTGTTGACCAAGTCTAAACAATGATAAAGCGTAGGGACTCGAGCGCCGGCATATCAAACACAGCAGCGTTCGAGTTTCGCAGAGGGACCAAAACAGGATTGGTCAGTTCGATGGCTTCATAACAACCTATCTGAGAAACTTATGGTCGGTTAGGCAAGTCACTGCTCCATGAAAAATTATACTCGTGTCAAGGTCGTCGGGGTCGAAGAGTAAAATCCGCGAGGCGTTAAGAAAAAAAAGACACTTTCAAACCGCTTGCGTGTGCAGCCAAAGCATGTTTTCCAGAACGACAGGCCAGCTGCAGCACATGACGTGGTGAAAGAAAATTTTCGAGCCTCGGTAAAAACAAGTGCAGTTTAACTGACAAAAAGAAGATGTATGCGTGTTAGTTTAACAGCATGGGGGCTGGAGGTATGGCAATAGCGTAAGTCTCGAAAGTGTTCCACCACGATGTGAGACGGCGGCACTTTGCCCCTTCCTTATACAAGCGCTGCAGTGCAGAGACCAAGAGGGGTCACGATGTCTTCACATAAACAAATATCGGCATCTAAGGATGCTTTATTTCCGATCAAGCCTGATACATATCACCTTGTACATTGGTTTTTCAAATGCCTTATAACTAACACCAGGGCGCCATGACGCTTTCCCCCCCGGTCAATACCGGTACCCATTTCAAAAACCTGGGTAGAGTGGGTTCACATCGCAACTGATGATACCTGCATGCTGTGTGTGCGCAATGCATTTACGTGATCAGGAGTGGACCAGCCGTAAACATCTCGCAACATGCATCATTAGAAAATTAGGTCAAAAGGAACTCAGGACTGAAATTAATGAAATACGAAAGCTGACATTCACTGGAAAGTTGTCAGAAATGTTCCAAAATTCTTGAACTTAAAAGAATGACAAATTGCGCTTACACTGAAGTTATTAATCTTGCGTTCTGTAGGAGTGAAGAAATCACTGTGAACTAGATTCTTTTCCACGAGCTCAAAATCCATTATGTTGGATTAAAAAGTTGGCACGTCGCTGCGTGATGTAAAAATGATTTAAAATTTCAAAATGTCTGTAGCGCTCAGCACAGCATTTATTGGACTCGTATTTGCAAGGTGGCACTAACTATATTGTGTTTTTATATTTCGTTGAATCATAATAAATCTTCCAGCAAAAAACTTCACTAAATATTTGTGTTGTGCCTCAGAAACGGTCCGAAATGTGTTCACTTCAGGTTCATCCTTCGCGTTTTTATTTATTTCTTAGGCAGATTCTTAGCTCAGTTTGTACGTTGTGTACTCGATCCATTTTTTTAGAACATTCTTTTTTACTCAGATAAATTGTAATTACTTCCTGATATTGGTCAAGGCATAATAAACGCTTGAACTATGTCTCACGACCTTTTTCTGCGTAGTCTTTCTTTTCAACACTATTATCCACCCCCATTTATTTGAAATAAAAAAGAGGGCGAAATAAGAGAAAGGACGTAAGAAATTAAAAAATACAATCTCTCGAGAGTTGATGAGGCCGCGTGAACACGGCCCGTCAAAATATATAGGGCTGGAGCTTGTATCACAGATACGCTCATCACACACTGCAGGCTGGCTTCGGACAGACAGACAGACGGACGGACGGACGCGGCTCTTATTATAGTATAGATTTTGCTATTCTTTTTGAGGGCTTGAAATACCTGCTTCGTGACCGGTTTCTATTTAATTTTTAGAGAATACCTTAAAGGCAAATTAACATGACGACAGTTTAAATATACAGTATATCCACGCATATTCATTCACATACGAGGTTGCTGGCTGAAATTCGAGGTAGATTTCAGTACTTGGCCAGATTGTACCTTCTAAAACTAGTGGTGTGTGTGACAACTATTTGGGATACCAATCTTGTCTTGCCTACCTTTACAAAACTTAAATTTTTCAAATTTCATCAAGGCCAACCCTCTGGCTCTGGTGAGTCGGTTTTATGACGCTAGTTTTGTTCAGAGCAACAAGCGAGCTTATCTTCCTCGGTTCATACACGAACACTTGCGCCGCCAGAGCAGATTTTCTGAGCAGAACGTAAAGGCTGTAGAAAATCACATGCATTGCTCTGTTGCTCGGCATCCCAAGTTTGTTATTAATCTTTGCGTATCATGTATACGTGTAATTTCTATGTACACCGGATGTCAATCACATGCATAGGATTCTTTGTGCATCATGGTGAACAATTATTTCGGTGCATAAGTTGACCTTGTGACGCTCGTACCGGAATTAAATTGATGCAGGTCTGCGGGTGAATGGTGGTTACCGTTCAATACCTTGTTTGCCCTGAAGGCTAATAGAAATTCAACTGCAAATAGAGATAGAAACCATGATTAGTTGACGAAACCGATAAACACTGTAAACTCGAATGAAATAAAAGAAAAACGATCTTAGAAAGGGGAAATCGCAAGGAGTTACGTAGCCAGGTATTCGGTTTTCGCTTAGACGCTTCAGTTCTATGGACTCTAACGACAGAGACGGAAAAGACTTTTTTTGCCACCAACTCAAAAGCGGACATGGAACAGTTATACGGCTAAGGAACATCACGTGAGAGTACGTGCCACGACGCACTAAACACGCACCCTGAAAGCATTAATTCATTATTAAAATCCCTCTGCTTTCAAAGCAAGAATAATTGCTTGTCATATTAGAGTGATTGGAGAGTTGCGCGCATTCTGTATTCTGTTAGCATTTTTCCTTCCTACTGGAGTTTAATATCCATTTTAACAAGCAGCTTCAAAATATTTTATTCCTAGTCGAATTTGTAGCCTATTGTATGACTTGAAGTTCACAGCCAGCAGTTACGGTAGTTCCTCATTCCGATATCGGCGACAAACTGACGCTAGGGTCGGTCTAATGAAGGTAATGTGAGTAAGCCATGCTGGTGGTAAACGATTGAGTGAGACAAAGAAAATTGCCCATAAAGGTGACATAAAGGACTTTGATGCTGCTCTGGCATCAAGCGAGTGAAAAATAATTCGACTTTGTCATTGTACTATTAAAATGATTAGAATATTTTCCCAGGTTTCAGACGGTACTCCAATAAATTAAAGAGAAAAAGAGAGGGGGGCGCCGAGTGAAACCAAAACACCTGCGTACAGGTGTGAGCACTTGCTCCAGGCCCACATATTTAGTGCTCGACTTTGTGTGACTAGTGATCGAGTGAGGGTGTCCAGTGGCTCCACGTATTTAGCCGCGCATGTCACAGAACCTGACGTGAAATTTCATAGAACCAAAACAGCCGAGTTCTTATAAGATAATCATTTCGGGACGAATGTGACGCCCGATTTTTTAAAACCTCACGGATAAAGTTCCGGAGTTCACAGACGTCCGGTGTTGTGCACGTTCTTTGTGGAGCACGTGCGTGCGTCACAGTTGAGGTGCGTGACGGGGGTAGTTCCTTTTTTGGCGTGAATGAAAGAGATAACTTCGCTCTGGGGGCAGTTGTGTAATTCGCACTTCAAACATGAATTGAGTGGCGTTAGTGATGGTAGCGGAGCTTGGGGAAGTAATGTAGTGTTAGGATCTGAATCTGCAATCAAATGACTATAATCAAATCAAATACCACGATCAATATTCTTTGTTGGGCTGTAGTGATGCTGCGTCCTTTGTTTGAGCCTTCTTGTGAGAGATATTCATGAGCAATATTGCTAGAACATTTGCAAGGTGTATTACCGGGATATTCGTCAGCGATGTGGCTGAGATAATGCTAACATATTTATAAGAGGTACGTACTACTGAGACATTTGTAAGCGTTATTACGGGGATTATAACAGGAAGTATCACTAATAAATATTTCAACGCAATTTTTGTGGGATCTTTGTAAATTATATTTCAGGGATATTTATGAGAGATGCTTGTGAACAAATTTAGAAGAGAAATTGCAAGGAGACTTGTATTCGATTTTAAGGGAATGTTACAAAGGATACTTCCTGTATAGTATTAAGAGTGTTGTCGTGATCACTTCCTATATATTACTTCGCTTGAGACCATCTCGCCAAAACAACAGCTGTACAGTACTACTTTCAGAGCGACTGATAATAATATCAAAATATTGCTACTGATGCAAGAAAAGCAACACAAGTATTATCTCATACGCTAGTGTTTTCTCGGAGAGTGACACTTCTGCTGCCTATGGCACTCAATTCAGTCACTCGTGCCACCAGTATTTTGAGGAGAGTGACGTCACTCTCACATGTAACAACTATTTTTTTGTAGCGGATAATAATTAAGGGAGTAGTGGAACTAATATTGTGTGTGACATTTTAACCAGTGACAATAATATTACTAATGATACAATATTACTAGTGACACTGATATCAATAATGATTCTAATACTAAAAGTGACATTAATATCAAAAGAAACACTAATAAGAGAAGTGAACATAAAATTAAAAGTAACATCAATATTAAAAGAGACACTAATAACAAAAGTAACCCCTAAATTAAAAGTGACATTAATATTATCAGTGACACTAACATTCATAGTCACACTGCTATTGCTAGTGACGCTAATATGACTAATGATATAGTAGTAGTAGTAGTGGTAGTAGTAGTAGTAGTCGTAGTAGTAGTAACATGGGTTTGCTAATGTGATACTAATGATACTAATGTGACTGGTGACACTAATGTTATGAGATCCGCGAATGTGACCCGCGAATGTGGGCCACTGCTGTAATAAGCAAGCTCATGCATTCTGCATTGAGTGGCACGACTATCGCCCGAGACCCCAACAACAGCAGCGATACCAATACTCTCATCTAACAACGATGACATAGGGGAAAATTGCACTTGAAAGACATCCAAATAAGGATCCTGTAGAAAGGAACTTTGCAGCACAACCGACAATCCTGTTGCTCTTTCATAGATTTCAGGAGCCGCTCAAACAGTGCCATGAAGATGAGCGCAACTGCCTGATAACCAGCGCGCAAACATGCAAAATCACGCGATGTTTGCGAGTTGAACATTCGCTCAGTAACATCAGATTGGAGGGAAGTCGGAATGCTCATGTTCTGTGAGGTTAATACATAAAGAGAATGTTGCTACTACACAAAGAATCCGTTGTTACTACACAGTTTATTGCTTTGTAACAAACGCAAATATTATGAAAAATGGTTCGGATGCTTCTGCTGACGCTGGGACGGTAGATCAAACTCGCCTTGACCGTATTTTGAGGAAGTTTAGTTTTTTGGAGAGAAAGAGTAAATAATTAAACATGGGCTTTGATAAATCAAAATTGCATAAAAATGCATGTAAAAAAATATATACAGCGTAAGTTGCTAAGCTTTCAAACTTCTTACTTTCACACGCTAGAACTCGAGCTATTTCGTGCTGTTAGTTAATGGTGATTTACGAGCGTAGGAATAATACGCATTACCATGAGTCCACATCAGGTGAGTGGAAGGGAATACACTTGAACAGGAAGAAAAACTGTTTTAATATGAAAAACATAGTCATAGAACTAAGGCGAAACGAAAGCTTTAATAACTTATGAGCTGGAATCTTATTTATAAGTTTTTAAATATACAGCTAAGTTTTTATCAATGCGCTTCATTTAATACTTGTTCTTTTTTTGATAATCTACGAGCAAGAAGTATGTTCATAGTTTTTAGTTCAACATGACACAGAATATCTGTGACATTTGTTCATAAATGCATAATTACGGACACTTTTCGTCTAATTCTGAACATGAACATCAGGTTCAGGTGACTTGGTGCTTGCCTAGTCTGCGTGGAGAGCGTCACGACAGTCATATATTATTTGATGGACCTGCGAACAAGTTTATGCAAAACATCGTCCAGGTCCCCAAATTCACGCATCTTCAACGTTCATATGGAATACTGAGTTTAGCCTCGGAAAACAGAGAGCTAAAAAACTTTTCTTAATGCAAGTAATTTGATGTACTGGCACTCAACAGGATCAGTAATGTATTGAATGTTTTTTGAGACTAGCACTGGACACATCATGTTGGTGGCACTTGGTAAGTGTCGACTGGGTTGATGACGGCGGTTGATGTTGTCCAGAATTGCATGTGAAAGGAAGAGAAATTTAAAGCTGACTGTTGTTAACAGTTTGCAAGGGAAGACACTTTCTAAGACGTTAATTCCATCAATGGTAGTTGTTCCAAAAAACTCAAAGCTTCAACTTCCTGTTTGTCGTTGGAAGTAATTTTTGAACTTTTATTTTTCGTCGTGGAGACTAATTTTTGAACTTTTATTTTTCGTCGTGGAGAATAATTTTTGAACTTTTATTTTTCGTCGTGGAGAATAATTTTTGAACTTTTATTTTTCGTCGTGGAGAATAATTTTTGAACTTTTTATTTCGTCGTGGAGACTAATTTTTGAACTTTTATTTTTCGTCGTGGAGAATAATTTTTGAACTTTTATTTTTCGTCGTGGAGAATAATTTTTGAACTTTTATTTTTCGTCGTGGAGAATAATTTTTGAACTTTTTTTCGTCGTGGAGAATAATTTTTGAAATTTTATTTTTCGTCGTGGAGAATAATTTTTGAAATTTTATTTTTCGTCGTTGAGAATAATTTTTGAACTTTTTTTTTCGTCGTGGAGAATAATTTTTGAACTTCGATCAAGTCGTAGGGGATAATTTTTTAACCTTTATTGTTCGTTGTTATTTCTTCGATTAAGAAATTGAGGATCCTTTCAGAACTTAGAAAAAATAATTTACGTTTACTTCTAACTAGTTGTCTGTTAAGTGTTGAATCACTACACCAACATTTCCAACCTTGACATCACTATACGCGCCTACAAGTTCCTCATCATCGAGACCCGCAGTTCCAAAAAATACATTTCTGCCCTTTGAACTTATTGTAGTTTATAATTTATTTCATTGTATTGAAATTAGGCGTGAGATTAAGTAATCAATAGGGATTATAGGTATTTTCAAAGATACACGCTTGCTCCAATGTTTGTCCTCAATACTTTAGGAACTAGATGGTTTTCGCGCTAACCCTCAGAGGTGCGGCTGTCAAAGCGTAAAAACTTTCGAGTTTAGCGTCTCTCTATCACAATTTGGGGGAGTCCCCACATTCCCTTGTGGTAATCGCTGTGCAAAATGAGCTGAGGTCTTGAATCTGCCGTATTGAAGAGCTGAGGTCTTAAGTGGCCAATAGACTATCAATTTAGTTGTCAATATCATTGACTCAATATATGGATGAAAATTTTTTTTCCCACTAAGTAAATTAATTGACGGTCGTCAATCAAGCCCACAGACGATAAATTAAATTGTCAATATTCATCATTGTCAATTATATTGACAATAAAATTGATCGTCTATGGGCCGCTTTACATCTGCCGTATTGAAATTCATCTGCCCCAAAATGCCCTCAACAGAAGTCCACACCACATCCGACAAATTCACATCTGGTATCTATCTCAGTAACAGGCTCCTTCTCCTCACCACCCGTATCACAAATACCAATCAGAGTTCGTGAGATGCGTGCCTGGTGAATTATCCTCAAGACGATGCTTCTCTTTTAACAAATTTGAAACATGTTACTGTGAGCAATAGTTCATTTTTTGCAACTGTGAAGTATGTGTGCTATTGTTTGCTCACATTATCTATTCATCGTGATAAGGATACATACGGATGACGCGAGTGAAGACGAGATGTAAGAAACAGACACTCATCATGTAGTGTTTTTAGTCAAAGATGAACGGGGACGACAAATTCATTCCTCTGATACTACAGTACCGTTGATATAATTAACACGCCTACTGAAAGGATTATTTGAGCATATCAACGAGTGAAGTATTTTACCATCGTATTCCATTTCCATCATAAATATGGCGTATTTTATGCTAATTATCGTACTTAAAGGATTCCTGGGAAAAGCTGGGATTCGAATCGTACGATAAGAAATTATGACTAACAAAATATTGCCAAGACTGCGTCTGCGATTTTTGATATTCATGTAATAACTTCCTAAATAGTCCGAGTCGCAACACGAGTGGCATTCACGACAATATTCATGAAATTCGTTCCTGACTCACATTCACGACTCAAAAACAACTCTCCGGCTGCCATGGGTCATGAATCTAAGTCATGGCTAATTGTCATTAGGTAACTTCTTCATTTTCTGGACCACAAAACCCACAAAGTTTGGCCTCAAAGAAGAGAACACATGCTTCAGGTACCGATGTGTTGAGCAGGGGACACTTATGCGTACACTCACACAGGGGTGAGTAGAACGTTGCCTTCGTCTTCTGCCTCCGAACTACCGCAGACCACAACGGTTGGATGGTTGCAATTACGGCTACAGCAATTTGCTTATTACCGTGACAAAGCAGGCAATTTGAGGCGCCCTCTGCCTTACGGTAATTGTGGTGTTGCTGTGAATGTTGCATGGCACCACACTATTGCTGCATGGCACCACACTATTGCTGCATGGCACCACACGTAATATTGCTGCATGGCACCACACTATTGCTGCATGGCACCACACTATTGCTGCGTGGCACCACACCAATGCATGGCACCACACCACCTCAGGACATACAGAGACCCACACAAGACTCTGCCTCACACACCACAGCGATAGCATTTATAACGGAGCCTCGATAAATGGACGCAGCTGTATACATATACAGGAATATGGACTCACGCTGCTTAACGGGTTTATTTTATACTTCTACTTAAATGTTCAGTAACGGGTTTTATTGTAAAGTTCTACTTAAATGTTCAGTTACGAGTTTTATTGTAAACTTCTTCTAAAATGTTTAGTAACGGGTATTATTATTTTAAACTTATACTAAAATGTTCAGTGACGGGTATTATTATAAACTTCTACTAAAGTGTTCAAATAATATAAAAAATAGAGTGAGGTGCTTCAGTAAATAATCTTGTCAGAGCTGTTTTTGTACGTAAAAGATTGAAGTTCTACTGCAACTTTGAATCGAACTCCCCAATTCAACAGGACATTGAAAGTAACTCGTTGCCTTCAAAGATGTAGTGTCCCAGTGATCCAGAGCAGGTCGATGCCGAAAGAAGCGTGCATTGGCAGGTTCCTCTAACACGAATTTTATGAACAATCGTTTGAAAGTGAGATCATTTTTATCTGTTTTTAAAAATTAAGTCGAAAAAATGTAGTGTAGGATACTTTTGACAATGTCGGACTTTCGTTCTAATTCCAAACGGGTAAGAAGGAGGTTAAAAAGAGTGTTGCGAGTTGCATATCATTTACCTGCGGGAAGTTACTCGAAAAAAACTTCTGTAAACATCATCTTTCGTAAGGATATCTTTAAGAATGAGCACAAGTACTGCGTGCAGGTGAATATATATATATATATATGGGAGTTGATTGAAATCTTATTGCATGTCAACTGCGAGTCACAGCTCGGTAATATTCCTATCACGGGCACGTAGCATAATTCTTAACATTCAATTAATCAGAACCTGTAAATGTGGATTTGGCGACAGGGTGTTGTTCTTCAGGAGGAGAAACTTCTCAACGTACTTTATTTCAGTACCTGTAACTTTTCCGCTATGAGAACCTTCGTATCACACCTTGTTTAAATTTAATCGCGTATTTCCAAGTTCATTATCATATATATCGCATCTAGCAGCAGACTATCACGTGTCATTATCATTTCCGAGGCAGATTTGTTGGACTCGACAGCGTGTCAATGCCCGCGACATTTGGTATCAAATGTAAATATCCCCGCTTATCTTATCACTTTCAGTTAGAGATGTCTTCAGTTCACTATATAGTACGGCCAAATATTCACTTAACTGACAACAACAATGACTAAGCTTGTTTGTCCAAAATGATTTAGTATTGGGAAATTTAAAATCAAAATTCCGACCGTCAAGTGACAGGTACAACGGAAGCACATTCTACACAATTCTACGTAGTTCAGTACGTTATAACTTTCGATACACAGGAAATGACAACGCAAGGTACCGAAAATTTTAAATGAAAAGCCGAGAATTGCGAAATTGGTCGCAGTTTGAAGCCGGTCAACAGCAGGTACTTCTGTTTAATTCTATAACGAACCAAAAAGGGGAGCTCGGCTTGTGTTTTTACATCAGATCTCATTTTACATTTGGGAACGCAGTGTATCTGCTCCCTAAAGTTTAATTTTTAATTGACTTCTAATCCACGTCTATAAAGCATTTTCTTAAACACAGAAAATATGCCTCCTATTTTTCCTACAGCTACAACTACAGCACAGCTTCTTGCCTACATCTGCAACATCCCACACCCCACTTACAGCTGCAACACCCCACACCCCACTTACAGCTGCAACATCCCACACCCCACTTACAGCTGCAACACCCCACACCCCACTTACAGCTGCAACACCCCACACCCCACTTACAGCTGCAACACCCCACACCCCACTTACAGCTGCAACACCCCACACCCCACCTACAACTGCAACACCCCACACCCCACTTACAGCTGCAACACCCCACCTTCAGCTGCAACACCCCACACCCCATCTACAGATGCAACACCCCACGCCCCACCTACAGCTGCAACACCCCACAACGCACCTACAGCTGCAACACCCCACACCCCACTTACAGTTGCAACACCCCACACCCCACCTACAACTGCAACACCCCACACCCCACCTACAGCTGCAACACCCCACACCCCATCTACAGCTGTAACACCCCACACCCCACCTACAGCTGCAACACCCCACACCCCACCTACAGCTGCAACACCCCACACCCCACCTACAGCTGCAAAACCCCGCACCCCACCTAAAGCTGCAACACCCCACACCCCACCTACACCTGCAACACCCCACACCCCACCTACAGCTGCAACACCCCACACCCCACCTACAGCTGCAACACCCCACACCCCACCTACAGCTGCAACACCCCCACACCCCACCTACACCTGTTATATTCCCACACCCTACTTACAGCTACAACACCCCACACCCCACCTACAGCAGCAACACCCCACACCCCACCTACAGCTGCAACACCCCACACCGCACCTACACCTGCAACACCCCACACCCCACCTACAGCAGCAACACCCCACACCCCACCTACAGCAGCAACACCCCACACCCCACCTACAGCAGCAACACCCCACACCGCACCTACACCTGCAACACCCCACACCCCACCTACAGCTGCAACACCCCACACCCCACCTACAGCAGCAACACCCCACATCCCACCTACAGCAGCAACACCCCACACCCCACCTACAGCTGCAACACCCCACAACGCACCTACACCTGCAACACCCCACACCCCACCTACAGCAGCAACACCCCACACCCCACCTACAGCAGCAACACCCCACGCCCCACCTACAGCTGCAACACCCCACAACCCACCTACACCTGCAACGCCCCACACCCCACCTACAGCAGCAACACCCCACACCCCACCTACAGCAGCAACACTACACACCCCACCTACAGCTGCAACACCACACACCCCACCTACAGCTGCAACACCCCACACCCCACCTACAGCTGCAACACCCCACACCGCACCTACAGCTGCAGCTCACTATGAGTACTCTTGGTTTGTTGACCATCGGAGACATCGAGTTTGCCTTTACCGTAAAACTGTAAGAGAAAGCAGCCCCTAAACACACAGTGGGCCTACACACACACACACACACACACACACACTGCCCACCGCTGCACACTGCACATGTTGACCTAACTGATGGGTCGTGCTGGGGCTCCTGTCTCTCCGTCTTGCGTTGTTGGCATCTGGTCATGCCTATGCCTTTCTCGTCGAATTTTCAATTATTTATATCAGTACCAATACCAACTGCCAAATCTGAATCTAAATGCTATCTTCTGAAATCAATCTCACAAGAGCAACTGGATCGAGATTTTCCACCAAGTCGAAAATTTGATCGAAGGATCTGACACGATTGATGCGGACCAATCCAGCACCCGGCTTACTCGTATTTCTGCAGACAACTACAGTTTGGTTTTGATCACATAAACAATGTGAATTGCATGGCAAGATTCATGCTTTACACACTACACGTCACTTGATCGCTATGTTGTTTCTTCAACATCCCATACATACTGGACACATACTATTTATTGCGTCCACTAAATAACACTCCACACACTGGACGCTATCATGCGCCCCCTCCTCAGGGGGCCTCAGCTCGCCCCCTCACTGGCCCAACGTATTGGACACACTGGAGACCACCGTGCTAGCATCCCGGTATAATACTCCACAAACTGGACACTCACTTTTGTAGGTTAGTATAAGTTGAAATTCAAGGGGAATTCAACGCAAATTTAATCGAAGGGGTTCTGAAAACTTCACCATAATGTTTGAAAACGTAAGTTGATGCGACATTTGAGTGTTAACACCTGTGTCTGATAGGCGTCTTTTTTTAGTTATTTCTACAGATATTTTGATTCAGCATGGATCGGGCTTTGAATGGAGTGTAAAGACGTTGGTTGTGGAATGACAAGAAGGTTACGTTTTAACAAAATATTATAAGGTAGTAACGTCAAAAAAGAACTTTAACAAATTACATGGGTATATAAACCGTAAAGTGAAGTGACTAGGTCTTGTTCGGAGACCAAGCGCTATGCTGGTCGGTGTATTTCTTCCCTCCTGCCTAGCAACAGGCAGACGGGTCTAGGTGTGTGGATTTCGATGGGCGGTTTGGGTTGAGTCGTCTGGGTGATGATGCCTATATGAGGTCTGAGGGAGCAAAAAAGTCCATAGGTTAGTAATGTTTCTGAAATCCTTTATTCAGTACGTTCAAAGTGTCGTCGCCACCGTCACGATGATGAGAGCAAAATTTTCGGGCGAGTTTCACGGAACACAAACTTCACACCTGCTCCTGGTGCTTGTGTGCTGCTGGACTTGCTGCCCTGATGTTATTGCTTGCATGGCATTTCCTCATCTTCATCTAAAGTTTGGTGGGATTCCTGCCTTACAACCTCGGCATTCGAACCACTTTTACCACATGTCTCAATTTTCTTCTGCCACAAGTCTCAATCCTCGTCTGGCACTAGTGTCGAGCCTAGTCAGGCACTGGTTCTAGACAATTGTGATCATGAAGAGCAGTGCATATGAATCCTTTATCCATGAAAGTGAATTTAACATTAATTTTCGATAATACTATGAGAGATTTTGCTGTGAAATTATTAACAAGGGCTTACGGCATCAGGTACTTCTTATTTCCTGAGCAACATACTTCCAGTTGTATGAACTATTATAAAAGCAAGACAGGTGGCATTAATTTCTAATCCAAGTGTTCCTGCTCGCAAAAGTGCCAGATAGGCATCTTAGAGGCTAAAATTCATGATCTTGGACTTATTTTCAAGCAAAATTTGTTCAAATTGGACAATTGCGGCCAGAAAAAGTCCCCAATCTGGATGCCTTAGCTGCAAGCATCGCCCAGCGAGGCATCAGAAAGCTAACCCGAACAACCGCACGTCCGTTCAGGCGTCGGCAAACGCAGCTCTGTAATTGGCTGGGCAGCCCCGCCTGCCCCTCCCACTCGCCCCCTCGCTGGCCCGACTAACAGCCCTTTTCCTTCTCTTTGTTGCGTGTGCTTGCCTGCTCCCAGACCAAAAATGGGCACATTCACCAGCTTGACTTGCTCACCTAGCACACCTAGTTAATGTGATGTTCACAGGTGCCCCCGCATAACTCGAACGCGTCCGAACAACCAGCGTCTTCAGAGCCGAGTCTGTCCATGATCCCGATTTGGCGGACTAGAAAATTTTAGCACAAATTGATAATTCGATACGAATTTTTAGCTTCCATACAGTAAGAAAGATCAAAGTAAACGTAAATTTTAGAGTTCAATAAATATGTGACATGAAAAAGAGTCAACTGAATATCATAATTTAGTTACGTTATCTTTAGTGGCTAAAATATCATTTTATGACATTTCAAAAATGCTGGATAGAACCGCGGGATGGCTGAAATTAGTCAACTTACTATTGTATATGTTGATTTATGAAGTATTATAATGCCTGTTAACTATCGACGGTATCAGTAATCTAATTCAGTTATTAAGATATTTGAAGTTTCTGGTATACGCAATCGGTATTCTTCATTTTAGCAGTGACATAACCCAAGCGAGTGGTTTACAGCCATACACAACGCTAGTGAAGGCACGAGGGCATTTCTCATACTGAGTTCAAGGATGGCAGGAGACAGAAGAAGCGTCGTTGGAAGCGCCGTGACTTGAGTGCTGCTAACTGTGGAGTTTTTGCAATACTAAGAGCTTTGATTAGCTTCCGTTACGTGTGATCACACCGAGCTTCTAAGCATCCAATTTTACACTAGCTGACAACGAATATGTCGAAGTGTTAAGCTGTGGAAACAGAGACCGAACTGAGTTTTTCATAGGGTGAAGATTGCACTGAATTCGCTGTACTTTCGAGAAAAGAGTATTTCTCAAGTCTTTTTACCGCGAACCCCATAGAAACAACTTTTTAAAGCACATCATTTGTTTTCATTTATTTATTTATACTTTTTTATGCGTCGTTTTTGTTTCTACAGAGCTCCCTTTTTTATTTTGAACATTCAATATAACTGAAGCAGTTTCATTTCCTTTATGTATTTTAAACTCTTTATTGAAAATGGATGCAATATTCTAAGACAGGAACATTTACATGACACGCTCTTAAATTTTTTCCTTACATGAACTTTGGCATCAAATTTATTCAATCGATTCACCTAGCTGCTGAATCTCAAAATAGTGACACTAGTACATCAATTCTCAAGTATCCGTGATACCAGTGACATGGATAGTTGAAAATTACTTTTAGAGAGTTGAGACAATATTTCAATCGTTGTTTGAAGTATGTGGGAGGAGTGCAGCAAGATCTTTCCTCGTGCACGTGTGTTGCCACACAATGTAGCACCCGGTGTCGCATAGTGGTGTAGTTCTATGTAGTTCTAAATTTCCTTCGATTAGTTCCAAAATTGCCTTTATGTCTCATTGCACGGGTGTAGTTCTGAATGTCCTTAGAAAAGTTCATGGGTTGCCTTTATGTCTCATAGCGCGGGTGTAGTTCTGAATTTCCTTAGAAAACTTCATGGGTTGCCTTTATGTCTCATAGCGCGGGTGTAGTTCTGAATTTCCTTAGAAAAGTTCATGGGTTGCCTTTATGTCTCATAGCGCGGGTGTAGTTCTGAATTTCCTTAGATAAGTTCATGGGTTGCCTTTATGTCTCATAGCGCGGGTGTAGTTCTGAATTTCCTTAGATAAGTTCATGGGTTGCCTTTATGTCTCATAGCGCGGGTGTAGTTCTGAATTTCCTTAGATAAGTTCATGGGTTGCCTTTATGTCTCATAGCACGGGTGTAGTTCTGAATTTCCTTATATAAGTTCATGGGTTGCCTTTATGTCTCATAGCGCGGGTGTTGTTCTGATTTTCCTTATATAAGTTCATGGGTTGCCTTTATGTCTCATAGCGCGGGTGTTGTTCTGATTTTCCTTATATAAGTTCATGGGTTGCCTTTATGTCTCATAGCGCGGATGTTGTTCTGATTTTCCTTAGATAAGTTCATGGGTTGCCTTTATGTCTCATAGCGCGGGTGTTCTTCTGATTTTCCTTATATAAGTTCATGGGTTGCCTTTATGTCTCATAGCGCGGGTGTTGTTCTGATTTTCCTTATATAAGTTCATGGGTTGCCTTTACGTCTCATAACGCGGGTGTTGTTCTGATTTTCCTTATATAAGTACATGGGTTGCCTTTATGTCTCATAGCGCGGGTGTTGTTCTGATTTTCCTTATATAAGTTCATGGGTTGCCTTTATGTCTCATAACGCGGGTGTTGTTCTGATTTTCCTTATATAAGTTCATGGGTTGCCTTTATGTCTCATAGCGCGGGTGTTGTTCTGATTTTCCTTATATAAGTTCATGGGTTGCCTTTATGTCTCATAGCGCGGGTGTTGTTCTGATTTTCCTTATATAAGTACATGGGTTGCCTTTATGTCTCATAGCGCGGGTGTTGTTCTGATTTTCCTTATATAAGTTCATGGGTTGCCTTTATGTCTCATAGCGCGGGTGCAGTTCTAGTTCTGAATTTCCTTAGATAAGTTCAAAGGTTGCCTTTAAAATGGATGTAGGATGAAGTTGACATGATAACTTGGCATGACATCTCCATATCATAGACATGATAGAGACATTCATGAAGCAGATATATTCTTCGCTTGTCAACAAGCCAGTAATTTACAAACTAGCTCATCAGAGTTTGATAAGCATTGAAATGAATTTACGTTCTGAGGTACTGTGTCAGCGCTAATGAAGCCTAAGTAGGCCTAAGTCGTAAATATTTATAGATGCATGGCTTCCTCCTTAGATTTCCTCAAAGGAGTAACATCCTTGGAAAAATTATTTTCACGCTTGATATTATTGACCAAATTTTTTTTTTTATTCACCAATTATTTCACAGCGGAGTCGGCAAAAAAGTACCGACAAACACAGGCCGTGCTTGCCTTGCTCGCTATGCTGATCTGTGCTAAAAAAAAAAACAACAAACGACGCAGTAAGTGCAAAAATTCTCTCTAATTTGTAAACGCCGAGAATAATTTTTTTGTGACAAAAGTCTGAGCACTTCATTCAGGTCAACAATTTTATTTTACCAAGTCGGTAATTCAGGTCGACTTATTTGAAGTGATGAACTTCGCTGGATGCAGCGACATCAGTTGCCCCACAAGGTGTGGGACGAGGCAGGTGGAGGGGCAAAGGGGGCATGTGAGGGAGAAAATGAGGGGCTAGTGAAGACACAAATGAAAAGGCATATGAGGGAGCAAGTTGAAGAACAAATACGGGGGTAAATGAAAGAGCAAGTCAGAACGCAAATGAAATGTAGGTGAGCAGGAAATGAAAGTGCAAGAGTCTGGGTCAACGATGAAGTAAGGAGGGGCAAGTGACCAGGGATGTGATGCATGCAGTAAGTGAGGGACAGGCTAAGCTGCATGTCAGGGGGCAAGCAGAGGAGCAATTGAGGGTACAAGTCAACGGGCATGTAATGAGACAATTGAGGGGGCAAGTAAAAGGACAAATGAGGACACGGGCGAGTACGGAACAGAAGAACATAACAGAGACTTCAATTCGGAGCCCTGCAGCACGTTTCTCAAACGCGATCGATTGTCTCCGATGTTTGAAAATAACAAGATAACCATTTTATACTTAGTTCTTGAACAACTCTGCGAAACTTTACTCGGTTTTGACCAGTTATCATAAATTTACCTCAAACACATGAACCCACACTTCATCCTGAACCAGTCTCGCTTTAAATTACCGCTGGAGTCCTCGAACCTGATTTTCCTCAGCAAAAGTGGTCATTTAAATTGCGCGTGCGAGGATGCACCTCTACTCCTGAATGTTACATCAGCCTCACAGCGTGAAGTTTAGAGCAGCTGTTTAACAGTAACTGCCAAACTCTTTATAAAGGCTTTGCTAATGTCTACTATGTTTCTGAGATATATGTATGTAGAAGGCATTGGCTATATGGCAATATGCAAATGCAATTGTTGGAGGTATGAATGTCGCTTTCAACTGCGTAAAAAAAGGACACTTGCGCCAGTTCACGGTTTTCACCGAGGTGCGGCTCTTTGTTGAGGTTCTGTCATAAATGTGCGTGTTTACTGCTGATCGATCCTGGGAGGGGATTTCGTTGCATGAAATAGTTTAATTGCAGTTTTCCTGTTTTTCGTTTGCTTCCCGAAAGCACCGTTCTTGAGATGAAGAATTTGCTTCGTGTAACGAAGGCCGAAACTAGAACGTTGCCTGCGTATCGAGAGAAAGATTCGATTATCAGTTAAGTTCAGCCTCATTACCACAACAAAGATGTTCAAAGAAAGGAAAGATGAAGACATCATTTAATACGAAGTTAAGAAAACTTGGAATCTACGCGCAAGATGCGTTCCTACATATGATCCCGTGCGCATAGAAATAGCAAGGTGTAAAGGAAGTTGTGAAACAAGATAAAAGATGAAGTAGAAAGTAGTAGATGCTGAAAACTTACAGCAGCAAACCGAAGAAAGATGGGCCGTAGAGTTGACAAACCGTAAGATGGTCTCGAGTGAAAATACTGGTATGACCGAGCAGCTTAAGGCACAACCTGCACTATTTTGAGTATTTGGACCACAAGGACTTCGAGGAAATTGTTGTACTGGTGCGTCAGGTTGGTTTTAAGCTTCAACTGTCCACATATCGAGCATCTAGCATACAAAAGCTCTTATGTGCAAATACTTGTGCAAATGATCAGCTTCTGGGCAAAACTGGGCAGTGTTTTGAGTATCAAGTTTACATTCTTAGCTGAACTATGGGAATCATGTGTATTCCATCTTAATGAATTTTTTACTAAAAGAAAAGTGGACACTAACACTGCATCACCCATTACATAACGTCTGTCCTTACAAGCTCTCGTTAACACTTACACATTTTCATTCCTCTGGCAATGACGACCTCATCCTGAACTTTGAACATTTTTTGAACAAGCTTTGAGCTCAGTAGGATAGAGCAGATAGACACTATCCCATTTTCATTCCTCTAGCGGTGACGACCTCATCCAGAAATTTGAACATTTTTTGAACAGGCTTTCAGCTCAGTAGGATAGAGCAGATAGACACTATCCCATTTTCATTCCTCTGGCAGTGACGACCTCATCCAGAACTTTGAACATTTTTTTGAACAAGCTTTCAGCTCACTAGAATAGAGACGATGGTCGGTTTAATAGCTTATTTATCTGTGTGAGGGTGCGATCGTTGAGACGATGCGGCCGCCCACACACCCCAAGCTTGAAATGCATGGTTTTTGCCCAGCGCTCCTCGTTATCATACAATGCTCGCAACCTTGAGTGACCCGCGGTTGCCTGCTATATATGTGATAATAAAATTTAATTAGGATGGTGAGTTATACATTAAATTGTCCCACTCACAACGATTCTGCTCGTCCCAGTGATTTGCTCGTTAGCTTGTACAAGAGCTTATCCTGGTTTTTAATAGATATAACTTAAGAAAACTGGGATATATTTTATTCATAGTTGCCACTCTAGCAATAAAATAGCTAGATCTAGATAGTTTTCGTTCAATCTAGAGATCGAATTTGATATTTTAGCTAATAGCTATAAATCTGCATAGTTTTTAAAATATCCTAGATAGTTCTAGCTAAAAGCATCAGTAATGAGTTGGAAGCTGAAAAGCGTTAAATATGACAACACTTGAGACCGTATATTCAATGTTTGAAAGCGTTGTTTGAGCGTCGATCGTTACTCGTTTAGTCACTTGAGTCGGTGAGAGAGATTCTGCGGGGAGTTAGTTGGACTTGTGATTAGTCGGGACTCGGGAACATCAGTGATCAGCTCCTCAGTTGTTGTCAGCTTGTGTGGGGACTTGTTTGTGATACTGTGACTTCCGTGAAAATACCGAAATTTAGCTTATCACAATATTCAAGATACGCAAATAGGGTCAAACTATATAGACTTAAGCTGTGAAAGTATAGAAATTTCATTAACTATTCAGGCTACATAGCTTTCACTTACTGACCGTACGTGACTCATTGGGAATTCAAATTAGTAAATTCAGTTAACGGGCCTGATTAAACGCTGTAATTCAACAGTTTGCTAACTAATTTACTAGGTATCAATAGGCTATTTATTTGATTATATTTTTACTTTCATGATTTATGACCTTCAGTTTTAAGATAAAACACGTAATATTGGTAAGTATCGGAGAAGTAGCAGCTGGATTTTGCCGATACCGATACCAGTAAAAATGACCGATACTGCCGATACCGATACATCGATACATCACTACACTCAAGGTCACATAAAAATGCATTACACTAAGTACTCGAATATTATTCAGAATGTGCTCTGTCCTCATTTTGAGGAAGATCTAAATAACAAATTTAGTTTGTTATTAGACGAATCAAATGATTTTTCAGTTACAAAACTGTTGAGAGTTACAATAATATATTTTATTAATCTATCTAATAAAGTTGAATCTGCCTACTTTGGACTGAAACAATTGGATTAATGTGATGCAGATAATATAGTCACAGTACTTATTGAGAGTTATTCATTTTTGTGTTTAGCTATTTTTCTAGATTATGTTTAATTGAATATAGCTATTTCTAGCTATATTTGAAAACGATTCTAGATATTTTAGCACAGACAAAAGCGGCAACACTGATTTTATTTCAATATTTTACATTGCTTTCTTCAATATATATATTATAACGGAATTTCACATCTGAACAAAGAGTGGTGAAGTTAGCTCACCCAGGCGCACGCTTGGTGTATACCGCATGTCCCTCAAAAACCCGAACCGAGTATTTATTTTCCCGTATCAGTAGTAATCGGTAATACCGTATAATTTTGCTTGAACTTAAATGCTTATGGTATTCTCATGATGGTATTACTGATACGGGAAAATAAATACTCGGTTCGGGTTTTTGTGGGACATGCTGTATATTAGCAGATGGCTATACAGGATGTCCGACGAAAAATGGAACAGGAAATCAAAATATAATAATTCAAAAACCATTTGACGTATTTTTATTATATTTTTACCATATTCTTCTTTAATTGTAAATTATTCAAGAAATGCTATACGTTTGATAAAGCATCATCAAAAATTTTTACCCGTAGTTACACCACTAAATGCTGTCAGAAACATGTCTGTTCCCAGAAGTCAGGCAATAAAATATACAAGCCAAACTTTAATTTTAGTTTGGGTTTTATAAAATTTAGCAACATCATCTGTTCACTGAACCCTAGCATGTATCTGTGATACCAACATATGACATGAGGAACGTGCTAATTATGTGAATCCTACTCTCTTAATGATCTCATAAAACTGTTCTAACCTCACTACTATAATTTAACCTCTCTAAAAAAAGGATGCAATTAGCGAAGGAACGACGAGCATTCGTGGTCACGCAGTATATTAGCGATGGAAGTATTACAGCATCAGTATTGTTCAGCTGATGCAAACACTGCATCACTTGCTACACCACCCACTCACTTAAAGCATCACTCACCTGCTGCATCACGCACCAGTTGCATCACTCACCTGCTGTATCACTCACCTGTTGCATCACTCACCTGCTGCATCACTCACCTGCTGCATCACTCACCTGCTGCATCACTCACCTGCTGCATCACTCACCTGCTGCATCACTCACTGCATCATGCACGCATTACTCACTGCAATATTCAAGTAATGATTCACCTTTCAGATGAGTTTCCCTCTCATGAATAATCCCAGTAAGTCATAGCTTAGCACATCTTATCGTTTCCTACAGAACGTAATCGTATCGTTTCTAACAGAACGTAATCGTATCGTTTCCTACAGAACGTAATCGTATCGTTTCCTACTGAACGTAATCGTATCGTTTCCTACAGAACGTTATCGTATCGTTTCCTACAAAACGTTATCGTATCGTTTCCTACAGAACGTAATCGTATCGTTTCCTACAGAACGTTATCGTATCGTTTCCTACAGAACGTAATCGTATCGTTTCCTACAGAACGTAATCGTATCGTTTCCTACAGAACGTAATCGTATCGTTTCCTACAGAACGTAATCGTATCGTTTCCTACAGAACGTAATCGTATCGTTTCCTACAGAACGTAATCGTATCGTTTCCTACAGAACGTTATCGTATCGTTTCCTACAGAACGTAATCGTATCGTTTCCTACAGAACGTAATCAATGGGTGATCGAAACCAAATTTCCTCCCTCTTTGAAAACATGATACACATCCTACAGCTATTCGAGAACTTATTTTCTTCTGATGGTATGCTCATATGAACGTTTTAGCCATCGTCACTTAATAGAAACGGTCATTTTACTCATCAAGTTATCCATAGTATTGAATTAAAACCTATTTACTTCAAGAGGCGAATAGTGAATCTCGTCAGTCAGGCCTTCAGTTCGAATTGTCAAGAATTCTCAATTCGACCTCCGACTCTGGTTTTTAGTGTTGGTAGGCTCGTATACGCGTCTTCAAGCATGCTTCAACGATGCTTCTTTATTCAAATGCGTTAAGTAGATGCACTCCGTGCAAATCCATGTAGATGAGCATAAATACGCTTGAAGAATTATTATGGAATGTTATCCAAGTTTCTCATTACATAAAGTCAGAAAAATCTGAACTTGATTCGAAACAACATAATAAAATGTTTCTGAATGACTTAACTTGAGCACTGCAACCCGCAAGCGAATTTTCATCAGCTGAAGAGCCATTATCTAGCACAACGGAGTAGCCTTCGTGGCTTGGTGGTTGAAATCACTCATCCTGCGTGTGCAACAGGAAGTGGGCTTGAGACCCCACATTGCAAACTTTATTTCTCCCTGTTGAAAAAATGTTAGCCAGAGTTTCTCCCTCTACGTAGGATTGCAAATTGATCACCTGCTTGACGAGTAATAACCATCGCTACGTACAGACGTTAATTATAAGGCTTTCGAAAGTATGATATACACCAACTGGGGTAGAATGAAATGCTATCGGCGTTTGAGTTACACTTATGAACGGCATCTTACACCGATACAAGTTAGATAAAAAGGAGAACCAACGTACATATATACATATTTATTTATTTCTTTTAATGGCAAACGTTTCGGAATGTTTCAATTCCATCTTCAGTGCTGAAAAACATACAAAAAGATCAAAAAACATCAAAAAACTCAAAATACAGAAAGTTCATACATGTTAAAAATAAATTTTTTTTATAGCAAACAAACATCTATAAAACTTTAATCCTACTAAGTTTTATAGATGTTTGTTTGCTATAAAAAAAAAATTTATTTTTAACATGTATGAACTTTCTGTATTTTGAGTTTTTTGATGTTTTTTGATCTTTTTGACCTTTTTGTATGTTTTTCAGCACTGAAGATGGAATTGAAACATTCCGAAACGTTTGCCATTAAAAGAAATAAATAAATATGTATATATGTACGTTGGTTCTCCTTTTTATCTTACGCGTGAGATTCCCTAAGAATCGACCTATTGGAAATACGATACAAGTTAGTTCCAGTTCTCCATGCAATTAATGAATAAGTGGCACAAAGTTTTTGCCCTTGTGATGAGATTCGACAACAACCTTGAAAAATATACTTTAAAATACCGCTAAGCATGAGGTTGCAGGTGATACCTGCAGAGGTGCGTCGAAAACCTTGAGTTGGGTTGCTGTTGCTCTCACCCCTTGCCCCTCCCCCTCACACTGCCCCACCTCCACCACACGTAAGGTTACAGTGTGCCCTATCCTCCCTGTGATCCTGTTCTGTCTCTCTCCTACCTGGCCGCCACACCGTTGGCAGCTTCAACTTCTACTCATCGTTACAAATCCCGCCATGGTTAATTTCAAGGGTATGTTGCCCTGGATAGATGTATAAATACACTACAGGGGATGGATTTTAGAACACGCTGAGAGAACTTACGCTTTCTGTGCTGCTCCGATGACGTAAAATTTTCTGATAATCCAGCTTTAGGAGAAGTTGAATATTTTTCTTCTACCTTTCGATGGGAAATCAGAACAAGTCAGAGCATTAGGACTTGAAAAACACATGGCCGCGAACAACAGAAAGCGAAGAATGTTATTTGAGTAACAGAAAGCAAATTATAACATACCTTCACGAGAAGCATAAGTGCCGCGGATGTTTAACGACTGCGTAAAATCAGAGAAAACCTTATTTTGCTCCGTTAGAAGCAGAGCGCATTCCTAGTCCAGGTTCATAGAAGTGTTGGCTGACCCAATGGCCTCCCATGAGACCGTGCAAGCTTCGTACCTCAGGCAGCTTTGATAGAAGTTCGTCTGGCCGGCCGCCGGCCAGACGTCTCGACGAAAGCGCCCTCTGGCGTCCCAAATAGCACGTCCAAGACGACAGACATACAGGATAATTTGGTTTTCGGCGAGCCGTGGATGTCATGAAAGTGAAATCTAGGCTCTCAGAAGTTTTGCTTTTTACCCCAAAGAAAAACTTGAAGAAAAATTATCGGATGTTTCGAACTTTTCATTTTTTACACGGATATTATTTGGTAGAAACGCTGAAACGAATTCGGTTGGAAGTTCAAAATTTTGCGAGGGCTTAGATTATTAGAGCATTACTCTTCAAAGTATATTTTGGTGTGCTTTTGAGAAATTTCAACTGGTTCTCTAATAGGTTGGTGAGGTTTTCATTTTGATAGGCAACTGAACAACAAAGCCTCGTTTTCAAGGAATGATTCAAGTGAATGAAATTATTGTACGATATTTAAAGTAATAAACGCCATCTTAGAGAACTTCTTAAGCCCATTCAATAAAGGAAAAATCGAGCATGATTGGAACGTATTAAAAACTGAGTGATACCAATGCACACCGGAGAGATTCTTGGGATCAACTTTCACAAGCTCGACGATGTTCTGTTTTGACCTTTACTAACAAGGTAACTCTCAAAGCCCTGTACCGTCCAGCGAGAAATATTTTCTTTAATGCATAAACATCATCAACGTTCTAGCTCAGTTTGGTGAAAAAATTTTCTTATGTTTGGTTAATGTGCAAAGGTTAGAGTTGAATTCTATGGGAAAAGTGATAGCGACACAAACATGATTCCACGGTTGCATGCTATCGCACCCACTCCTCTCAGCGGCGGTCTTGCTATTACGTCGTAGGAAGCGCAGGAAATAGCTTAACTTTTAACGTAATTCCGTTGCTAAAAATGTATCGTTTTTATTGGAAAACTTTTCGGTGTCCTGCTCAATGATTAGTTCATTGTTGCGAAGGTATCACGTAGAACGAATAGGAAGAGTTCCTTTTTGTGACACTGTTGAAATAAAATTACTGCCTGCAAAAATTAGCTTGTCATTATTATTCAACCATCGTCGAATTATTATCGTTGTCACTTTCATTGTCGAAGCAAAAATGATTCGTCTAATAAAAGAAATTCTAAATATTATTCAGGTTACTTTTGGCTTCCAAATACTTTGATTGATGAATCACAAAAACCAGCAAATTACTTTAAAAGACTGCTAGACTCCAGAGTTTCCAATGCTCTCCCTCGTCAACTTGTGTAGATCTTCTCACAAGTGAGCCACAAAACATGATTCATTTCTTCGATAATTTTTTTAATGTTCAATACCGATAAAAAAAATTATAATAAGAAAACAAGTCATCTTGAGTAATTTTTCTCTACTACTTGAAGGGAAGAATATAATTGAGCAAGCAATCACATAAAATAACATCTGCAACATAAATAATACATCAGTGTAGATGAGCTAGCAAACACATGTACAATAATTGTTGATAGGGTGTCATAATGTTGTGTGTGGTGCATCGCCACCTCCAAAATCATGTCACAACAACTATGTGCCAAACGCACGATCCAGCTGCTACGCTGCCTCCAACACCAAACGTCTGCCGCCTACTCGAGGTCAGGTTCAAGGATCAGCTATGTTTTCGAGTAAAGCTTTCAGGAGAAATCGAAATGGAAGTAGTAAATAAAAATTACACCTGACTACTCAATTTTTTCAATGAACATTAAAAGAACAAGCGACTTATGCCAAGATTGTGAACACGACAAAGCATAATTAACCCAATTTTTAAAAGTTCTAAGTAATAGGCACTTTTTACTTACTAAGAAAGAATGCAAAACTTTACATGTGATCTTTCTAATGTGGTTATTAGCCTATGAATAATTGTGCAGTACCACTAACGTTATACAACAATGTTGAATCTTTACTGCGTTTGATTTCTCTTCTTTTCCACATGACCTCAATCGTTCCAGCAAATTTCACCGAGTTCTAGATGAAACACTCAGTTATTCATTTGATGTTGCCTATTGAATATAAACACTGAAACATTTAACTACAACACTTTAGAATCTATTTTCATCTAACATAAATTCTTGCACTTGCAAACGAATGGGCTGCTTATTTTCCGCATTTTCCTTTGTCCGATTCTTTGCGTGCGCTTCTGCGGAGCTTGCGGTTGTTCACCCATGATCGCCGTCGACTCCGATGCCAGGTACTGCCAGATTTGAAATTTTCTTTATCTTGACATTTCTTTGCACTGATTTCTCTATATTGCTCAAACTGCTAATTTCTTGTACGACTGAGTTTTTCGTACGTTTAATGTAGTTTAAACCAGCCACATTCTCAATACAAAGTAGACCCTCCGGGAAAATACGTTTTATATTTTAACTTGTCATCAACAACGTGGTGGAAAAAAATCTTATTCTGAATGTGTTTCCTCCAACTACCCCGATGTACAGCATATATCAGTTTGGAGAACACCTAGCCTTTTCTCTTGACCCTCGGATACCTCTCATATTGAGTAGTTGCCAACTGACGACGTCCAGACTTTTCAGGTGGGCAGAAACTAGCTAAATTGAAGCCAGGTTCGCAGGATGCTGCAACTTGAGTAGAGCTTCAGGGACGCCGGCCCTGAATTGGGCAGGCCAGCTAGACGCTACTAGCGGTAAAGATTTTCCATTCAGTAGCTTAAAATTGTTCTCAATTTCAAGACGTATGTTAAATAAGAAGTGTGTTTTTACTTATTCGACAGCGTTAGCAAATTTGATAAGGGTATTATCGAACACAATAATTTTTTGGATTGTTCTTAAAATTTCAGTTTTGAACGTTAGAAGCATGATGCGCACCTGTAAACAGGGACTTCAAAGCAAAAAATAAGGCTGAAAAAAAGAAAAAAATGTTGAATGAGAAATAGAGAAATAAAGAAACTAAAAGAGATCAAACTCAATGGATTAATCATAAATTTTTTTCTTACGTTGTTTCAATATACCGATACAAATATTTGAAACAATAGTTAGGACATATACAACTATAGAGCACGTTTAACTGTTTAAGGAAATTGAATTGCCAAACTAACTAATACCCAGTATCGTAAGCGTCTCTTGCTGAGTCGAAACGAATCATCATTTAAATGGATCTTTTATTCACCGTAAAGTGTTCTCCAAAGCGATTGTCAGTTGGAGAGCTAGTGTTGCACACGCAACGAGTCCAACAGTGCTAATTCCTTTCCGCATTTTGTGTGCCCGTGCAGGAGACCTTGCTAGAAGTCTGTCGCCAAAATGGTGCTGGTAGACGCACTCAAAGTATTTACTGGCATTGTGAAGGCCAAGGATGCCGCCGACATCGACGGATCGGTGTTCAAGTTGCACTACAAGGCAACGGCCACTCTGCTCTTCTGCTTTTGCCTTCTCGCTACCTGCAACAGCCTCATTGGCGACCCAATCAGGTAAAGATCAATGTTGCCTTGTTTCAATTTTAAAATTTCGTTTTACAATTTCTCATGCATATTGTATAGGGTTTGGTGTATTATTGCGCAAAGTTTATGAATCAACTTTGGCGAAATTGACATTCCCGAGGAAAGAGGTGACAAGAAAGTGAGAAGCAACTAACAACGCGTTCTCAATCAAAAAGGTAAGAGCCTATCAGCCTAATGTACGCAATTTTTAGTCGTGGAACGACACCAGAAGAAGGTCAGGTTAAAGAATATGCTGTTCAAGGCTTGCCACGCGTCCAGGGGGAAACTTCGTCGCAGGATAGCTTATCAAATTTGAAAACGAAAAAAGCACCGCGCATCTGGCAACCGTACGCTGTGCAAGGTGCTTTTTATACTCGAATTTTATTTTCCAAAAAATGAATCTTGGGATTTTAGCTCCGACAAGAAGCCTGCCTGGCAACTCTGCCTTAATTAATGTTTGAGCATTTGTTGATGATATGATGGCAAGACTTGGAATGCTTGAGTGAACGAAGAGGTAGGAGCAAGCTGCTGCCTCCAGCATGGGAGGTGCATTGTGGCTGCAAGAATTCTGTGGCCGGTGGCACGGTGACCAGCGGTCTGTAAATTTGAGGGAATCTCAATTCCGGTTGGAGATTGTCCAGCTTCCAGAGAGAAATATAGGTGATGGAATCTCATGGAAGGTGCTGCGTGGTTGTGTGACATGTGTAACTTTCTGCTTGTAATAAACATGTTATAGAGACCGCATCAAACCAACAAAAAGGACTGGATTAGACGCGTACACTATGAGTATCGAAAGTATTTGAAGTTGGTCTAGTAGAGTAAAAAGGCTGACTGCGCGGAAAATTTTAGCGTCATTTGTCCTCATTTTGATATTTGATATAAAAGCTCAGTTGCGGAGTTTCTTGCAAGATGGAATTTAACATTACCTTGCTGGTAACAAATGCTCCAGCTTATGTTCATCCGAAGTAAGGCTTTTAAATTTTTCTACTGATATTCCAACTGGAAACAAAAGCCCAATTACATGTATCATCAAATGTACATTAAGCAACATTAGGAGTACATTGCCCTCAATAATTTCTTTTCGACTAGTGACATGCGTATTACAATACTCATGTGTGTGTATCATTTAAGTGTATTTTGTTTAAGATATTTTAAAAACCAATGATGTACTACCTTTTTGTACTATCTTTATTGGAAATAAACTGTTTTTCTTTTTTTTCTTGCGTAGTGTTTTAATGAACTGTCCAATATTGTTCATACGTAAAGCTTGTGAATTCCGCGAACGATGTTCTTACAGGAAACAAATGGTTTAGTGTAGTGCTTTTAAAAACATTTTAAAGTAGTTGCTAGGTGAAGATTGGGGACACTTTTACTGATTTTTCCATTATGCTTCCAGTTCGCAGAGCTGCACTGCACCGCTCACCGCCCAGGGCCCAAGAATAGTTCGACACACTTGCTAAGTTTAGGTTGTGGATACTTTTACAGAAGTTTCCATGTTGCTTCCAGTCCACATTGTTGCACTGCACCGAGCAGGAGCCGCGTTGCGTCCTTCCTGCACACGCTCAGGAAGTCCCGCACAAAGCTGCCAGTTTACGACCGTATTGTGTGACGGCCGCTCACGTTTCCAGCATTTGCATGTGATCCACTTCTGCCACTTTGTGGAGCTTTGGAGCTCGAGGGTGTAAATTTTCACGGCCTGTTTAGCAGAAAATGACGAACTAGCCTTGCCGATAATGGGGTCAGGAATGTCTATGGGGAATAATATTAACGTATCTGAATATAGAATGGGATATGTTACATCACAAGGTCAATGGATATGTGAACAGAATGGAAGCCCTTCTGTTGTGCAACGCTCTGTGTACACCAAAATTGCTTGATAAAAGTAATGATTGGTCAGACAAATGCGTGTGTGATATGCTATTGCTGTTTAGGCCTGTATTTGCTCCTTGAAAATGATTAGTGAAATTACGTTGCTTCAGAATTTCTAATCATTACAGAGCACAAATGAATTCGCATCTACTGGAACGAAAGCGACAAACAAATCCTTCATTAGCGCAAATATATTCTGTAATGACCATTACAATGTTGTTGATAGGTAGAAGTCGTGCACAAATTTCTTGCTGCGTGAAGCAAGCTCACTGGAAGTTGAACTGAGTTTCATGCTTTTGTTGACGCTTAGCAAAATGGCTCAGGTAAAGGTCTACACGCCATAAAGAAAACGCAATTTATCAGGACTTTCAGTTTTCCACTGAGAAATCGTCTTCAGAGACTGAGTGAAAGCTGAACTCGATATTTTCTGTTCATCACCCGATTTTTTTTTGTTACTTCTATTATTGCCAGTAGAAGCAGTGATATTACACCGGCGCTGGTATCAGTGTGCCCCGACATCTAAATGAAGGAGATACCGTCACCCAGCACTGCACATTGAAGAACACGCTATGGAGCAAATGCGCCAATAGATGCAATACTGTATATTAATGCTGTTGTCTTGTTCTTGAATAGAGACCGTGAGCGCTCGTCGGCTAACGTTAGCGTAGCTTTTCGTTATTTATAACGGTGGTAACTGATCACCAGCGAGCAGACTACCATACCTTGGCCTTATGCCTCATGGATCTTTAAATCCTTGATATTGCTTTCTTAAACGTTAGAATAACTCTCCTTTTTAAGTTTTTCCTCGTTATTGATTTTCAAATATAATAAACTAAAATGAATCTGTCAGCCTTTACAAACGAGTTTCATTTTTAAATTTCATCACGCGTGCAGGTGGTGTTTGAGCATGAGTAAGATCAATCCTAATTTGTGCCCAAAGTCAGTAACCTCGCTTCTTATTTGAACATAACATCGTGCGTGCTGGGTTGATAATCGTTTGTAACTGAGAAATTCTAGAATTTCTTGTACTTCAGTGGTGCCAATAATCATTGCCCAGCGCCGGATATCGCGTCCAGGGTTGCCAGGTTGGCCACTTTCCTAGTCCGAAGTCTCACGGTTTTTCAATTAAAGTTTGACCAAATAGGCTCTCAGTATTTGAAAACTCCGCTAAGTGCTCTACTGTTGAGTTAGTGGTGCCCACATATGGTCAGCAGGCTTTTGGGACTTATGCCTTTTGTGCCCACTTTGCTTCTTTTAGTGCCCGTGCCTTCGTCGCTATCTCTTCTTTGCCTTTCCTTCCTCAGTCTTACTTTCTTGCCGGAGAATCTATGATTTTAGTTGCTCAAGTATGGCGTGTGTAACTTACGGCTGAATTAATAGATGCTCTGGGTTAAAAGTTAGACTTGGATTCTTAACTGGCTGTTACAAAGTGTGTGGAAACTCACCTTGCGCATTGATTCCCCACTTTCTGTAGTCCATATTTTACGATCCTTATTCTTCACCGCCTTGTTATAACATTTCATGGGCTCAGAAACCTTAAATTAACTCTTAATAGTAACAAGAATAACTACTGACTAGTGATCAGACCACCATGCATGGGCCTTCTCGGTGTAAAATGTTCTTCTTGGATTTTTAAAACCCTTGATATAGCTTTTTTAAACGTTTTAATAACTCTGTTTTTAGTTTAGTTGTATTCTAAAAACCCTTCATGGCTGCTAGATGATGAATGCTCTTTTTGATGAAATTTCATTAAAAAAAATCCCTTACTTTAATACTGTCGCCGGTTAACGGCCTATCTGGCAACCGTGATCACATCGCTCACGTCCGGGTTCGTGACTTCAGTGCGGACACGGGAAGTTCGATCGTACGTGATCCACAAGTCCGAGACAATATGCATGGCTGGAAGAATATCCTACTGTAAAGTTAAATGCGAGCATTTCAGTTCGCAATGGAGAGTGCGGCACACGTGAGAGGGCCGACTCTTAACAAACAATAGTCTTTCTTTTCCAGCTCTCGGTTTCCGGCTCATGGTGAACTTCATTTCGCGTGAGATTCAAGTATTTCCAAAGTCCTCAGCGTGGCTTGCACTGGAACGCAATTTGCGTTGTGGGATGCCGAATATGACGCTCCCATAAGTTTTCTAGGGAGTAATTAAACAATTAAGTTCTGGGATTTGAAGTAATTACTCAGATATAGTGGATTGCATTACAACTGTAATTAATAACTTTTCATTCTCCGGCTGTCACTAATTAGGGATTGTTTTGTCTTCCTCGTCATATGCATGTGCAATAAAACTAGCACGGTAAACGGAAATCTTCCGGCAGCAAGCAAACAACTTTCGACGACTGACCAAAGACTCAGAACCAGTTGTGGGCGCTAGTATTTGGTTCCAAATATCTGACAACCGAATTTTTATCAGTTGACACATTGAAGAATTATAACGGAACTGTAACAGCCGAATCTAATCTCGTGGTCTCTAGCTACACTGCACCTTATCATCAAGATTTCCGGCTCCGGGGAGTTTGAGTTCGAGGGCCACGGTAAATAACGTCTGTAAATGTCTCAACTTGATATTTTTGACGTTTTTGACAGATGTGACAAGCGTTCTCATTGGTATTAAGTGCTGAAAAATCCGAGTCGGAGTCAGCAATATAGATGAAAGAAATGGAGTTACGAGAGAACTTCAACCTACGTTGGAGCCCTCGTCTCTCTGAGCAATGAAGGATTTGTATTCTAGTCACATCTGCAGTGCGTGTGAGATGAGGTGTAACATTAGGAGCAGGGCATGACCAGCATTTCTGATTGTGATCAGTAGCCTTTATGGCGGTTCACGACACTACTCAGCTCCCTATTTGCTACCGAGTCACATAATCTTGCTCTCAGGCTTATACAGGAGTTCGTGGTTTCTCAAGCCTAATTGTCACTGAACTTTTCCCCCGTGTTTTGTTCTATCATTTAAATGTTTTATATATAATATGAGGTCGTGGTTTTACAGGCATAATTGTCACTGAACTTTTCCCCCATATTTTATTCTATCTTTTAAATGTGTTCAGGCAAGGATATGCAAAGCATTGAGGTTAAATTCCCGTTCTACCATGAATTTTATTAACAACCACCCGAACAATATACTACGACGAACCATACCTCTGCATATAAACGAAAAATACCGTCTTGAAGCCTTGTTTGATCATTACAACGAGGATGTGAATTGAACATGTCTAGTTACTTATCATATCTCTGCACCGAAGTGTATGTGTGGAGCTTTGTGTGAACACACAGGCCTCTGGCGAAGTCGAGTACAGGCTCTCAATTGAATCTTCCTCAGTTGTCACTTGACTCCGACTGGCAAACTCTGATGCAGATGTTGTGGATGTTGCTGCGGTGATGCAGATGTTGTGGATGTTGCTGCAGTGATGCGGATGTTGTGGATGTTGCTGCAGAGATGCAGATGTTGTGGATGTTGCTGCAGTGATGCAGATGTTGTGGATGCTGCTGCAGTGATGCAGATGTTGTGGATGTTGCTGCAGAGATGCTGATGGTCGGGGTTGTTGCTGAAGTCGTGCAGATGGGTTAGAATTTTCACTTCAGCGACTCCGAAAATTGTCGATTGTGCTGCTGAATAAACTTAATTCATGAGGTAATCATGTATTCATATATTCATGTCCAATTTAAATGCTGTGTGAGATGCGAACAAGAAAAAGCCCATTCACTCGAAGCCAGACGCTCTTGCAAGAGAAGACGTGCAAGCAAGAACCTCGCCCTCCAATTACTAAGTCAAAGCTCCAACGCAGAAAAACAACAACAACTACGCACTTGCAACTAACCATCTTTTGCAGACCTCTCCCCTAATAAGCGCTGCGCTCAAGCACCGTGCTCAGCCAACGCCGTCACACTGCGTAGAAACTGTAATGCTGCTATCGGACCTCCGCAGGATGCATTCATTTATAATGCACGTCGCAAAGCAGCATCTTGGCGCTGCGTGATGGATTGAGAAAGCTGCATGTTTTGTCCGTGTTTTGCTCCAAACGAGGAGGATTACGCGCCTTGAGCAAGGTCGATCGTCCACACATGCATCGCTTTAGTTCCCCGACTTGAGAAGCAGTGTTGTGCACGTGATCCAAGATTTCATGAAGATCCTAAGAAAATTTTATTTTTTCTCCTGTTGCAGCACTGATGATGGATATTTTTAAGAATTCCGAAACGTAATGTTCGTTTTTACTCTGGTTCTTCTTTTTATTTTACGAGTAAGATTCTCTACGAATCGTCCTATTGGAAGTATAGGATTTGAAAATGTTTACGATATCATGGCGCAGATTTGCAAAAATTTCAAGGGCAGCCTGTAGCGGATATTGTCACGTCCTCTTCACTACTCAACAAAAGCATTTGTTGTCAAAATCCTCAAGTTTGATACTTTTTCTAATAATATTCAAGCGCTAAGCCTATTTATCCTGTAGGGTTACCAGATGCTGAGTCCGTGGTGTCATTCTTGCCTCACTCTGGAGGGTCGAATCTTGGTTATTTTGTCCTCACTCTGGAGGGTCGAATCTTGGTTATTTTGTCCTCACTCTGGTGGGTCGGAATCTTGGTTATTTTGTCCTCACTCTGGAGGGTCGAATCTTGGTTATTTTGTCCTCACTCTGGAGGGTCGAATCTTGGCTATTTTGTCCTCACTCTGGCGGGTCGGAATCTTGGTTATTTTGTCCTCACTCTGGTGGGTCGGAATCTTGGTTATTTTGTCCTCACTCTGGAGGGTCGAATCTTGGTTATTTTGTCCTCACTCTGGCGGGTCGGAATCTTGGTTATTTTGTCCTCACTCTGGTGGGTCGGAATCTTGGTTATTTTGTCCTCACTCTGGAGGGTCGAATCTTGGCTATTTTGTCCTCACTCTGGCGGGTGGGAATCTTGGTTATTTTGTCCTCACTCTGGTGGGTCGGAATCTTGGTTATTTTGTCCTCACTCTGAAGGGTCGAATCTCGGTTATTTTGTCCTCACTCTGGAGGGTCGAATCTTGGCTATTTTGTCCTCACTCTGGCGGGTCGGAATCTTGGTTATTTTGTCCTCACTCTGGTGGGTCGGAATCTTGGTTATTTTGTCCTCACTCTGGCGGGTCGAATCTTTGTTATTTTGTCCTCACTCTGGAGGGTCAAATCTTGGCTATTTTGTCCTCACTCTGGCGGGTCGGAATCTTGGTTATTTTGTCATCACTCTGGTGGGTCGGAATCTTGGTTATTTTGTCCTCACTCTGGTGGGTCGGAATCTTGGTTATTTTGTCCTCACTCTGGCGGGTCGGAATCTTGGTTATTTTGTCCTCACTCTGGCGGGTCGGAATCTTGGTTATTTTGTCCTCACTCTGGTGGGTCGGAATCTTGGTTATTTTGTCCTCACTCTGGTGGGTCGGAATCTTGGTTATTTTGTCCTCACTCTGGCGGGTCGGAATCTTGGTTATTTTGTCCTCACTCTGGCGGGTCGGAATCTTGGTTATTTTGTCCTCACTCTGGCGGGTCGGAATCTTGGTTATTTTGTCCTCACTCTGGTGGGTTGGAATCTTGGTTATTTTGTCCCCACTCTGGTGGGTCGGAATCTTGGTTATTTTGTCCTCACTCTGGTGGGTCGGAATCTTGGTTATTTTGTCCCCACTCTGGCGGGTCGGAATCTTGGTTATTTTGTCCTCACTCTGGTGGGTCGGAATCTTGGTTATTTTGTCCTCACCCTGGCGGGTCGGAATCTAGGTTATTTTGTCCTCACTCTGGTGGGTCGGAATCTTGGTTATTTTGTCCTCACTCTGGCGGGTCGGAATCTTGGTTATTTTGTCCTCACTCTGGTGGGTCGGAATCTTGGTTATTTTGTCCTCACTCTGGTGGGTCGGAATCTTGGTTATTTTGTCCTCACTCTGGTGGGTCGGAATCTTGGTTATTTTGTCCTCACTCTGGTGGGTCGGAATCTTGGTTATTTTGTCCTCACTCTGGAGGGTCGAATCTTGGCTATTTTGTCCTCACTCTGGCGGGTGGGAATCTTGGTTATTTTGTCCTCACTCTGGTGGGTCGGAATCTTGGTTATTTTGTCCTCACTCTGAAGGGTCGAATCTCGGTTATTTTGTCCTCACTCTGGAGGGTCGAATCTTGGCTATTTTGTCCTCACTCTGGCGGGTCGGAATCTTGGTTATTTTGTCCTCACTCTGGTGGGTCGGAATCTTGGTTATTTTGTCCTCACTCTGGCGGGTCGAATCTTTGTTATTTTGTCCTCACTCTGGAGGGTCAAATCTTGGCTATTTTGTCCTCACTCTGGCGGGTCGGAATCTTGGTTATTTTGTCATCACTCTGGTGGGTCGGAATCTTGGTTATTTTGTCCTCACTCTGGTGGGTCGGAATCTTGGTTATTTTGTCCTCACTCTGGCGGGTCGGAATCTTGGTTATTTTGTCCTCACTCTGGCGGGTCGGAATCTTGGTTATTTTGTCCTCACTCTGGTGGGTCGGAATCTTGGTTATTTTGTCCTCACTCTGGTGGGTCGGAATCTTGGTTATTTTGTCCTCACTCTGGCGGGTCGGAATCTTGGTTATTTTGTCCTCACTCTGGCGGGTCGGAATCTTGGTTATTTTGTCCTCACTCTGGCGGGTCGGAATCTTGGCTATTTTGTCCTCACTCTGGTGGGTTGGAATCTTGGTTATTTTGTCCCCACTCTGGTGGGTCGGAATCTTGGTTATTTTGTCCTCACTCTGGTGGGTCGGAATCTTGGTTATTTTGTCCCCACTCTGGCGGGTCGGAATCTTGGTTATTTTGTCCTCACTCTGGTGGGTCGGAATCTTGGTTATTTTGTCCTCACCCTGGCGGGTCGGAATCTAGGTTATTTTGTCCTCACTCTGGTGGGTCGGAATCTTGGTTATTTTGTCCTCACTCTGGCGGGTCGGAATCTTGGTTATTTTGTCCTCACTCTGGTGGGTCGGAATCTTGGTTATTTTGTGCTCACTCTGGTGTGTCGGAATCTTGGTTATTTTGTCCTCACTCTGGTGGGTCGGAACCTTGGTTATTTTGTCCTCACTCTGGTGGGTCGGAATCTTGGTTATTTTGTGCTCACTCTAGCAGATCCAAATCACTCAGTTTTTCACCCACCAGTCGAAGGATGTGCGTTGAGGCAGACTATTATAGGCTTCATATTTAGAGCTATTCAGGTTAGGCTCACTCATAGGATAAATTTCATTGCATGTTAGCCCTAGATAGAGTGGTGATTTAGACATCGGACAGATCAAATTTCAGGTTAAATGCAGTTGTCGAGTAAATGTCGGTGTAAATCAAACCCAGTTGTCGAGTAAATATCGTTCTAAAGCAAATCTAGTTCTCGAGTAAATATCGTTCTAAATCAAATTTAGTTCCCGGGTAAATATCGTTCTCAATCAAATCTAGTTCCCGAGTAAATATCGTTCTAAATCAAATCTAGTTCCCGAGTAAATATCGTTCTAAAACAAATCCAGTTTCCGAGTAAATATCGTTCTAAATCAAATCTAGTTCCCGAGTAAATATCGTTCTAAATCAAATCTAGTTCCCGAGTAAATATCGTTCTAAATCAAATCTAGTTCCCGAGTAAATATCGTTCTAAATCAAATCCGGTTTCCGAGTAATTATGGTCGTAAATTAAATCCAGCTACCGAGTAAACAATGTAAACGAGACACACCAGCCGTGAGGCAGACAAGTTGAGGCTGTGGGACATCTCCGCACCACCCAGGGAAATGGACGCATTTCCGTAGCGTAGCCCTCTAAAAACCACGAGCGCGGAAGGGAACATTTCTTCAATGTCACTCGGAATGCTTGTTGTTATTATTGCCTACCTCCGCAACTGAGCTGCAGCTACAAGCTTCCTGTCATACACGACCCTCTCACAGCGCGCTGTGTCTTGAGCTTCGGGAGATAGCGATCAGGAAGTTGCGTGTGTGTGGTCTTTTTCTGGTGCACACTGCCTTAACTGCGCTGCACACCGCCAGAACTGCGCTGCACACCGCCAGAACTGCGCTGCACACCGCCAGAACTGCGCTGTCTTTTCGAGTCCTAGACTAGAAAGCGTTAGTGAAAAAAAACTCTAATAAGCACACTCTGATGGCCGTAAGATGTGGTGCGGTATTCCACACAAATTGTTCCTGGCCATTAAACGTTGCCATTTTTGGATTCCAAGGTCAGGAGTGGCTTGTAATTTGAATTTTCCATCACGTGATAACGGATATAGTTAGTGATAGTTAGTGAGTAAAGAAGTGGGATTTGGCTTAATACAGTAAGGAAATGAATACCAAAACATGTATTGTTACGTTGTAAGTTGCGTGTTTACGTGACCTAGCAAAATACAGCTGGTTAGTACCGCATAACGCGATTATTTTATTAATACCATCATTCTACTTTTTAGTTTTACATCTCATGAACTCTTGGAAAGATAGCTTCTTCATATAAATTAATATTCTCTAAAAATATGCATTTCTCCAGTGGCGATCGAAAATCCCTCGTGACAATAAAATGAGACAGGCAAGAATAGAAACAGTAAATAGTATACTGAGGCAACACACAAGTCAAAGACGCCACTGGCTCTAAATGATGCGTTATCTTAGGGTGAGGAGCTACATCTAGCCAGCATCTATATAATATTCTGCTTGTTCCTTCCTTAGTTACTTATAGTCCGTCCGTTACGCTTTCGTCCGAGTTTGCGGTATCGTGGATACTGAATTCTCTAGGGTAACATTAAAAGAAGGCCCTTACATGCATTGAAATGTTTTACATTTCTTCAGAATAGGTTCGGTTAGGACAGGTTTGGTAATGTTGGAATTTTTCACGGGTCCATTTAGCCTAACGATGACATTGTCCATGGAATTCCCACGGGTCCTGCTAGCCTTTATTATATTATCTGTTCTTGCAAGACGGTTAGACAATTTCAAAGGTCGGAGCCGCGCCTAATTGCATCTTTGAGACAAACTTGGCAGTTGGCGCAGACGATGCATGGAGCGCTTGTGCTTGTGTGTCTGAGATGGCGCTATCAGAACACTTACACGCCGCCGTCCAGATAAGGACATGATAGGAACACGATAAGAACACGGAGCGTGCATTGTGATGCGCGTTTGTGTGTCGCAGCACTCTGTAAAATTTGTGCCTCAATTCGTTCTGTCGATGACATGCTTCCGAAAATTGGCGTGAACCATCGATGATCTGTTAAAATTTTTGCCTCCGCTGAATTAGAAAAATTAAAGTAATTAAGCAAAAAATGTATAGGCTCGTCATTTATTGGGACCCTTTGAGATGTTAATTTGATACGACTGGGTACTTTACTGCTGGATTCTCTCCAAGACGGTAGAGTAGGTTTGAGGTGCTGAGCACCTTACAGCCGGATGCTCTACAGTTAGGTACTCAATGGTTGAATGCTCTAAATCTGGATGCTCTACAGCTGGATGTTTTACTGGACTCCCTATAGCTGGATGCTCAAAACTACTCGTACATGCTCAACTATTGGACACTTTAGAACTGAAAACTGTTCTAGTTGTTCACGGTACTATCGACAGACCGTATCATGGATACCCAAACAGCGCGGCAATATGTCGGCCGGTAGCCGATTAACCGTGGAAATCTGACTAGAGGTGGCTGGATTAGCGCTATTATGGGCAAATTTTGAGGCTCAATTTATCATGTGTAAAGCTCAACTTTGTGGACTCGAGGATAAAGACCAATGGAACGATCCAAGCGGGAGTTCGAACGCAAGTTTCTCCCCAAATAGAATCGGCATCTCTCAATAGACCACACTTTGGCATTCAAAGGTCGGCATCGAAATTCTCGCAACGAAAGGTTCGGTTTGCGTGCGCCTAAACTCCCATTGTAATCTCCGAGCAGTAGCTCACACGCTGCATTGTGCCGAGTGTCTTGGCTGGAAACAATACAATTGGATGTCATGCAGACGCATTACCCAGAGCTTTATGTTACTTGCCTCATAACTTCTCGCCCAACTTGCGCCGTAGCTTGCTGTAACGAATATTATTAACTGTGTGGGTCAGTGATGTCATGGCTGGGTGCGCCCTCTTCTCGTCTTTCTCTGTTCTTGGACCAACACTTACTTACGCGCTTGCTTTTGTGGATCATGGTATTATTGGCCTAGAGTAACAGAATTTCAGTATGAGCCTTTGTTTCATAGTGGGGAGAACGAAACAACCATTGTGAATATTTGAATGTACGGCAAGTGAGACCATAACATCATTTGAAACTGCTTTCTTAGATGTATTACAAATCAAGCTCATACTTGCACCGTGTCGTTTTCAAAGTTAATGTCATAAAGAAAACCAACTGAGACAATTAGTTAAGTTCATAGCATTAGCGTTATGGTATCGAGGTGAGACACTCTTTCATTGTCGTTTAGCTTGGAATCGAATCGCTTGCGTGGAGCTTAGTGCATCGACATCGTAGGCTTTGTAGGACTTGATCCTTTGAGAAATTGTGACTGCTGAATGCGTGATAACACAACACTGACAACGCATAGGTTAAATTAGATTATTAGTTAGCTTAAGCCTTCCTATCTGAAAAAAAGGCTATCCAAAGAGAGGAAGGAAGAAGGCACCATTTAGTATGGAGTTAAGGAAACGCGGAATCTATGCAGAAAGGGCACAGAAACAAAAAGCTAAGAAAGAAGATCATGAAACAAGAAAAATTTGAAGAAAGTAGTAGGTGCTGAAAAACAGGACAGCAGTGAACCGAAAAAAGATGGTCCGTAACAAAACAAAAACCTATTCTATTTTAACATAAATGAAAGCCTATCTAACCTTTAGCTCGGGCCCTTACATAGTCCCCCTGGGAGCGCTAATTCCCATAGATACAGTAGTTGTATCCCCCTGAGGGGTGACAACGCATATCCCAGTAAGTTACCGGCACCATACAGCCTATTGACTCCACTCCTTTTCCCTTGCGATATGGCTAACGACTCAAGTGGTTCATGATTTGCGCACCTCGAGAACGCTGTCAGTCAGGTATGATGGCCATTTTCAAGGAATATTGCGATGTTGTACCGAGTGTACACTTAATGTCTTGCTTTTTACTCTAAATAGACACAAGAAGCGTCAGGAAGAAACTCAAGAGCGATTCCGCTAAAAGCTTCATTATTTGCTCGCTGGTGGTTGAGCAGTCCGTCGCTTGCACGCGGTCGTGTACGTGCTGGGAGTCGCTTGCAAAGTAGGTCACCACGACCACTCGTGATCAAGGGGACGAGATGCCGTCGCTGCAGGCTTGAGGAGAGCTCTTGTTTGCGCGAGCTTGGGTAAGTTACAAATCTTCGTTCGGCAAACATTTAAAAAATACACTTAGTCATCAATTCGTTGCGGCGTGCGCGCGTGATGCAGCGTAAATGAGCAACGTCTTTTCGAATGGACGCGATTGTGCCTACAGTTTCAAATTCTCGCAACTGTACTGGCAGTTTCAAAGTGACGGGACTTTGTTTTAAAATCGAAGTATTTGACCATCTCGTCTAGTTCTTTAGTTATAACGGTAGAGTTTATTACAACGTAAAGACTTAATTGGTTCCTAGAAAGTAATTGTGACTATGTTGAACTGAAATGTCTCATTAGTTTTGTAGTGATTGAATTTCTGACACTGGAAGCGAGAAATCAAGAGCCTTCGGCGTAAATTATCACACGGTACTTAATAAGCCTGTTCACACCGAGGAATCCAAGAGCAAATATGTGCCATTCCTAATAGCCAGGTGTGAAAGCTGTAAGTGCGTTCCCGATTGATCTTTGCATCGCTGTAACATTCCCAACTACAAAATGCACGGTTATTTCTTCAAAAATAATCCCAGCGGGGAACATGTCTACGTGGACACCTACTCGTATATTTTCATCACCACACAACACACCCGCACCCTGCCATATTGTCAGTCACGACACAACAGACGTAAAGGTCTGGGAAAAATTGGCCTCAAAGGCCAGCCGCTGCCGACGCACGTTCTACTGCCTCACAACACAGTTCAAGTCACGAGGTGTCGTCGGGTGGGGTACTCGGCTTATTCTAATTAGGACTGCTGAGAATACTTCCGTACAATTCTGCAAGTTACCTAGTTAGTAGAACGTAGAAGAGTTGTAAATGTAACTCTCAGATATCCTCAGAATATCTCATGGGTACTAAGTAGAGTATATAACATACTCTAGTGCTCCAGGTAGAGCATTTGATCTGCCCAGTTTAGCTCTAGTGCTCCAGGTAGAGCACTCCGTCTACTCAGTATAGCTCTAGTGCTCCAGCTAGAGCACTCCGTCTACTCGGGATAGCTCAAGAATACCAAATTAACGCAGAGGAAATCTTGTGGAGCAAGAGTGGTAGTAGTGCTTGATTTACCCATTATTTGTTCTACGGCGTTGAGTGAGACACCTGCCCTACCTAGTGTAGCGCCATTGTACCGAGTTGGGTACTAGTTCTACTCAGTATAGCTCCGAATACGTATTGGAGCACATGATCTACCCAGCATAATTCAAGAACACTGAGCAGAATACTCGTATCTAACAACACCCAGTGTAGTTCCAGAGTTCTAGTAATAAAACTTGGATCTGCCTAATATAGCTCCGAGGAGACTATGTAAACACGTATGCTCACTCAGTATATCTATAGGGTATTGAGTAGAGTAGTATTCATAGCACATTCACATTTCCCCAATATAGCTCAAGGGTACTTAGTAAGACACTCAGGTCTACCCAGTATGGCTACAGGATTTTTCAAGTAAATTTGCACAAGTTTTAAAACGTTGGGCATTCTGATCCTTCAAAAAGTTGGCAACAGTGAAGTGCATCAGTTATTCTTAGTTAATTATGAAGCTGGTAATTAACATCCAAATTTTGTTGCTTAAACAATACGCAATGCAGCAGTCGAAACATTCAGCTGACATTAAAAAAATTATGGAGTCATCGGAGCGGTCGAAATTATCTGCCATATGTTCAGCTTTCGAAGGTGCGTAGAAGCCGTCATCGTGGCTGAAGGTGGTCGTATCACAAATAACTTTTGTTTTCCTGGTCAGTTAAATGAACTATCAAAATATCAAAGTCTTATGTCCTTTTTTGCGGTATTAAAATTCAAGTATAAGAAGGGATATCGTTCGGAGTTGTCTTAAAGACCCGGTATATTGTAGCTGGTAGAGCACTTGGCTGCCATGCGTTGGCAGATGAGCGCAGCTAAGTCAGCCCAAGTAAGCTCACGCTGATTGAGCAGACTGCGCCTCATTGACCACCAATTGGAATGACCTTGGTCATATGTACTTTAGCAGCTCGCCATGTACATGTAGGTGCAACAGGATTTCGCATATGTATAGCAAGGCTTTCTGTTTTTTTCGTTTATCATAGCTTCGTATATATTTCATACACTCATATCGAGGCTTCGAACATTTTGCACACATGCATAAAAATTTCTTTAAATGTAATGCAGTGTATGAAAATAGAACGTGAACGTATTCTAGCGCAGTGCTCAACAATACAGTAACATGATGAATTAAAGTACTGACAGAATGTATTAGACCGATGAAGTAAAGTAGCAGAGTGTCACAATACAACGTTACTCTACAGTACAGCACCGCACAAAGTGGTATCCGGCTGTGAGTGTTGCTTTATCATAAGGGTGGTCGCTTTAGCCTGGCACACAGCAACCGTGGCTTCGAAATACCAAATCTTCAATGCTCCGCTGCCGTCAATTGGTTTTCTTGGTGCATCCATGTGCGCTTCCAGGGCCTTTGTTGCTTTCAAAATCTAGAGTGCATTTCGCAATGATAATTGCCTTATGCACTCATAGAACTATGGAACATTTGTCTCGATGGCAAAAATGGTGTCTAGTACCAATGCTAACTTCGATCTCGTTGTCGAATAATATTTACCCGATGTACCATCAAAAATATTGATCTCACGTACCACATGCCCCACACGGACGTGTACAAATTTGCTCGGAACGTGTAGTATTACTTAATTATATTTTGAACAGATGTGATACGCTCATGAAAGACTTGAATATGCACTCAGGATACATGCGGGGTGTAGAGTAACCGTCTAGATATTTTTTTAGATCATGAGTCCATACATACTTTTTAAATCAATAGTTTACCCCTAAAAGCGTAGATCATCAACAGATTAAATCTACAAAGATAGTCTACGTCTGTAGTCCAGAAACGCTACAGTCTGGATGTGAAGTCTCACAACTATTGATAGTCCAATACTTATACATCACAGCTACATAATAGTAAGTCCGCCAAAACCCCAAAACACTCAAATTATGCACACGTTGTGCGTGTATAGACCGTCAGTAGCTGCTTTTGAATAAGTGCGTGTAACAACTGTTTGCGTTGTGGTAAAATTATTGGAATAACCCAAGGGATTCATTCTAAAACTTATGTACAATGTTAATGATTTTCGATTAATGTTATACTCATTCATTAATGTTCATGTAATGTTACTCTCACAAGTGCGTGCTCTGGTACACATGTACTGCCTGCCAACACAGGTGTTGTGTGACAGCTGCCCTAAAACTGTATGCGACCGACGCTCTCATTTGCAACAAGTTGCCAACACCACGTGTTCTGCTCGTATGTCACAGCGCTGATTGCGCGAGAATGGCTGATATATTCATGGTTTTTTGAGGACATTACGCGACTGCGACTGAATATCGCAACTATAGTGAAGAATTGATGTGAGTTGGGTTCGTGACGGTGACTTTGGCCAGAGCTAATATGAAGTATCATGCGATATGTGGAAATGTCAAAAAGTGGTACAGGCCACAGAATTATAAAACGCTCACCGAGAATAAACGAGGTTTAGGGAACCTTTACTCCGTGTAGTGATACAACACCCAGAATCAGGCTGAATAAAGGAATATTGGAACCAAGGACCAGAGAAGATCGGAATTTTGCAGAGGCATTGCTACGTTAGGTTAACTATAAATAAAATAGCAAGGATGTAAATCATTACATTAGGTTAATTTAGTTATTTCCCGTGAAGAAAATCTTCAAGAAAATTACAAAATATCTCATCCAACAACTATACGTCAGAAGTACTGCTCCATCTGTCCTGATATGATCCTCATATATTTGTTTCACAATCAGAAACTACCTGGAAATTAATAATTCTCATTCAAATGAATTACTGTTCACAAGTACTGTTTATTTCGGTGCTCCTTATTTAATTCTGTTTGTTCACTGAGATAAAATTATCATAAGTGAGAACTACAACTACCAATTTAAGTGAGATCTATGAGCAAAATTTCAACACACAATTTTCAGACTTTTAGTTGGCCAAAAAACTCAGATAAAAAAGATTACAAACTCTTGAAAATGTTAAACAACATTGTTAAAAAGTATGAATTACCTAATAATGTGCTTAGCGCTGCTCTGAAAAGATCCCGAGGTCGTGTCATGGAGCGAAGTACTATTATACAAGCCATTGCAAGCTGCATATAAATTCGGCACAACTCCTTCAGTAAATGATGACAACAAGTGTGTGTAAAGTCTGCCAGGTGTCTCAACAAAAGCTTGAAAAAGAAGGAGAACTTTCACTTTCTATCTTTATTACGCACGGTTTTGTGTAATAAGTATTTGCGTTATAGTAAAATTCTCGGAATAACCCGAGAGATTCATTTTAAAACTTATGTGTGAATTTTATGATTTTCAATTTATGTTACACTCATTCATTAGCTAAATTACTACAATCGCTAATTTGCAGCTATGAGTGTGGACAATTTTATTTTCATGTATTTTTGATGATATTTTGTACAACGGTACAAATGTTAAAGACCAGTAAAAATTGTTTCGCTACAAAAATAGCAGGAAGTGTTGATATTCTTTATTTGAGTTCATTAAACGACACATTTGATCTCTAAATAATATTTACTTTTATTTCTTTTGTTAGTTAGCTGTGTTCTCTTATGTAGTGAGAGAGAGAATTCAACCGTGACATCACGATTACCCATTTCCGATCACTCATCTACTATATCTGTAGACTTTGGGGTTATCTGCACAGAACCGTTGTAATGTAATCTAAAGCCACTTGTTTAAACATTAAAGACCTGAATAGATGACAGGTGCAGGTGTAAATAACTAGGCCGTCGTGATGTAAAAACATCACGCACGCCCAGAACGCGACATATATTTATGTATAGATAAATTTGAGTGTTTGTTTGTCCAGATACGTTTTGAAGAACCGTATAGCACTTTGAGCTCTCTTTGGGCTCTGTGTCATTTACTTGAACGTGAGCTTGTATGCGATGGTTTATTAGTTTTCTCACCTCTAGAAACCATATGTTGAAAGGAAATAGTTAGAAATTATATGTTTATAAGCAGGGTGATTGAACTCGCATCGTGGTCAACGCTATCGGCTACACCTTCAACCCTCATACTACTGAACCGTCGAGATAGTGGCTTGCTCTCATGAATGTTAAGAAATTCAAGCTTTGTCTCCATTGGCCGTGCTGGAAAATTCCATCCTTACCAGTGTCTCTACAGAACGTGCTGGAATATTCCGGCTGTTTCCATAGAGCGTGGGAAAATATTCCTGGCTTACCTAAACAGAACAGTGTTGAGAAACTCCTGCTCCGTTTTCACAGAACGGGGTCGAAAATTAAAAGCACAGGAATGGGAGCATCACAAAACTTTCTATCGTATTTGGAGTTGGAGAAACAGAAAAGTAAGTCCAGCCACTGAAGAAAATAGTTGAAAATTGTTGTCTGTCTACCGTAGTAGTTTCAGCGAAGTATTAATTTCAGAAAGTTTAAAAAAACATTCGAAAAAACAGATGTTTGATAAAATATAAAACATGATCACGAAATTTTGTTACTTTAATGAACTAAATTGTAAATTTTTTAATGTTAAGTTTGAGTACATTTTAGTTGAATGATAAGAAGCGTCTATACCGATGATCAAAGACGGCATTAATTGAGTCCATGAAGGTGAGTAGGTCTTCGCTAATGCAAGGACGAGACATGTGGTCTACGCTTGATGTGTGAGAAGATCCGTAATTTACGTGAGCGACGATTCCATTATTCAGGGAAACAATGGAAATGCACAGACTTCCTGGATCCTCTAACTTATACCACGATCACCGCCCGTGTCAAGACCGCTTGCTGCCTCGATACCATAATGACTGGAGATATAATAATGAAAGGGGACATTATATTGACCTAGGGTAGAATAATGAGAGGATATAATGAAGACCAGAGATATTATGATGATCGGTAACGTAATACAGAACGAAGATAAAATGAAAATATTATTAACAACATAAAATATTATGAAGACCGGAGCTACATGAAGTTTTGTCCAAAGATTCATTCGAGATATACTGTAACATTTACTTTCGATATTATACGATCGAAGAGTAATTATGATTAGAGATATAATGGTGACCGGAGATGCGGCAATGACTGGACGTGACACCCGTTGATATAACAACTGGGCGATAAAGTATAATATTATTCACAACTCTAATGAAAACCACAAAGTTCACCAGCAAGAGCTAACATTTAAGTGAAGAAATAACAACAAAAGGCTTCCAAGTTGAAGAAACACAGCTGTTATGCAAGACGTTGTCTGATCGACACAGCACCAACACACGCTGGACGTCTTCGTTATCCAGTCAACCTTTCACATCGGATTTGCTCGCAGTATGTTGGTTTCACTTGTTTGTACTTGGCAGCCATGGAGTCCATGCTCGCTGACTCAGGGTAAAACTGAGGTTAAAAGAAACATCATGTGTTATTGGCAATTATTGCTGGATGAAGTAAAATAGGCTGACATTCGAGCAAAAAAGTGTCTTACATTCTTTGGTTGCTTCATGAGTGCGTGAGGCGATCGATATTGAATTGAAATTCTTGTATTTGTTGTAAGGAATATAATTTATTGCTCATGTTAGGCTATTTTTGATGAAATATAAAAAATTTTCATAGCTAAAAAAGTTATAAGTTTCGCTAAATTTTGAAATATTGTTTTGAGCATCACAATTGTTTTCGAAACAATGTTTTTTCCGATAATGATGAGAATTTTGACTGTGGCAGTCTTTACTGGATATGGGCTCTAGAAAATCCTGATTTTGCTGCACATTTTATTTATATTTGCACTTAAGTTCTTCACTCCAGTGACTAAACAGCAATTCAAGAATTCTCACTAATGGCCGTCAAGGCTAAACCTCAAACGCTGGACATAATTTTTTAGCTGTATAATACATGGAGATTCTTCTATTTTGTACACAAAAATCCATTAAAAAATAAATTGCTGGAACTTCGCCTTATGAAAACTGAAGATTGATGAACTGAAAATTGTTGCTGAAGATTGTTGCTGTGGTCTCCGTGACACTGAACCCAAATTACTTTTTTCTGTCCATAGGAGCACCCAAAATGGAAGGACGAATTTTTGAAAGTGTAGCAGAAAGTAACTGCTTTGATGTGCGATGCTCAAAGCATTTCCATTCAAAATCATAATAAATAACTATAGAAACAATATAGTTCACAAAATGCACCAGCTCGACCAAGGAAATGTGAGGTTACAACTTGCACGTGTATGCGCAGGCTCACAGGCCGCGCCCTTGAGCGATGGTGTTATAATGCCCGCGAGTGTGTGCGGCTCCCGTACCCAGATCTGGGGCTGAACAAAGCGGGCTTGTTTGTGCAGGCGACTTCCACAGTCTTGCTACGGCTCAGATGGGCTATAAATATCAAAGACTCAATTCACAAAGATTGAATTGTGCAGCGAAATTTATTGCACCGTATATTTTACCTATAAGTACGACCTAGAGAGTAGAATAAAGTCTATTGAACCGTATTGTTTAAGTTAATAAAACCTAGAAAGTACAATGAAGTTTATTGCACAGTATTGTTTATTGCACCTGTTAATACAACCAGGAAAGTACAATGAAGTTTAATGCACAGTATAGGTTACGAATCTTTTCCAGATAAGCCCCGCCACTACTGCAACACATAAGTTCTCCCACTTGTAACTTACGAAATAATGCACCTATCGACTTCAAATAACTCTCAAAAGCAAGAATGTTTTAATCTTTCGTTTCAATTACAATTTCAAGTCGATAAGTGCATTGTTTCGAAAGTTACGAGTGGGGGAACTTATGTGTTGCATTAGTGGCGGGGCTTATCTGGAAAAGATCCTAGTTTACCTATTAATACGACCTAGAAAGTATACTGTAATGTTGCGTAGCTCGTGGGTGTTTTTTCACCGCACCATGTTTCGTTCAATCAGGTTTCTCATGAAGAGCGATTTTATCGAGTGTGTGGTGTATTGGAATTATAGACGTTACTGAGGCAACGTTGTGAATAAGTCCTAAAATTTCTGTTCCAGTTACGAAGTTTCTTAAAATATGTTTTGTCGGATACCTCAATCAATTTATCTAAAAATTCAACTAGTATTTGTCGTGACCCTCTTTATTTTATATCGCTGAGGTCACGGTCTTCATTTTCTCTGCCGTTATTCTTTGTTGCGATGCATGATATTTTCCATGTGATATTATTAGTCGTGACATTAAGATTATTCGTCACATTTCTTTTATTTTCTACTTGTTAATATCCAGGTAGCTGCCACCAACTCAGAGTAAGTCTGAGTAAATATTTAATTCAATCTTCGGTAAGCGTAGCGACCGGCTTAAGGCCATGAATTAATCGTGCATTCTAGCCGTGTTTCCTGGCTTCAAACATTATCTTTCTTTCCAAATCAATCTATCTCATCTCTTCCTATCTATCTGAAGGATATGGAGAACACAAGGATATTAAAGAAATTCGCTATTGGACACAGGAAATTATTGAAACATTCATCATCGAAAATACGCGTTAATTGAACGCACGCGATCTACGCATTCACATCCTAATATACTCAGAAGTTTGGGCGGGGACTCGGATCGACATAATATCAGAGAGGGACTTAACTGAGATTTGGAGATCAGGGCTCGCAGTTTGAATGTCGCCTGGCTGGCGCGTTGGAGCAAGGCCGCCATGTTTGGTTGAGGGCAGCGAGACCAGGTTGATGGCTGGGGCTATGCCGACAGCAGTCTGTTATGTTGATGATCTCTAGTTTACGTTATTGGCACTGCAGTTGAGTATTCTTGAAGTTAATCACTTTCGAGCGAATGAGGACACAGATATTCTAAGATGGCTTTGAGTAATGAATTTAAGAGGCAAGACCTCGGCCCAACTGGACCAAGGTAGAGGAACAAACTTGTATGCGGCTGCTTGTGATCGTGTCCTGTCCTCTACTGCCGCTCTCTCCCTCTGAGTCCCTCAGGCACCCGCGTTCGGCGTCCCCTTGAGGTGCCAAGTTTGAATAACGACTTAACAAGGTTACTAATTAGAATGTGATATATCCCTACAATCGAATAGAAAACATACATCATTAACCTTACCCTCATTACTATATAAAAATCCCCACAAACAATGTTATACATATTAATTAAAGCAAATGAAGACATCCGTTGAGGTTCTTGGCATCTTCGGTTGACATGGTTGTTCGTTACGAGTTACGGCGACGTCCGATCGTTCCTGAAGAGTCGATCGTTCTAGAATTCAACGATGTGATGCTTTCTCGCAGAAATCAGGCTTAATATGGTCTTTTAAAATCATTAAGGATTACGTTGTAGGCCAAGCAACGCTTCTCCAGATTTTTAGCGAAGTTCCGTACTCAGTTATGCAGAGAAGCATAACAAAAATCCCCCGTGGCCGAACAAATCACAAGCTCCTGCTTGCGCTCGAAGGGCTTATCTTCGACGTTGCTCACACGTGCAGCCGACGCCTTTAATGCGCGGATCATGGGAAGAGTCAAGATGCTTACAACTGGAGTTTGCTCTTCTGGCGAGCGCTGGTTTAGAGTCGTCAAATGAAGGAGTCATTACAGTTGTCCTATTGGCAAGACCGTGTCCTATAGATGACTCCGACTACTCCCTCCGTTGCGTGGATCACTGCAGTAATCCTTGAGAGTGAAAACCCTCGGAAGTGTAGCGAGCACTTCCAAATACACCCAAGTCGTATAGTCCTGGGCTGCATGACTTGCTCCACCACTTTGCAGAAGTCTTATAGAGATCTCCGAAATATATTCCGTGTGTCGTCGGTCGAAGTGGACTACAATCTCGTGGAGTTCATCATCTTTTTTGGGGTTGCGTAGGATTCGCTGCCTTTATGCTGAGATCTTTGAGTAGATACGTTCATTTTCATCTGGGCCTCCGTATTATTTTCATCGTCGTTGATTACATCTGAAGCCGTCGTCGTCGAATCCATCCGAAGTCCGAAGTCGTGATTGAAATCCCAATGTTGAGCTGTCCTTTAAATTTTAAATGCCAGTCGTTTTCTATTCACAGTGCCTCAGTAGAAAATTAGCCGCGGCCGTCGACCCAGTCCACTGATAAGAAATTTTCTTCGCGTACTCGTTTTCTACGAGTCGGTGTGCGGGCTCAGGTCTGCAGCTGCGTGTCGAGATAGCCAGCTGCCGCCTGGCGAAGTTTTCTACGCCTCGCCGTTTTCTGTTAGTCGGCACGCGAGCTCAGGTGGTTGTCGTCTTGCGTCGTGCTCCAAGCGTCGTGTAGATGGTGGAGTAGGGAGCAGTGGTGCAGCGTACGTTCGTGTGTGCGCGGCCAACCCGTAGTAGTGATGCCGTCCAAGCAGGGCGACGGTGAGAGCGGTGGTGCAGCGCGTGTCCGTGGAGGTGCCGCTCTCACCAACCATGGTGAGTGGTGAGTGATTCTGCCAGCGCGTGCATTCAACTGCGCTCAGCTGATGTCATCCACCATTCCTGGAAGGTCAATCCCATTAAGTGTTTGTTCTGATATTCTTCTTTAATTTTTCCCAAGTCTCCCTCTTACACCACATCAACCAAGTCTTCCCTCTCAAACTCCCAAGTATTTACAAAGGGACTTAAGCATCCTACGTTTGAATTTTACGTTATTATAAGCAAATCACGAATAGAACATAAGGTTCAAAAAAATTATTCAAGTATAGATCGCAAAGTTTAAAATTAATTACACCTACGAGTACACACACATTTATGGAATTATCGAAATACATGAAAACGAAATAAAATTGAACTATTTTCCCACACAGAAATATTAATTACAAAAATAATACGTAGTATTTAAATTAGACCAACTCGACGCAATGAAATTCATAGTTGTTCAGGACCAGTAGAACGTTTGAGCAAACATATTAATATGAGATCGTCGTGACTGAATTCTTTCGTTAGAAATAAATCCTGGCTGTATCAAATTTTTCTTTGAAATCACGAATTGAATTTATTTCACTATTCAGATACCTTGTTGTGTCTCTGGTAATTCGCGCATTAATTATATTACGTTTAGTGACAATCAGAATCCCTATGTGATGCATTCGCAGGTTATTAATTATTTTAACAGTAATAGTAAATCTAATTCTTTAGATTATACGCCAAAATGAGATTGGTCCGAAGAATCGTGATTAAATTTTGAAACCTTAACTAACTAGTAATTCTAATAGCAGACAAATGTCTCCACTTTACATTCATTCTCATTGGAATAATGTCATTGGTAATTGGAATTAAATTTATAGTACGTAATCCAAATAATTGATCAAGAAATCGCACATCATATTGGGAAAAGATTAAATTTATTATACGTTGACTTTAAATTGTAATAGCAATTCCTAGCATCCGTAGTAAATTCTCAGACAAATTTCGTGTAAGATCATTAGTATTTAAATTTTGAATAATAATTCACATGATATTGACATAATTATGCCGTGGTATCCGCAGTAATTTGTTTGATGAACGTCGAATAAGAAATTTTTACACGCAGTAATGATGAAATAATTAAATTTTTACGTTCTCACAAGTAATTAAATTTATCTTTCATTAGAAAAACGTAAACATTACATGCCTAGACTAAGAAAATCGTGATTCACAACATTTATCGTTCGCATTTTTGAAGTTTAGAATCATGGAAAGCTGTTGAGTGTGGCTTTGTGGCAGTTCGTACGCCGGTACGTGGGCTTTGTTTATGTATCACATGCCATTGGCGTGGGGGGAGCGAGCGGCTGCTGCGGTAAGCCAGCCCTACCCAAGGACTTAGGAATGTTCGATCTTAACATTCGTCTCCAACATGGCATGTTGCTACCTCATAGTTTTAACGTTGGATAGTGCAGAAAATGTTACATCATACGGTAATTTAATTGATGAAGGGATACGTTGAACATCCGTACCTATTATGAGTCTATCGACAACATTGAAATATGAAATATTAGTACAACATTACTCTATCGTTCCAAATGACATTCTGCAAATAAGTATTCATTAGGAAGAGAGAGATGAGATGATTCAGATAAAGAAATTATTTTTAGTCGGCCAAATATCAATTTTTAAATTTGAATGTTTGAATGCACGTATATATTTTTATTCGGAGGTGTGAGTTCGGTAGGCATGAGATTTTACAGTAACATTTACATTTAAAGCAAAACTCAAATCCCAACGCTCAGCCGCCATATGTCGTGACCCTCTTTATTTTATATCGCTGAGGTCACGGTCTTCATTTTCTCTGCCGTTATTCTTTGTTGCGATGCATGATATTTTCCATGTGATATTATTAGTCGTGACATTAAGATTATTCGTCACATTTCTTTTATTTTCTACTTGTTAATATCCAGGTAGCTGCCACCAACTCAGAGTAAGTCTGAGTAAATATTTAATTCAATCTTCGGTAAGCGTAGCGACCGGCTTAAGGCCATGAATTAATCGTGCATTCTAGCCGTGTTTCCTGGCTTCAAACATTATCTTTCTTTCCAAATCAATCTATCTCATCTCTTCCTATCTATCTGAAGGATATGGAGAACACAAGGATATTAAAGAAATTCGCTATTGGACACAGGAAATTATTGAAACATTCATCATCGAAAATACGCGTTAATTGAACGCACGCGATCTACGCATTCACATCCTAATATACTCAGAAGTTTGGGCGGGGACTCGGATCGACATAATATCAGAGAGGGACTTAACTGAGATTTGGAGATCAGGGCTCGCAGTTTGAATGTCGCCTGGCTGGCGCGTTGGAGCAAGGCCGCCATGTTTGGTTGAGGGCAGCGAGACCAGGTTGATGGCTGGGGCTATGCCGACAGCAGTCTGTTATGTTGATGATCTCTAGTTTACGTTATTGGCACTGCAGTTGAGTATTCTTGAAGTTAATCACTTTCGAGCGAATGAGGACACAGATATTCTAAGATGGCTTTGAGTAATGAATTTAAGAGGCAAGACCTCGGCCCAACTGGACCAAGGTAGAGGAACAAACTTGTATGCGGCTGCTTGTGATCGTGTCCTGTCCTCTACTGCCGCTCTCTCCCTCTGAGTCCCTCAGGCACCCGCGTTCGGCGTCCCCTTGAGGTGCCAAGTTTGAATAACGACTTAACAAGGTTACTAATTAGAATGTGATATATCCCTACAATCGAATAGAAAACATACATCATTAACCTTACCCTCATTACTATATAAAAATCCCCACAAACAATGTTATACATATTAATTAAAGCAAATGAAGACATCCGTTGAGGTTCTTGGCATCTTCGGTTGACATGGTTGTTCGTTACGAGTTACGGCGACGTCCGATCGTTCCTGAAGAGTCGATCGTTCTAGAATTCAACGATGTGATGCTTTCTCGCAGAAATCAGGCTTAATATGGTCTTTTAAAATCATTAAGGATTACGTTGTAGGCCAAGCAACGCTTCTCCAGATTTTTAGCGAAGTTCCGTACTCAGTTATGCAGAGAAGCATAACATATTCAACTGAATTAAATCTTTGTTTAATTGCATTTAAAATACAGTTTCACAACACGATATTTTTAAGATTTAATTTAATCTGCTTTTAAAAATGCGAGTCTTGCTTTCATGGAACTCATTTGTTGTTTCGTTGAATTACGAATTCTCTGTTCAGCTTTACTGTAGTAAACGTAATGTAGGTCCTGGTTGGTCTTAGATGCGAGATTCTCCGCAGCTAGTGCACCTTCATCTCTGTAATTGTCAATGTTAACTCATATTTATTCATGTCCTCAATAGTGAAGACCAGCATACATAAATGCTGATATTTTCATATAGGCCTGTAGCTTCAGTGACGGCTGAATTACCAAGTGCTTCTCCTTATCGTCATGCATATCGTTGCTTTAATGTGGCTCTCGGTCACGCTAGAGAACTCATGGTTGTTATTGATCATCATAAAATAAAAAAGATTACACAAATTCAACGGTACGCTCCATAGTAACAGTAATAAAGTCCTACAAAGGGACGGTTAGCACGCTTGAACTCTTATGTCTTCGTTTTGAAGCTCGTTAACATCAACCTGAATATTTGGGGTGAATTGTGTCAACAATGATGCCTCGGGCTATCGAACTAGGGCGATGTAAGGTGCTCTTTCATCGGGGGAAATAATGAAATCCATTTGAATTAAATTCCCCCGGGAACCCAGATGTAACTGTGAGAGCGGGCTAGACTAGGGGGCATCCGTCATTACGTCATGTCATTCTTTATCAGGCATTTGGAAACTCAACGTTGAACATATTGTATATCAGCTTGAGTAGATTAACATTTAACTCATTCACATTCTGATATAAGTGAGCCGCGCACTTAATAGAAGCTTTGCGGTTTGCAGACTGTTGAGAGCGACGCCTGTGAGCGGTGAAAGCGCGAGACCCTTGGTGACGCTCGTTAATGGAGTCTTTAGGCCTGCGTGTGTGAACTTTCTTTGTTCGAAGCTTGGTCACGGATGTAGGACGTGATGCATGTTAATTGTGCGGCTGAAAATATACTTTGAGCAAAAACGTGGTTGACATTTCAAATGCGGGACTGACGGCGCTGTCATGAACCTTTTTTAAGCTGACACTATTATAGCAAAACCCACTAATTACGTATATTTAACCTCAATTTGCGTTTTTGGGGGCTCCAATATTAATCAAACTATTGATAAATTTACTGCCACCACCCGCGTTGGAAAGCCAGAAATATATATTGTTAATTTGTACTGTGCGATGTATTTTAATTCATATTTCGGTGGCGCAACTTTCTCAGATCATACCTTGAGATTGCGGTTATCAATGATGTTGAACGTACGTCTCCATTATTCTCGTAACAGACAGGTAACTTATCCACTCAGAAAAAGACCAAATGATTTATTACTGCCCGAAACTGATAACATATGCTATCGCGGGAGAATTGAAAGTTGCAACATTTCACAATATCTTTATCTACATTCGGAGATTTCAACTAAAATGGATCATCGCTTTTTAGAACGCTATGGCTATATTTAGATATCGCTGAATACACACCACTGGAACAGAAGGCCAAATAAACTGCGGGAGATCCAGGTGAAAATCTCAACATTGTCGATTTTAAGTGGAAACGTCCTAACGTCCGCGGGATTGAAGAATCACAGAGCTCTGCTTCTCTTGTAATTGCCATGCTTTTTAAAGTAATTGTTCAACAACGAGAGTAAATGAATGTCCAAGATATTCTTTAATAATTGTTCAGATTATAATCAGAACAATTAATAATCCAGTCATTAACAATTAATAATAACTGGAAAGGAACATTGTTATTGACAAAAAACGATCCCTCCGTATTGATGTTCAGTTGAGGCAGAACACCCTCACGAGTGCACCACGCGGAGGTGTTTCGTACACTTTATTTGATGTTAATTGCAGGACTCCGCGCTGCAACTCAACTGAGTGCAACCTACGCTAATTGTGAGCACCAGGAACAATCGTGTCCTATCGGTCTTTCCAGAACCAAAGCTTACTTTAAGACATCGACGTTTATATCGAAGTGTACTCAGACCGTAGCACTGACATAGACAAAGAAGAAATCAATTATATGAGTAGGATTAACTTTTTTGGGAACCCGTCGCGGAGGAAGAGAGGAGTTCGTAGAACGATACGAAGGCAACAGAGATCGAATGAGGTGAAAGTGAGCGTCTCAGGATATTTTTCAGGGTTTGGGTATCGATGATACAAGTTTTGTGATGAGAATAATTTCTTCTTATAAGGATCTCGGTTGTGTTCGGCGAGAGAAATAACGCAGGCCAAGGACGACTCCTCATTATTGCAGTTTATTGACATGCGCTTTAGTGGACTCATGATTGTCGTCCCTATAATGACAATCACGAGCAGCTTTTTCACGACATATTTTTAGCACTTTGACTGCGACATATAAGCTACCGTGGTGGTCACTGAGGGTTTTCATAATGCTACTGACCGCCAACTAGTCACAACTCAATTTTCATAAATACTAAATCAAAACTAAATGTACGAACCAGTTAATGTTTGATATGTTCAACATTTCTTACTTCAATTGACTTTAAATTTGAATTGAATATCAAACTTCAGTTCTACTTGCCTCAATCAAAGTGTTAAGTATCTGCTCCAACATCAGTATTTCTGATCCTTGTGTTATGCAGGAGTCAGATTCTCAAATAATTTCGACTACTGTACGGACTCCAGCATGTGGGAGAGCCAAGTTCACTTGGAAGCACTGTCGATGCCAGTTGTACCATTACGGCGGTGAAAATGTTTAAAAATCTTGCCCTTTGATACACTTCAAATTACATTGCTAAACTGTAGTTAAGTTTTCTTTTCAATACGTTCATAATTCACTGTAAGAAAATAATTATTTAGCTGACAGGTTTCATTGATCAATAAATTGATAATTAATTTTTTTAAGGATTTCCACTAACTGATATTTCACGGGTTATTGCTTAAATAAATGATAACAGAACCAACACGAGCAAGATACGGAAAATTTCCGCCGGAAACATCTTCGGCAAAGTCTAATGAATTCTTAGACAAGTTCGCTCGCTGTATTTCCTATTCACTATTTTTTGTTTTAATCTTGTGCTCGTGAAATTCAGTTGCCCATAAAAAATCTTGCGCCCCATTAATTCCGCTTTTGAAAAAAAACGTGTTAGATGCCAGCAGAACGCGTGTTGGAAATTTCTCACTCTTAAATTACTTTTGCCCCACCGTTGAGTCAAGGTTTCTCTGCTGCACACCAAGCATCCATCTGTCATTTTGAACACTTTCATGGATGAAAGGCTATACTCAGCTGAACACGATTTGAGTTGATCCCCTCCTGCCTGTGGCACAACGAAGGTTCTAACCAAACTTGTACGTGGTGAACGTTACCAAAATAACTGGTGCAAACCAGTCCAGGAGTGAATAAAATTCCCGCTGCAGCCAAGCTAAGAAGCTACCGCGAAGCCACTAGACACGTCTGCATGGTCTGATTTTCCTCGAAATTTTTTTCAATGACTAGAAATTAGTTTCTTTGTACTCCAAAACATTGTACATCGACAATGTTTCTCATTTACCTAGGTTATTCTGCTCATAGGGCAACAAGAAATATGAATGAAAACTCATGCAAGAAAAAGTATGCCAGCTGGTAACGAAAGAAATGAACTTTTCAGCATTAGTTGCAAGTGTCTAGGTATTGCTAAGCTTTCCGATGAGTTAATGAAATGCGATTGGATTTGTTCCCAAGTTCTTCTGTTGTTCATGCGTCTTCAAATGTGAGGAGAGCAGCAGGCAATGAGTTTCTCCGAAATGTTAAAGAAACATAAACTGACTTCACGCTGCAGATCGACTCAGGAAAATAAGAAAAAAAGAGTGAGGAAGTTTTTACTGTAAATTCTGCGAACACTGATGTATCGGTCGAATAGCAATCTTTTCCACGAAGCGGATCAGATGAGGATGAAGAATCTGAGCGTACTGTACCTGAGATTGGTTCCAGCGAGTTTTCTTGGAATTTGTATATGATTCGGTAAGTGAAGACCTAACATAACGTTTGAATATGCAAAATAAAGAAGGAAGGTGTCATATTAAGATTGAAATGTCAAAACTTCGTTGGATACCCTGTATACCGGCGTTTAGGGTAGATGTACGAAGCAATCTGTATTTCCAATGTTAATGTTAAATTTTAGTTGATTAAAACCTGCCTTAAGGTTTTTGCTTTTATTTCACGACAAAAGGTATGGGCTCTAGACCATGAGGAACTAATCCTGAAGGCCGCAGCTGTTGAAAACCATGAACTATGAGGTGTAAAACTATACGTATAAGTGGCAAAACGTGGGGGTCGGCCTGTTGCGAAATAACAAAGGAGCCTTGTGCGCGTCTGCGCAGAATTGTACGTGTTAGCGCGGTGAAGCAAGAGCTGGAATGTTGCAAGTAGCACGGCAGCGTTATTAAACTGTGTTGTGCAGCGTTAAGCGCGCCAGCGAGTTTCTTTACCGGTGTACAGCCTGGGCAAGTAAACTCTTAACATCTGGGATCTTAACATGCGTACCAGTATTTGCTAGTTACACAAAAATAATTGAGCACTGAGACAGGTTTGTGAGTGACTTAAGTATCAGAAATATCTAAAATGTATGCGTTTTGATGACTCGTTCAAACGGAAATCAGCAGTGTTTTGGGCTGAGCAGTCACAGATTTCGAGTCATTAATGCACCCTACGCATTTGTTCTTAAGTGGCTTTTTGAGTAAGTAAACCATCAGAAATATCTAAAATCTATACGTGTAGATGACTCGTTCAAACGGAAATAGGCAGTGTTTTGGGCTGGGCAGTCACAGATTTCGAGTCATTAATGCATCCTTCGTATTTGTTCTTAAGTGACACCAACGTGAAATGTAATGGGAGACCAGCCTGCAACCAACGCTTGCTGAGCCCTGGGGCCTACATGCATTTATCCTGAAGGAACAGAAGCGATGAGCATCGTTCAAGAACAGCAGGCAAATAAAATAAATTTAGTTCAAGGAGAGCAGGAAAATAAAGCGGTAATGTTCATTAAACGTGGGCAACAACACCTTACATCATATCATTTAAGTGGGGCATACTACCTAAGAAAACTCGAAACCATGGATCGTGGGTCGGCCCCAAGGGTTACGATGCTGTTATACGATCTCCGTGGTACTACTACAATGGCCAGGTTCTGGTAACTCGCTCGTTTTCCTGTTGCCTTACTCGATTGACGTCACCTTCAGGAATGAGTCAGTCGACGGTCTCGCTTGGGTAGCGGATGCCCCACACTTGCTGTCTTGGCTGCCGTGTGCACGGATTTTGGAGTTATATGCACTGATCTGGATAAAAATGATTGAACTCGTAAACGTTGATTTAGGCAACGATTTTACAACTAGCAGACTAATGCATGGACACTCGTTTCTGATTCGCCTTAATATGCGAATATATAAAACCATCAAATCGGGAAAAACATTTTTTTTGTGATTGATCTTAGTTTTATAGAGAGAACAATGTAACACAAACTGCATGACTTCTTTTTTTCCTGCCTGTTTGGTCCAAAGATAATTTCAGGTTCATTGTTTTCCTGTTTTTAAATTTACAGAAGTTATCGTTGTAGGTTTTCAAACTGACTATTTTAGATGTCACCTATAAGTGTTGATATTGTGACAAGCAAATTATATCGGAACTTTTTTGTCATTACAACTCAAAGCTTCGCTGTGGTACGGCAGGAGTGAAACGACAAAGATTAAAGCCTGACAGTGGATTTTGAGCAGCTCGAATGACAATTATCGGAAGGAAGTGACGACATGAAACAGAATGTTGACAAGTTGTGCGAGATTCTTGAATTATATTCATTTCCGCTTTGAACTGAGGTATTTCTTCAAAGAAATGGAGCAATGGAGAAAGGAAATTGGTCCAATAGTGTTTCTCCTTTCGATAATTTGAATGCGGTCTGATGTAATTTATCCTGAGTTTGTTTGAAAGTAAAGGAATGCATATATTTTAAAGCATGGAAATCAACGCTCTGGGATATAAATCTGTAGCATGTATCTAATACTTATTCTGTTCACACGAAATTAAAGGTGTATTCAGAATGTTGTACGCATCTGTACTTCGGGTTTCTTTTCTTCGTAAATTAGCGAACAGATATTTGTTAAAAATCTTTTTTAAATTAAAAATGATTGATAAATTGAAGCTGATATTTTTCGAAATTTTGATCAAAGTTCATTACGACCACTGGCCTGGATTACATTGAATTTAGTACACCTACAATTAAGAAATTGACGAAAATTTTGGATGTTTTCCAGATAAGCCCGCCACTAATGCAGCACACAAGTTCACCTACTCGTAACTTTCGAAATAATGCACCTATCGACTTCAAATTACTCTCAAACTAAATATTCATTAAACATCTATTCGTTCGAGAGCAATTTGAAGTCGATAGGTGCATTATTTCGAAAGTTACAAGTAGGTGAACTTGTGTGTTGCATTAATGGCGGGGCGCATCTGGAAACGATCCAAAATTTTTGCCCACCTGGAAAATATAACGTCTAGAAAATTTCTCTAAATAAAGGATAGATTTTTTGAATTCCCAACAAATGCTTTTCAATAATGTTGTGTTGTATGATCTCTATGTCTGAAAATTTGTCTTTAGTTGTAGACCGTAAATATGTTCCTCATTGTTTTCTTCCGTTCTTCAGTGCTTGAAAACGAGCATTGAAATGACTAGATGTGGCTCAGTAGGACATGAAAATAAGTTTTGTACTCCCAGGAAAATACCTAGAAACATTTACAACGTATAGTGAATGATACGAGGCATTCAGATAGCTAGAATAGTGCGTAGTTTCTGTAGTTTCCCGGAAATACTAACGGAGTTGGCAACACTGACCACGCGAGGTAGGCGGAATTTTTGCTTCCAAGAAATCTTTGCCTTTCCTCGAAACTTCTCTGTGCAAGACAGAAAGGAGCTGAGGCTGTACCAGGAGGTATTTGTAGTACGACGCCGAGGTATCCAGTACTCAGAAATCGGGCAGGAAGGAAGTACAAAACTGCTATGAACTACTGGCATCAAGCGTTCACACTTGCGGCATGTTCACACACAAATGTCTAGTCCCTAAAATGAGGTTTTGACAAATTGTTTTAATTCTATTTATTTTATATATCTTATTATATTCGATATTTTAGTTCCCATCATTTGATGTATATGAGTTTTACATGTTTCAGTGCGTTTTGCTAAATTTTGACTAATTAATAGAGTTTTTTCAAGTTTTGTTTATTGAGTAATCAGCTGCAAAACTTTAAGCCTGCGTCATAAGCCTTCTGCTGAGCTTTATAGCCGATGTCAGTGCCTTACGCTAACATTTGTCCAAACCTGTCTGTGTTTTTACCTATTTTTATGCCGATTTTAAAACCGTACACTCGACTAATATCTCATACCATTATCTTTTGCTAAGACTCTTCCTGAAATTTGACCTATTTCATTCATTTTCTAAAATTTTGCTCGACACAAATGACTTAAACCAATATTTAATCGTCATCGAAACTTTCTTTTGAAATTCTAACTTGTACTTCTAATTTTTGTTTTGACCTTAGCCCCCACTCTAATGCTCTCGATGTTTTCAATATTTCCCGACAGTATTATCAAGCTTAACCAAATTTTGGCATCATGCATTGGAATTTTTGCAGTCGTTATTTTTTTCTCACATTCTTACGCTACTGTCGGTAGCGCTTCAAATAAAATCAGTTACCAACGATGATAACGAAATGTATCAAACATTGAGATGAGAGAACTTTCATTTTCATGTATCGTCTTCACTAATCCAGATGTACATTACAGTTAGCCGCGCAGACACCATTGAACTTGGGTAACTCTATTAATCCCAACATAGGAACACAATGTCCCGATGTTTCCGGTCTCTGCAACTACACGCAACAACGGTAGTCCCTATGACGGCTGCTTGTGTCCTTGACTCCAGATAAATTATCACAACTCAGCTCTTCTTAACATCGCGGGAATTCATCGTCACGTGCACGCTATAAATCATCCAACAATCTGCGTCTCAGCGCAAGAAATCCCCCGTGTTAGCTGTATTTGATCTATAACTGTATTCCTAGTAACCAGTCAAGTAGATAAGCTAGGGAGACTTTGCTCAAAGAGTCGACTCGCATTTCCTCCAAATGTGTCGTTCCTACTTCACATCTTCAGTATCATATGCACTGAAGCCGTCAGGCTGAGATCACGACACAGGGAATTTCAATTTCGGTACCGGGAACTGAGAGCGCGGAAGCATGACTGGCCGGAGTGCCCAAACGTTGTCGGCTGCATCGCTCAGGTGACGTCAAGTCGCTGGAGTGCAGCAGCGGCGGCGCGGTGAACAACGTTTGGAGGCATCTCTACCTCACCTGGAGCTCGATTTTAGGCCATTTACGTCGTCTTAGCGAGGTAGCTAGCAGCGTAAGTTCTTGTGAGTTGCGTTGACTACCCACGTAGTATGGTCAAGCCGGCAACTCCCACTTGGAATCGACAACTGCCACTCGGAGTCAGCAACTCCCACTTGGAGTCTACAGCTTCCTTTAATTAAGAATGAACATCTCTCATTCCCCCACCCTCCCCCCCGTAGTGCAAACCAAAGCCCCACATTTGTGCTGGCCTCCACCATCTCACTATCAGCGTGTACCTCTTTATCTCGGAGATATGATGCTTATCAGAGCATGATTTCGTACCAAATGTATCCATAAACTATTCCCTCCGTGGACGTCAGCTCCATTCTATTTGAGATTGAAGGCAAATTTTTTGAACGTATGGGTGCATCATTCAAAATTTATGACATATTCAACATCTTCCTCTCTCTTATGGGAATCTCAACAATGAGCCTTGTTTCCTGTTGAAATACATTGATTATTTAATCAGTTTTCACAATTGAAATGTAGCAGCTTTAACTCGATAATAAGGCCCACACTCTGCGTCGCACAGATATATCTTCTATAAATAAACAAAATCATTTTAGTGCTTTAGCATCTTCATCACTCGGCAGGCCAGGGCTGTCAAGACTGTTCTTTCCAGCCAATATTTCTAAAAAAATCTAAAAATTCATGACAAAATTTGAATATAAAAATCCCTCAGCATCTGGCAACCCTGAACGGGAGTCAAATTCCAATTGATCTTTAGGTCGGAAAAAAGCAACGTACGTGTACATTCTGGTCCTGCATGCGTTTATGGCAGCGAACGCACATGCGCCCTCATGTCCTGCTCTCCGGGGAAGTTAAAGCGCACCATCCGGAGGGCAGTTAACTCACGAAATTTACGAATGAATTACAAATTTTGTATGCACAATTTAGAAATTAAATTGTCATTTCAACGTTCATTTCCAAATAAACTTTAAATCATGTTATTTTTATACATTCTCAAGCTTCGTTTGTAACTTACCATAGACGATGATCAGTGTTCATTGTTTGTTTCTGCAAGACCTACCGAACTTTGCCTGCCACAAATTGCATGGTCACATGAGGTACGATCCAGCGCCTGACGTCTATAGAAGCACCACATCTAGCTTCCTGTCATTGATCGATTTTCGATTTTTTCCCCTAAAGTCTTGCCTCAGTTCTGCCCAGTAGCGAAAGCCGCCCAAAACAGCTGGCGAGGAGGGGAGCCTCCTTTGTATTTCATGATCAAGGTCAGCTGGTGCTTGGGGCAGCTGGCGACATTAACACCAGCTGAGTGCGTCAGGTAATTCTCATCATCTGTTTTGGTGGCGTTGTCAGGTCGCCGAGATGACGCGGTCTTTCTCATTCAAACCGCCCGGCGGTGCCCTCAGGGACTGCCAGTGTAGAGCCCAAGTGTCTAGCAATTTGTGTCATTACAGTACAGCTACCAGCGTAAGCTTTTATGTCGACTTGACTACGTGCTACACCACGTAGCTTAACCAAGTCAATTCAAAACACTCAGCGTTGGCAGCTGTGCCGTTACAACTTGTTCCAAAAAGTCCAGCCCTGCAGTAACTTTAAGATCCTCCTTCAAAAAATCAATACAGATTTGGGATTCCTATTTAAGGCGCGGTTGCAATCAACAGCGACGCACTCAAAATATTTTATCACCGCGTCTTTAACGTGACTCATCGACAACGTTTTATTAAGAGTTTTCCAACCCTCAGCGGCGTATTGAAACTTCACTCTAGGCTAATATTAAGTAGCTCAACTTTTCTATCGCGGCTCTGAGAAGCTTAATAAATGATGTCAGTCATCTGTCTCCCTTATCAGGCTCTGTTATCATAAAATTATTGTTTCTGGTGTGCTGCGATGTTAGAATGCGGACGGAAAAATGCTCTCCGACACAAATGAGCACTGATGCATAGAATTATATCTTTGAAGTACGTATGTATATCTCAGAAGAATAGATGTGTGTTCGGTGTCTCGCAGAAGTCAGTCTACTGTAATAAGATATGTATAGTGATCCTGTGCATACCTAAAACCAGATTTTCAAATAATTTATGTCCGTGTAGCGGTGCGACTGGATCAGTAAGATTTAACGACCTGGCTAAGTAGCGTGCTGTTCTTTCTAACCAAAATACGAAAGTTTGAGCTTTTATGAATAAAATTAGATGAAGATCTAGTAACCCACAGAGTTCCCAGCTGCAATAGGGGCGAGCATTGCTGTCGTCTGCCACTGTTGTTCCCACACTTGGATGACGATGACAGACGAAAGAAAATTTGGTGGTGTTCGTTTCAGTCTACAAATAATTGCTTCAAGTTGCAAATGCTTGAGTTAGTTAACTGAACTGATTATATTTTTTAGTTAATCAAAGTCACAGCGGGAAAAATAGAGGGAGAGACTAGAAAAAATATGCTTCCTTCTGCAACCTGTCAAAGGACATAGGATTGGCATCAGGCTTAGGTTAGCATGGTTTGTCTATTCTATAAGGTGCCCCAGGGGTATTCCAACATAGGTTACCTCATCTAGTGTATTAAGGACTTCGGGATCTCTTTCTTTCGTGCTCACTTTGCTTCTCTCAATCTTCTCGCCATCTTCGCTATCTTTTCTTTGTCTTTTCTTTCTCTTCCTTCCTAATTTGGTGTTACTATGCGTTGGGCATCATGGGTGGAAACACACCTTATTCATAGATCTACATACAGTCCACACTAAATGTTCTCCCATCTCTTCACTCTCTTGCCATCGAATTTGTTGTGGCTAGGGAGTCTTAATAGAATTGATATAATAATAATGGTTATAATAATTATTTAAAAGCTTCCTTTTTTACGGAACTTTAGTTGATAGCTTAATAGAATTTCTGTTTGATTTCTTTTAGCTTTTTGTTGCAGAATAAGCGTAAATTAATAGGTCGATATTATATAAGTTTCTCACATGTCTTCAATTCTCCGTAAAGTATACTTCGTTTTATCTCTCTCTCTCTCGATATCTGGTAGCTTTTAGTAACAACAACCGCCTTCTCAAATGATATGTGAGTGTACCTAGGTTACTCAACATACTTTGAAAACGCGATAGTTTACTCACTTTATGTATACCAAAATAGTTAGTGTATGACTCAATGCTTTATTTTGTTATTTCTTTCTCTTTTCTGTATTAATATTTAACGTCCGTATGACAAATATACCATGAAATACATTTTGTGTGTACACCAATAAACAGGTTTATAGACGTGAGGGTTGTGCAAAGTTTATAATGAATTAAATTTTTGGCTAACGTTGTCTCGCTATTTCAAAATCATTCTCAAAGATGTTTTCAATCGATTTTCGGCTGAGCTGGAGGGAAAGGGGTAATTTAAGCATTGCATTTAGTCTTTTTATTTTTTTTTCTTTTCGTGCGTTCAGCGCACACTAGCACTGAACTTTCAAATCGGAAAAAACTCTAAATTTCTGTAATCAAAATTATCATTTTGGATCAAGGCCTAATCTTCCTATATGTGCCAATTTTGTGAATATTCTCCACTCAGATGTGATATCCGGCCACAATGTTACTCCATTTTATCCCACGTACACATGTCCCTATAATGCTGAAGAGTTGTGTTGCTTCTTGACTATAATCTGATTTTTCTTAAAAATTTCTGTGAAGAAATTAAAAAACAGCTCATTTTTATGTTTTTCGAAGTCTTCTCTTCCTTTTAGTTATTTTTTTTGCGAAAAATTTCTTAGGATTACAGTGAGCTCAGCTGTCATTTTCTGTGTAGTAGATGGTAGGTTGCTTCTATCTTTTATGTTATATATGTTTTTTTTTTTTTTTTTTTTTTTTAATATTTTATTTTCAATAAGTATATAAATTAATATGTGTGTGTACGTGTGTAGGTATATATATGTATCTACATAAATAGATTTACATGTTTCTATTTCATTTCTTTACGCAAAAACCATTCGGTTAATAAATTTTATTGCAATTGCGAAATGATTCAAAAATAGATCTAGCACTTCCCCAGAGGGCGTTTCTGTGAATCGGATTAATGTCATATATAATTAATGAAATAAAGTGCAATTTGAGCATATGAATCGTAGTAAAATTATCTTTCTGTCCGTGTGTTGTACAAGCTATGAATTTTGATATTGAATATATGTTTGTTTACCCATTTCTACCAATATTTTGTAGATATTTGCCAATCATGAGTGGTAACCGGCTTACACTGTATCTCTATTTTATCCCATGTACCCATGTCCGCATGATGTGGTGAATATCGAGAAGATACGAAATATGTTTTTGGTGGTGATAGGGCTTTGCATATTTTTTAGGGCATATTTTTCATTTCTCATTCAACTACCCTTGACAGAGATAGACTATTGGCAAGCCACGTGTGGTTTGTCTATTAGTACGCCTCGTATATTTTGTCTATTAATATGCCTCGTATGGTCTATCTATTTTGTACACCTCTGATAGCTTGTCTATTAGTACACCTCGTATAGTTTGCCTATTATTATTATGCCTCGTATGGCTTATCTATTTGTACACCTCGGATGGTTTGTCAATTAGTACTCCTTGTATAGAACTTTTGTTAGACTACTAGCACACCACGAATGGTCTGTCTATTAGTACGCCTCGTATATTTTGTCAATTAATATGCCTCGTATGGTCTATCTACTTGTACACCTCTGACAGTTTGTCTATTAGTACACCTCGTATAGTTTGTCTATTATTATGCCTCGTATGGCTCTTCTACTTGTACACCTCGGATGGTTTGTCAATTAGTACTCCTCGTATGGAACATTTGTTTTAGGATGCCCTATATTTAAGAAACTTTTAAAAGCCAATATGTTGGCATGTATCTCATGTGACAATTTGGAAATAAACATTTTTTCATTTTCTTTTCTTATATGGGCTTACTGTGTATTTCTATACATATTTCAGCTTATTCCGCGTATCGCCATTGATTCCCGTGTATGATGGTTTTGAGAATTGAAGAAAATCATCGACGAGTCGAGTAATTTAGCCTGCATAGGTGGTAGACGTGATGATTATACATGGCCGGCGGCGGCGCAGGTGTGAGGCGCAGGTGTCGAGGTCTGGCAAAAAGGGGAAGTGTATTTCTACGTCAGCAGCTGCGTCGTGTGCGTCCGTGAGCATTTGAACGTGTGCGTCTGTGTGTGTGTGTGCGTCGGCGTGAGAATGACGTCAGTTCTGACGTTGACGGTGCCAACACGTGTATTTTAGCGTAATTAAAACACCTCGTTTTAACTGTTCGTTTGCAGGACGCCCATCAGCCCCTCCTCTCATGTTGCTATCATGCCGACCGGTCCAACTGAATCGTACTGAATCAATAGCATGCATTTATTAATGGAGGCGAGAGGCGCGTGTTTGTGTATGGCGTGATGCATATGCACAATACAGATTTAATCATAAATATTCAGAACATACACAGCGCAATGAGGAGATGCACAGTATACACGTAGTATATGTATGCCACGCAAGACGCATTTGAATTTGTGATAAATCGTTTTCTTGGTTGTTTTACAGCTGAGAAGCCCGTAATTCAATTGTACTGTGCTAGTTGTGGATCACAGAGCGTGGGCTGCAGTTTAGATAAGCCTTTCCTCAACACAAGGAAACATTGTTCAATAAATAACTCTGCCAGGCTTCACAATGCATGTTCACCGTGTGGATGAAGGTTGGTGGCTAATTTTTATTTAGAAAGCAACATTATTTACGAAGGGCTAACCAGTGGGATGAAAAATGAAAACTTACACTTCTTGAACTAGTAATCAAGACTTTTATATCTCTGTAATGTGCCCTTCCTCTTAATTTTGAAGATAGAGCAGCACGGATCAGGGTTTCATTGACCAGTTGGTGACATAAAGTCACGACTTCTATCATGCATGTCTGACTTACAGCTCTAGTTGTCCAGTCAGTTCATTCTCTACTGATGGTAGAAGGCCTTTGAAACAGCAGGTTCTCCGGGCAGGTATGCGCGGGTCTACCAACGTCAATAGGACCAAATCGCAGCCCAGTACAAGACGAAGTTTGCGATATTGAGATAATAAATTTCCGGTGAAGCCAGCATCCCCACCAGCACCGCAGTGCGTAGCCTTCAAGGCTCTTCTCTCAATCCTTCCTTTTGGTATCATTCCAGACCAAACTTAACGCTTTTCCTACTTCGTTAGGCTTAGAAAGTGCTGGGAGAGGCTTTATGAAACGCTGGAAATGAGCTGTTTTAGGAGCTAGAGAACTCAACAGGAAATTGTTCCATGAATAATGATTTTTTACTCAGAAGTTCTTTCGATAACCTTATAAAAACATGGAAGACTCATATGCATAAATTTCGTTAGAGACCATGGCATTTGAGACAACGATGAGGTGTGATTGTGACAAGTTCAACACGTTGATCGCGTAGGTTAAAATGAAGTTCAATATTCAACTCAAATTTGAAGCCAATTGTGCAAAACAATTTTGATAATAGCAAGCATTAACTTGATCGTGCCTTCATTTACCTTTGATCAAGTATTTACGGAAATAGAGTTGGTGACTACTTACTAGTCGGTCAGGAGCTTTATGACAATTCCCTCCGTGTACCCTGGCGGCTCATATCGCGACCAACGTAAATTCATTTCGAGTCCCAGAAAAAAGTACTGAACTTCGTTTCGAATACCAGATTCCCTTTTGTTTGGAATCCCTCCCAATTAAAACTTTTTCCGGAGTTAAGAATTTCTTTTAAAGTAAAGACTGAGGATCTGACATGGTGTCTTCTACAGTCTCGTGCAAGCTCGTGATCGAGTACAACATTTCTATCGACGATTGTTTGATAACAAAAATATAATTCTGATTATACGAACGCATGTGGCCTTCAAATCTTGTTTTAAAACACTTGTGCAGCGCGACCACCGACGTGAGCTCGCCTCTTATATGCTCTCGAGCAGTGCATTGTTCTCCACTGAACCCCTCTCCACCTCTATTTCCTCCACTCAACTCCTCTCCATCCCTATTCCCTCCACTCAACCCCTCTCTACCTCTATTCTCTCCACTCAACTCTACTTCAGCGGTTCTATTCTGCCCCACTCCACTTGCCTTCTCTCTTCTTCTATCTCGTCATATTATCCACGCAGTATTTTGCTCAAGTTCTCATCATCGAAATCGAAAATCTCATAATTTTCATTTCGCGCAAACGTGCGCGCTTTTGTTCCTTGGCTTTATTCATTTGCAGTATGTATCTGCTGCCTAACTTTTACGGAGTGCTTCCCGTAGTACGTGTAAAATAACTGTACCACAATTTTTTCTCTGCAATTTGCGCAGGTGCGCTCACGGGGAAAGCGCTTATCTCAACAACGACGTCGTGAACACCTACTGCTGGATCCACTCGACGTTCACGCTGCCTCGGTACCTCCACGGTGAGGATACTTCTTGTGTTCTCCTTGTGCTGGGATACTTGTTGTGTTCCCCTTGTGTTGGGATACCTGCTATGTTTCCCTTGTGCTGGGATACTTGTTGTGTTCCCCTTGCGCTGAGGTACTTGTTGTGTTCTCCTTGTGCTGGGATACTTGTTGTGTTCCCCTTGTGCTGAGGTACTTGTTGTGTTCCCCTTGTGCTGAGGTACTTGTTGTGTTTCCCTTGTGCTGGGATACTTGTTGTGTTCCCCTTGTGCTGAGGTACTTGTTGTGTTCCCCTTGTGCTGGGATACTTATTGTGTTCCCCTTGTGCTGAGGTACTTGTTGTGTTCCCCTTGTGCTGGGATACTTGTTGTGTTCCCCTTGTGCTGAGGTACTTGTTGTGTTCCCCTTGTGCTGAGGTACTTGTTGTGTTCCCCTTGTGCTGAGGTACTTGTTGTGTTCCCCTTGTGCTGAGGTACTTGTTGTGTTCCCCTTGTGCTGGGATACTTGTTGTGTTCCCCTTGTGTTGGGATACCTGCTATGTTCCCCTTGTACTGGGATACTTGTTGTGTTCCCCTTGTGCTGAGGTACTTGTTGTGTTCCCCTTGTGCTGGGATACTTGTTGTGTTCCCCTTGTGCTGAGGTACTTGTTGTATTCCCCTTGTGCTGGGATACTTGTTGTGTTCCCCTTGTGCTGAGGTACTTGTTGTGTTCCCCTTGTGCTGAGGTACTTGTTGTGTTCCCTTTGTGCTGGCGAGTACGTCGCTACGTTGAGCACGGAGAGCTACCTCCACGGTGGGTGATTATTGTGTTGAGCCCTCAAGTCCTTGTGTTATCTCTATTTTGTGATCTTGAGAATCGAATATTTTTTAGTTCTTTTTCTCTTGATGTTAGAGTTTGTAACATACATAGCGCAAACCCTTGGTAGTCAATCTTTTAGTTTTCCATTACGTGACCGGCTACGTTACGAAGGCTTTTTGGTTTTCTCTTTCATGTAACTCAATAATTAGAAAGATTTGTGAAAACTGGAGCGATTTTTTTGTTTTTGAATATGTGTTATCCAAGTTGTGCAGTATTGAACCTCTGTGAGAGTGTGAAACTGATAACAATTAATTGTTTCGATGGGCTGTTTTCTGCGTTCATATTCATCCATTGATATAGAAGATCTAACGATTTTAGTACATTTTGTTTGTATTTCGTTGCTACAATCATCAACATGACGCTCATGTCCTGAATTCTTTTATGGGCATTGATTTATCGTCATCGTCCTTCAATTATTATTGTGATTTTCTTCCAAATCATTTGGATATCATGTTTACGCTTTATTCGTCTCTCAATTTTCAATTATTTCATTTCTGTCCTTCCAATATAATCGTCACTTCATAATTGTTACGATATCAAGGTCCCGTTATCTTCTTTCTAAATGAATTTCAGCAACCTTTTTCTCGCCGCTTTAGAGCATCATAAATCAGCCCCAATACGGTGAGTTTAAATTACATCAACTCATAATCATCAATTTAACAAATTACAGTCAATTCGTAATCAATTGCAATAATAGATCATTAATTACTCAGACAACGATCACGCTATGAATGTGAGGGCTTACTCAGGGTGGCGCATTTTAAATGGCGCACTTTACGATTTCAAAATGAAGTTCCTTTTTAAACAAATTTTTTTTTATTTTTCTTTTCAGAATTATAATGTTACGTCGTTGTAAATTTAAATATGAATAAATTCACAACCGAAGAGAGAGTGAAAATAATTTAATTTAATTTTGAAAATTAATGCTTCATTATTGGAACACGTGTAGAGATATGCTAGTAAATTTTGTTTGTACGTATGCGAAAAGATGTACATAAGTAAACCTCGAACTATCCAAAAACTTATCGCAAACATACAGGAGGAGATTCATTCCATACAGCCTCAGAGGCTAAAATCTTTCATGGAAAATGCCTTACAAAGAGCTCGTGTTTGCGAAGCTGGAAATGGAGGCCAATTGCGTGACATTATTTTGCATACATAAATCAAAATAAAATTCCAATCTTTAAACTATGTAATGAAATCCCAATCTTGAAACTATGTAATAAATAAAATTGATAAAGTACATTCAATTGGAAAAAATGTTTTATTTTAAAATCGTGAAGTGACTTCGCGCCACCCTGTATATGAGGTAGCGTCCATTTTCAGTAACTTTATCAAGCTCAGTAACGCTTGCAAATCTATTTCAAACATGAATGTAAGACAACCACAACCACATCATTAATTTATTTCCTCATGGAAGAAATCTCCACAAAACCATCTGCATGAAAGAAAATCCTACGCGTGAATCAGAAGTAAGAACAGAACACACAACCCGAATACATGGTTATTGGTGATACTTATCTCGCTTGTTCGCTTAACTATTGACCGATATACAGCACTCTGAATCTTTACTTTTCCACAACACGTATGTGTACAAGATGCAAGCTAGTGTTATGGAGGTGACGACCATGATATGTTGAACTGTACTCTATGACTTGTTAAGTAGCTGCGATTATTGACGGCTGTGGTGAAATGTCACAATGTTTTAGTGCTGAGTTCAAGGCTCAGATAATATTACCGAGTCTCGAGCCTCACGGGTTCTCGTTCGTAATGACCGTTAGAAGACGGTTGCATCTGATTATCATGAATTTAGTTCATATTCGCTTTATAAATATTGATGCACATTTAAATGAGCCGCTAATAGCATCCTACATAATGTCCCCAAGCAATTGAACCAAAACAGTGACAGAAAAAGAGTACTGGAAAAAGAGGTTCGCCCGACGTCAACATTTATTATCTTCGATGGGCTCAGGTGTCGATCTGACGTGGCTTGGATGTATCGTTAGAACGAGATGTTGATGTAGATCTTATAGCAAGAAGATAAGTTAATGGACTCGAACAGAGAGGACTTGAGCGTCCTCCAGTGTCTTACTCGAATACAATTTTTGCAGTAGTAATGGCGTTGGTATTCTACAGTATGTTGGGCATTATAACATCATAACAGAGCGTTTTCTTCTGTTCAATGGCTGGCATGAGGACGTGGGTAACTATAGGCTCACTACAACCGGCTTTGACCCTTGTTTGAAGTACTATGGCACGTGTGAAACAAGCGTACTTTCAGCAATACGTAATGAGCGCTGAAAGAAAAATAAAGATAATTCTTAAATGAGTGAAACGTACATGAAAAACATCACTTGTAATAAAATTAATTGAAACGAATATCATATTCCACATGCAATGGAACATGTGCTGTAGGTACAGAGACAATGGCTTCGGTACATCTAATAGGCTGAGCGTTTTGGAAAGACTAGACATCTTCCTTTGTTGACACCAATTATCATTTCTATTGTAGACAATTGAAATTTTATTGAAATTTCTGTCTCCAGTGAAGTAGACAGAGAATCACTACTTGCTGTCAATGATTGAGATTTAACGGAAATTAGACCTCAATATTCCACGAATAATATTGGTGGAATATAATTTCAAAAATGGGTATACGTTACAGATCCCATCCACAAAACAGCGTGCGGGAATTCCAAATTTTTGGCGATGTTGCTCCTAAAAATGGAGCTTTAATTGTAGCACTGCGTTATCACTGACTGATCGAAAGCAGTGTAGCCAGAGGCAGCAAGTATGCAAACCAAGCAACCTTGCAGCCAACCAACCGAGCAAATAAGGCTATCAGAGTTTTTCTGTCTATATATGATGGTTACCAAACTCTGATGATCTTACCTGTATACCCATTTGCTTGGTTGCCAATATACACTCTCTGCTACCGGTAATACCATACGGCAAACTTGAGCACCCTGCTCTCTGTAACAAGATGGGAAAAAATTGAAAAATATACTCTTGGTAATAAAACGGGGGAAATCCAAATCTTCTTTTGTATTGAAGATTATTTGAGTCTTACACTTATACACAGAAAGAAATTCACGCTTTTATTAAGCTGACATATATCAACAGGGTTAACAAAAAGTACGTGAGCAGTAAATGATGACATTTATTTTGTGACTACGTATTCATACAATTATATTTACTATCACAATAATTATTGTATTGACATTTAAATTTTAGTGTAAACAACAATTCAAAAGCCAAAGAAATCGACCAGTTTTTGGAGCATTAAGGATTGAGCCAGTAGCATCGAATTCGTTTCGAATGTGTTAAATGAGGTATGAGGCTTGAGTACCCTCTTTTTCAACTTAATTTTTGTTCTAACGCTTTCAGCATTTTATTATTTCTCATACTCTTCTAACACCCATTTTCTTTTATCTGTATTTAAATTATTTGCCATTATGGGTTCTCTGAATTATTTGAAAAGAAATCAGATTAAATTTAAATAACTCTAGTTACAAAATTGTCAATAATATATCACAACTAAATACCATAGTTATAATGAACACAATTGTAATAATATAACTGATACGTAAACCTATTCCACATACACCTACTTTCGAACCACTCTGTATATTAAGCTTCCAAGTTGCAGTGTTAGTATGGTTTGTTTCAAATATTTATGTTATGAAAAATATTTCCCATCGACTTTTGATCAACTTTTGTGGAAACTTTTTCTTGATTTCGCGTTCAGAAAACTTTGTCTTGTTCAAATGCTTGAATATATTCATAGCACTCTCCGCCCTCTATACTTTCAGTAATAACATAAGACAAAACGAAACATCTTGCTTTCAGTTCAGTTCAGTACAGTTAAACTCATATTTGTTTTGAAATTAGAAATAAGTCAACTGTTTCATTATTCATGGGGAGAATTTCCCGTTCTTTGTGGCCCAGCTTATCGTATTAACCCCACACGCTGTGTTGTGAATACGGCTTTCAACAAGTGATCATTCTCATCAAGATATTCAAAATTGTTTCAGTAGCGAGTTTTTACAAAAATGTTTTCAATTGACTTCGAATCATAGAAACATTCGCGAAAAGTGTGATTACCAAGAAATTTGTAGGTTAAAAATAGTAGTGGGAATAACCTTAGATGCAAGGGTGACGGGTGGTCTAGTAAGTGCCTACATTTCCGTGCTACAGGTAAAGGTTCGCTGCCGTACCCGGGGGTGGGACAGGCGTTACCTGACGATGAGGTGACCCGACACGCGTACTACCAGTGGGTTCCTTTCGTGCTCGTCTTCCAGGTGAGGATATGCAGGACACAAGCAGGGAAAGTTAAGAATTATACCTGAATTTATGAATTGGTGCGTTTCATCGATGGCAGAAAGTGGGGCTTACAGAGAAGAATGAACACGACGGCCCGTAAGTAACCCACTCTGTTTGAAAATCGGCAACTAGAAGACTATGAAACATGAAGAGTTTCGGATTATTTAAAATGATGCTAGAAAGTGTGGAATATTATTTATATGTTAAGTATGGAATGGAATATTGTTTAGGTGACCGCTATTATTGTTCGAACACGCGCGTGCTCTTGGATGGTGCAGTTCATTACTGTACCCAAGATCCCACGAGTTATGATGCTTACTTCCTGAATGATTTCACCTCTTAATTTCTGTTTGGTATCGGCTTAGTTCATGAGAACTCTTTCCTTTTCTTTCTCAGAAAAAGAAACCACACGCAATTAAATCTTTAGATTGCGGTGGCAACGACGATTGACTGCCACTTGAAATTAATAGGAGTCAAAAAATTATTTTTAGTATAAATATTGACTCTATTGCTTTATGAGGTGAGGGTCGTTGATAGATTTGATGAAACACTGCAATAAGTTTTAAATTTCATTTAATTATTCAAAATGACTCCGAACTTTTTATATTTCATTGTCTCCTTGGAATCAATTTCCAAGAAGGATAAGTTACTTATAGACCACTCTGCATTTACACCAAACTATCTTCACACTTGTTTCGCTATGGAGATCTTGTCTTCAGGTCGAATCGAGAGATCAGCGTGTTTCTACAGCCATGATTTAATAAATAAATTTTTGCCTGTAGAAGCTATTGCACCCATCAATAGCGCAAGTCGGTCGTTCAGTTGGCGCACAGAAAGCGCTATATTGCCCTCTGTATCACCTGTCGTAATGACGGTTTTGATATGTACCGGTATATAAAATGAGCATTAGCCTTTGCGCGATGAAAACTGGCCTTTCAGGCGCAATCTAGCCACAGCTGACTATAGAATCACCTGTCGTAATGACGATTTTGACGTGTACCGGTAGATAAAATGAGCACCTGCCTCTGCGCGATGCAGACTGGCCTTTCAGGCCACAACTGACAATAGAAAGAACGAACTAAAGAGCTGTTTTTAAAACGAATGCTGATGAAACGAGACAATCGGTTGTTGAACTTCTAATGCTCACCACATGTGGTAGAGACTGTGCGTTCTGATAAAAGCATTAACATGACTAGCTAATAATCAAACTTTTGAGGTTGTTGAACTGGTAGCTTGTTATGCTCTTGAGTTTATAGCATGTAATGCCATTGTGTTGGTAACTTGTATTGTTGTTGAAATTGTAATGCTTAGAACCCTTGAAAAACTTACCTCACAGACACAGAAGAATGTCGTGCAGGTACCACCACGCCAATTTCTCAAAAAGGCTTCGATCGTGAGGACATTGGGAACAATAAGTTTAATTACAGAACTAGAAGATGAAAGTAGTTTTATTCTTAACCGAGAGTGTCCGAAATTTAAAAAAAACTGAAACTCCCATGGTGTGAGGTTGAATCAAATTATCAATACAATATGGAATAAAAAGGATGAAATTGGCTTAGTGTGAGCTCATCGCTGTTGCACTCTTTATTTAGTTAAATATTCACTGATTTAGAACACGATTTAAATATCTGCAACACATTTAGTTCAGAGAATAGAATGATTACAAAATTAAAAAGAGATAACATAAAGCTAAGTAATAGCCCCAAGTACTCTCCTTACTTTCGTTTCTGCTATTTTTTTCCGTCAGGGTCTTCTGTTTTACGTGCCTCACTGGCTGTGGAAAACCTGGGAAGGTAAGAAGATACAGTCGATCACGGCTGGATTGTCGGTACCAATCCTCTCCTCCAAAGACAAGAAGGAGAAGCTGGCGTTGGTGCGCGACTACATCAACTCTTCCATCAACACCCACAATTTTTACGCTTTCAAGTTTCTTTTTTGCGAAGGGTTAAATTTAGTAAACGTTGCATGCCAGATGCTGCTCCTTGATACGTTCTTCGGTGGGGCCTTCATGACGTACGGCACGGACGTGATCCGTTTCAGCGAGCAAGACCAGAACGATAGAACTGACCCGATGATCGAGGTGTTCCCTCGGATAACGAAATGCACATTCCAGCTTTTTGGACCGTCTGGGTCAGTGGTCACTCACGACCTTATGTGCGTCTTGGCACTCAACATCATTAACGAGAAAATTTTTGTGTTTCTTTGGTTTTGGTTCATACTGATGATCATTCTGAGTTGCATTTCTTTTCTGTATCGGTCTTTCCTTTTCTGCGTCCCTGCTGTGAGGAAAGGGCTCCTGTTAAGGCGGTCCCAACTCAAATATAAATCTACTCTCAATAGACTGACTCCCGTGCTCCAGTACGGAGATTATTTTTTGTTGTACCTGATCAGTAAGAACGTAGAGATCATGGCGTTTACGGAGCTGCTGGAAGACTTGGCTGAGGACGCTAGAAGAGCAAGAAGTCCACCTGAGCCCGAAGGTTTCCCTCTAAAAGGAAAAGACGACAACAGAAAAGACGGAAAAGATCCTACTCCTGGTCCAGAGCCAGTGTGACCCATTGATTTGTTTAATCGAAAATTTATCGTAAATTTTTATTTTTAGATAATCAAAGAGTTAATCGATGTTAAAAAATTCGAGTGATAGGCCTAGGTCCATTTTTAATTTTACTTCGCCAATAACTTGTTACGAAAGTATTGTGTTCAAAGATTCATTTGATGATAGAGCGAATCTTAGAAGTAAAACATATTAGCACAACGACATTTTCTTCATTTGAAAGTGTTAGTTTTTAGAGTTAATTTGATGAAATTTTTTTCGAACGAAGTAATATTTATGACTTGGATCCTTGAAGATCTGAACCACTACTTCGATTATTCCATCTCAAGATGTGGAGTGCTAAAATAAATAAGTATATGAGAACAACTGCTGCATGAAAGTACGAAGTTAAAAAAGACAGAAGAATAATGATTCTGTACTCAACAGAGCTGAACTTCGTTTTACACAAAGAGAACGCACCTCTTCCTTCAACCGCATAATTATTGAGGGTATTGACACCAAACTTTGAATGAGCGCCAAGTTCAAGGTTTCTCGTAATTTAACTTGACAATAAGATATTAAAATTTAGCGTTTGTTCAAGAACAAAATGGACACATTTTATCGCCTGTAATTTCGAATAGGGATAAGTTCCAGCCTATATAAAAAAATTAAAGTCAAAACGAGGTGGAGCCAATTCGGAGGGCACGAGAAGGAGAATTATTCCTTCCCAAGTTTGGCTTACTATTACCAACGTAAGTGTTAACACTTTGACTGCGACTACTAAATATTGAGTTCAATGTCAAACTTAAATTTAAAGTCAATTGTAGTAAACTATTTTGAAAATAGCAAACATGAACTGGATCGTGCCTTCATTTAGCTTTGATTACGTATTTATGAAAATTGAGTCTGTAACTACTGGTCGGTCAGTAGCATTATGAAAATAACATCCGTGTACCACCGATGGCGCACGTTGCAGTCAAAGTGTTAAAGAATAAAGTATTTCTAGCGTAATGAATAAATCAAAATTTTTACAAGCTACTAATGCCATTCGAATTTTGAAATGCGTCTGGATTTTGAATTCTATCTAAATTTTGCATTTAATCAGAATTTTTAAAAATTTCGTTGAAAAAAGAACTTACAGCTACTTTTGAGGGCAGACAGCTGCTCTCCAACTGAGAAGTAGTGTAGTAGGCCGACAGCTGCACACAAGGGCTGACAAGTGGAACAGTCTCCAAAATTTGGCCGCTTAGGTGCGAGTTGCGTCGCTATAACAGCTGCGCCAGCGAGCGGCTTAGAGGCCTACTTCGCAGCAGGGTTGCCAGATGAATCAGTCAGCTCATGACCACATTTTACGAAAAGCTATGGCCAAACTGGCCGCTACAAAATTCATAGACATTTGTAATTCGAAAATCACAATATTAATAAACTTTTTACTCCCTTTGACAATATTACGAGAGCACCTCCTCGAGATGTTGCAGGTTTTCTGTTTCTTGAATCGTGCGATGTTTTTAAAAATGGCCAAGTGAATTTCTCATGGCCAAGGTATTCAAAAAATGGTAAATTTTGTGTAAATTGGCCATGAAATGACTAATCTGGCAACCCTCCTTCGCAGCACACCTCGCGATCTGCGCGCTGTGTTCAAATTCTGTCATTTCACCTCCCACTGGCTGGACGTGCAGCTTGGTTTCCACTCAAAAATTAACGGATTACATAATGCTTTATTCGATCGTTTTTCCTCAGTTGAGCAGAAATTTCTTGAAATTTGTGAACAGATTTAGAAAGTGGACTACGCTTCGCGTTCTATGTGTACTGACACTGAGTTGCTCTTCGACGGAGGTTTTTGTTTTACAAAGTTGACGTTTGCGCATTAAAGTGCATTGAGCTGTCGACATGGATTTTGTGCCTAGACTTCATAGCTGTAGAACTTGAAAGAACAAACAATGAGTGCAATACTTCTATACACAAATCAATGTTTATTTAGGTTTTAAACGCTTACTAACTATGGTTGATTCAAGTCCTGCATATCCGAGCCATGGTGGTTTCTATGCCTCACGCACAAGATCCCATGCGTAGTCATGAAAAAAATTATAGAGACAGGGTGTAGGACTTTTCTAAATTGTACTTCTTAATTTTATGTTGGAGACTTCTGGAGCGCAAAAACCGCGCTCGTGGAAACAGATTTGAATTCACCAGCGTTGAATTGCCACGTAGCATCAATGCAGGGGTGCGCATCTGATTTTAGCCAAGGTTAGACGTCCACTGTGTAATCAGGGGAAATTTAAACTTGGGGAAACTCTATAAAATATTTTTTATTTTCGATTTCAAAGTATAATTCTAGAAAAAAAACTGAAAAATGAAAGGTGTATGCAATGAAAATCTTTAAAATAGTGAGAAAGTACTTGAAGAAAAAACAAACTTTTTGGTAAGTAACACAAAAGTCCATGAGAAACATAACAAAAATTCTAAAAATTGAAAATGGTAAAAAAAAATTTAAATTCCTGAAAAATTGTAGGAAACCCCAAGAAACTAATTAAAAATTCGAGAGAATATCGTTTGATTATTAATTACGATCCTTCACAAGAGCAGTTACCCTGGAACAGCTCAGATACTGGAGCAGGTGATCTAAATCTCCGTATCTTCTCTTTTCCATACATCTTTTGTGCCTTTTGATAAGTAACTAAGTTTCACTAAAATTACTGTAATTTGTATGCCGTCGACGCAGAAATTTACACTGGTGCCATTATTATCTAAAACTCAAATCATCTCGCACTGAGAGAATGATGGAATAAACTCTAAGTTTTCGATTTTATGCTTCCTAAATACTGGGCGTAAAAGTTATTGTTAGCATATGTATCTATATATGTCTAATTTTATGTTAACTAGTCAAAGGAATTTTTGTAAGCTTGTTTTGATATACTATGTACCTGTGCTGTATGACGATTTAGAAATAAATATGCTGCAGCCATTTCCAGTTTTTCATTAACTTTCATTTTATGCAGGTTTTCCATTTTCAATTTAAGAAGGATGTTTTTGAGAATGGTTCCCCTAGTTTTGGAATGTCTCAATCTAAAAGAACATTAATCCAACTAAAGAACAAAAAATGGTGAAATATTATAAAATTTAAAAAGAATCTGTCAGTTTTAAAATGAAAATGATAGTAAAGATAGTTGATTTAAAAATCATTTGAATTAGTGAACGTTTCGGCTTCAAGCTCAAGTCATTATCAGCACCTGTAAAAGATAATTGACATCAGAAAATAAGACACGGTCAAAAGACAAAAGAATGCAACTTAAAATAGTACCAAGAAGGCAATTGAGAGATTATACTGTAATTAGTTTTTAAAAATCAGGCTATTTCTAGCTGGAATGATGACAACATTGGATTTAGAGCTGGTTTCAACTGTTTAATGTAAAAAGATTCTAGTATATGTAGGTCGTTTCTATTTGTACAGAAACTTAAAATTGAAAAATCAGATTTGCTTACTATTACACTACACTGCTCAGCGTGATCCCTAATGGCTGAAAAAGATGGCATAGCTAAAACTCTACCAGTTCTGGAACTCCAACCAACGTGCTCGAAAAATCTAGTTCTAAAACTACGCTGGGTGCAACCCACATAGTTAGCTAGACCCGCACAACGGGTCTAGTAAAGTAGTGTAGTGTACATAGGGTACCTGTATCAGTCTAGTCAAGTAGTGTTAGGTTTGACTGTGAATTATTTTAAAACCATGCTCGAAATGGCTGTGCCGAATTTTGTTTTCATGTTTCAAGGTAGATTTTATCGGCAAACAGAAGGTTTAGGAATGGGTCTGCCATTAGGACCGACTTTCGCTAATATCTTTATGTGTCATCAGGAAGTGAACTGGTTGTCTGAGTGTCCCCTAGACTTAAAGCCAATCTTTTACAGGAGGTATGTTGACGACACTTCTGTTATATTCCGTGAGGAGTGTCATGCAAGGAAATTCTTGGACTACATCAATTCCAAACACGCTAATTTGAAATTTACGATGGAATGTGAGACTAATCACACGCTTGCCTTTCTAGACTGTTCCGTAGAAAAACAAAATCAAAGATTCGTAACTTCTGTTTATAGGAAAAATACCTTTACGGGCTTAGGCACTAGCTTTTTTAGTTTTTATTCATTTAGATTTAAACTTAATAGCGTTAAAACATTGTTGCATAGCGCATTTCACATAAGTTCAACCTACCGCAATATGCATGATGAATTTAATTTTCTACAAACTTTTTTCAGCCACAGTGGTTTTGCAAATAACCTAATCTCTAAAATTATAAGGCTGTTTTTAGACAAAAAATATATACCGACCTACTCCGAGACAAATGTAAAGAAAAAGAAATTCTATTGTAACTTGCTTACTAATGGTGCCCAGTCCGAGAAGCTACCCAGCGATGTTTCAAAGCTAGTGGAGAAATTTTACAATTGCTTAGATTTTATTCCAATATTGACAAACAAGTGTACTATAGGACCGTTAAAGACCTGCCTACTGAGCTGTGCTCTCGCCATATCTGTAAGTATTGTTACCCGTTGTGCGGGTCTAGCTATGTGGGTTGCATCCACTGTAGTTTTAGAACTAGATTTTTCGAGCACGTTGGTTGGAGTTCCAGAACTTGTAGAGTTTTAGCTAAGCCATCTTTTTCAGCCATTAGGGATCACGCTGAGCAGTGTAGTGTAATAGTAAGCAAATCTGATTTTTCAATTTTGAGTTTCTGTTCAAATAAAAACGACCTACATGTACTAGAATCTCTATACATTAAACAGTTGAAACCAGCTCTAAATTCATTGTTGTAACCATTCCAGTTAGAAAATGCCTGATTTTCGAAAATTACAGTATAATCTCACAATTGCCTTTTTTTGTACTATTTTAAGTTGTATTCTTTTGTCTTTTGGCCGTGTTTTATTTTCTGATGTCAATTATCTTTTACAGGTGTTGATAATGGCTTGAGCTTGAAGCCGAAACGTTCACTAATTAAAATGATTTTTAAATCAGCTATCTTTAGTATCATTTTTATATTAGAATCTCAGGTTCTACTCATCTCTAGTCAAAATATGAAGTAAAATATGTATTTTCAAAAATCTAATGAATTCTCGATTTTTATTTGTATTAAGATGGTAGATAGTTGAACTTTATTTTGCCGAAAAAATTCTTTAGGTCTTGAATCACTTAATCGCTTCCAAAAAGAACTTAGGGTAATTCATCAAATATCGAACTGAACTGATTATCGAACAACTTTGGAAATATGCGCGTAATAAATTTAGTAAGCATCCAAACTTGCTCAGTGCCAGTGATCTTACATCTAAAACTCCTATTTTAGTGATAAAAACTCATTTCTGTGAGCTGCAAACTGCTACCAGCTGTTGCGAACGCATTTTCTGTACGACCCTTACAAATTGGTCGAATTTTTTCACTCGAAAAATCTTACGCACCTCGGGAAAATTGCGACGGTTTAATTGTTGTTGGGTCACCGTCAACCTCCCGTCATAACTAGAGAGTAGTGTTGTCATATGATGTTCTGTTACTGTATTTTTTTCTTTTCCGCCAAATACTTGATAATTATTCCATGTTCGACATTCAGTTCCTTTTTCATGTCAGTATTAAATACTGAACAAAGGTGTTCGAATCAAAATTCCTTAAAAATCGTGAATTTATGCCTCGAACAAAGCTTTTCGATTCTTAATTCTTTTAAATAACTGAATCGATCTATTGAACGCCTGTTTCATTTCATTAAAATATTGTATTAACGCTTGATAATAACATTGAATAGTTGAAGATGGGAATTCTGGTGAGGGGCTATCAATCATCTGCTGGTGTTCCAAAGCCCTCAAGATCATCAATGATTCGTCTGGCTACATTTACTGATGATCAATCCCTTGCCAAGAAAATTGATGCAAGCATCAATAATAATTCATTGACGAGTGCTTTACACTCTACTCCAAAAAAGGTCACACAGGTTGATGATCACAATGATGGTTCAACAAACACTGCAAATGAAACATCATCATATTCAAATTTTGATAACTCTCCATTCAAATGCATCTTGACAATAAGTAATGAGACAGTTATTTCAAACAAACAAAACAAACATCGGCATCTTTGGGATGCTTTATTTCCAATCAAGCCTGATACAAATGATCTTAAGCATTGGTTTTTCAAATGTCTTATAACTAACACTATATATAGGACACCATGACGGTTCCCCCGTAAAGCCGGTACCCATTTCCGACACCTGGGTCGAGTGGGGTATTGTGCTTGAGCTTTCCCTTATACCCAACGGGGAAAATCGCAGCGCCAGCGCCGGGATACGAACCCGCGACTCCAACATACAAGTCCGATCCCTTAACCGATGTGCCACCGCGAGCACTTCCAAGAAAATCCAGTGCACCAAAGAAAAAAAGAATGAAAGAAAAACGTTTATTTTCCAAGTGGCCACATGAGGTGTACAAATAGATAGACCATACGAGGCATATTAATGGACAAAATATACGAGGCGTACTAATAGACAAACCATACGTGGCGTGCTAATAGTCTAACAAAAGTTCCATACGAAGAGAACTAATTGACAAACCATCCTGTTCGAATCAAAATTCTTGTTCGATTCCTGTTCGATATTGATGAAATTATGTTACTAAAGAATTCGATTTTTAGAACAATAAATACATTTCAATAATCTACGTTGTCTTTCAAGCGACATCACAGAACAAGAAAGCAACTGTTCAAGAATAACCTTGAGGCCCGCAAGAGTTATTCAGAGCAAAAGTTACCGATTTATGAAGGTTGTTTCTAGACACACGTGATTTCTGTTCGATATTTGATGAATTACCCTATTTATCTTTGGGATAAAAAAATATTAATTCAAAATCAAAGTTCCCACAACGGGTCTCGCGGATACTCTGACGTCAAGTATAAGTACCCCAATTTCAACGATACGATACCTTGCTGCTTGCTTGTTCGGTAGGTCACTCCATCCTCCTTGCCAGTAATGCAAATGCTTTATAGAATACGTAATATCAAACATATAATTTACTTAAAATTACAATTTTTGTGACTAATTATAACAAGCGATAACCGTGCACGGCTTAGCGAATTGAAATAAAGAAACGATTCATTGCTTTGCACGATTTTCATATTTTAGTGGAATAAATCTCAGCCAAAAAAAAAAGAACTTCTGGCTTCATTTTTTATTAAATTGTTTATACAAACAATAGGTGAACCGAACTTGAAAGGACACTGTATTAAAACAGAAAAAATTCTCCTTTTTGTAAACAAAAACACTTAAAACTTCTTTACACGCAATATTTTTTATAATAGTTTGTCCTCTTCTTACTCCTTGTTTGTCCTCTCGGTAGTTTAAAGCATACATCTGAGAGTCACCTTACTCTTGAAAATGCCACATATAGTTGACCATGACTGAACACTGGATCTGGTAGGAAAACTCTTACCTGGTTGAAAGTCTCTCCCTGCGCCCTGTATTATTGTCGTAGCGTAAGCCAGTCTTACAGGAAATTGTTTCTCGCCAGGGCGAAACGGAAGAATTGGGTCGCTTGGTGACCGCTGAATGAAAAAGTAATTGAATCGAGGTGAAATACATATTCTAGGAGTATATGTGCTACAGTAAATCACGCGGGCTATAAACGACGTAAAATGCAGGTACATTTTTTTTATCTTGTAGCTCGTATTCTCGTCTAAAAATGTGTACGAGTATAGCTAATTTAACAGTTTCGAAACTTCGCAACAACCCTCATCATTGAGTTATCAAGTGTCACGTTGGACTAACTAACGGAGGGACAATCAAAATTCTAACATATATTTTAATATAGTAACGTAGCCAGCTGTCCAACCAAGACAGTTGGCTACGTTACTCAACATACAAAATGTACATACGATCAACATACAAACTGTACGTACACTCAATGAATACTACCTAGTCTTAGCGACGTCATAACCAAAAAATAGAACACTACACAATGATTGAATTTTCAAACTTAACTCGATCGTATTTTAAATCAGTGTTTTTTGAAGAAATTATCTAAACCAAGGCAGTGAATGATTTACGTGTTTCAACGAACAAAATCGAATGTCCTCATTTTTACCTGTCTGTACACGTGTTCCAACGTTGTTTTTCTGACTCAAACACTTGCATACACTTGCTTTGAAATTATATGGTTTAATCCGTAGTTCAGAAACTCGATTTAACTAACTACTTTGTTCCAAAGAGAAATTTAATTCCTGCCACAACCCTTCCCCGTTTTATCGCCGTTGCATTGGTTCAACCTCTTGGTTCAGTGCACGAGTACACTATTACGTTACACAGCAAAGAGAAAAAAAAATTTAAAAAGCCGACGTTGTCGGACAGTAGCGACTTTATTTAATTAATGACTCATTTAGGTGAATTGTTGGCTTCACTGAACATTAGTTTCGGGATTTCATTACTGTACCAAATTTTGTATCTTCATATGAACAACAGAAATATGAAACAACATTCACATCACGGGTGCATGACTTGGAGAGCTGATACCATGAGGTGTAAATGATGACGTCTGTTTCGACTCAGCGAGAGGACTCTATACTGTATTACTGTATACTGTATTAGGACTGAAAAAAAGAAAATGGATTACAGTTAATTTAGGATGAACGAAGGTTAGGACGGTAATCACTGCATGTTCACATGCATAGCTGCTGCAGGTACTGGTACTATTTCAATCAAGGATGGCTTCTCTCAAACTGTTCGTTTATTACCAATACCAGTACTCATGGTAGCGAGTGACAGGTGTTTCTTCTTTTTTATACCGTCAAGCTGTCCGACAAACGTGGCTCCTCGACTTATATTTTCTTCTCTTCGGCAACTTCTCGGGTTACTTTTCTAAGTTTTCGTTACCACTTATGAACCGTAGGCGCAATCGCCTCGACTGCTCTATATTGGCGTGGTGTGCTGAACTGCTCTTGTACTGTGCGAGCACTGTACTGCACCTACACTGTACTGCACCCGTACTGCACTGCATCAGTTCTGTACTATACCTGAACTCTACAGTATCAGCATTTTTTGCACGTGTTCTTTACTGCACCCATTCTGTACTATGCAGCATCAGTACTGTACTCCAGCTGTACTGTCCAGTATCAGTACTGTACTACACCTGTACTGTACTGTATCAGTACTGTACTACACCTGTACAGTACAGTATCAGTACTGTACTTCACCTGTACTGTACAGAACCAGTACTGTACAACACCTGTACTATACGGTATCAGTACTGTACTACACCTGTACTGTACAGTATCAGTACTGTACTACACCTGTACTGTACAGTATCAGTACTGTACTACACCTGTACTGTACAGTATCAGTACTGTACTACACCTGTACTGTACAGTATCAGTACTGTACAGTATCAGTACTGTACTACACCTGTACTGTACAGTATCAGTACTGTACAGTATCAGTACTGTACTTCACCTGTACTGTACAGCACCAGTACTGTACTACACCTATACTGTACAGTATCAGTACTGTACTTCACCTGTACTGTACAGCCCCAGTACTGTACTACACCTATACTGTACAGTACCAGTACTGTACTTCACCTGTACTGTACAGCACCAGTACTGTACTACACCTGTACTGCACAGTATCAGTACTGTACTACACCTGTACTGTACAGTATAAGTACTGTACTACAGCTGTACTGTACAGTATAAGTACTGTACTACAGCTGTACTGTACAGTATAAGTACTGTACTACAGCTGTACTGTACAGTATAAGTACTGTACTACAGCTGTACTGTACAGTATCAGTACTGTACTACAGCTGTACTGTACAGTATAAGTACTGTACTACAGCTGTACTGTACAGTATAAGTACTGTACTACAGCTGTACTGTACAGTATCAGTACTGTACTACACCTGTACTGTACAGACGAGAAGGACTCGCCCAATTCGTCGCGTTGCGTCGCTGCGCTGAGGCACCGCCGTGAGAAAGCATCGCTGAAACTGAGCGATGCGCTAGAAACAAAAATAAAGTTACTACAAATGTTTCGTGTTTTTGTTCGCTCGCAATAAAAAGATTCCCTTGACATTTTCAGTGGAGAGTTGAAATGGCTTTGTTAAGCTCGTAGCAGGTGCACTTTACTTAATTTTTTTAGTGCACGTGCACAGACTTGAATAACAACTCGAACAGAATGCATTGTGCATATCACAAATACACACCTGCATGACGTAGATAGACGCACATACACGTGTTAGTTGTAAAAAGAGACATGCTGCATGCTTATTCGAATGACGATCAGCACAGAAGAATTGAACGCCGCATTTTTTTTCATTTTTTCAGGTAACTGCTGAATCAACGTCTTCGAAGGCAGGCATTTCAAGGACAAAACAGATAAATTGCGTCCATTATCATAGCTAAACTTGCTTGACTGTCTATTTAGTTCTGGCTCGGGGGTCTTGTGTGCTCCGGATGCGGGTTGCCCACAGGCGATCTGAACGTACTACAGCTATTCAAATTTACCCGAAGGCACATCAGCACAAAGACAAACACACGTAAACACACACGTAAACTTTTGCGCAAATAAGTTACGTGAACACTCACTCACAGAAGCACAAATACACCGAGGTCAAAACACTAAAACTCCAACAATATTTAGATACGATCATACTAGTGAGGTCATCGGCTACCATTGCAGGTGCTTCCTTCTTGGCAAATTTTTTCCTCCTAGTTCGATCTTAAGAAATTCTTTGTTTCATACTCACATCCGTAATTCTTCGGCTTCTTTGTTTTAATTTCTTTCTACTTCTTTCCTCCCTTCAAAATTTTTATTGTTTTATTCTTTTCGTTTTTCAAATTTCGTTACTTTTTTCGACGTCATCACTGCCACGCTTATCTTTAATTACAATTAAATTACCCAAAAAACGTTCTTGTTAGATCCCCTCTCAGTTGAATTGTAATCCACGAAGTTTTCATGCAGAATATTTTTAAACCAAGTTCATTTTAAGTTTTAATTTTCCTGCCTTAAATATTCCATGAGGTAAGGTACTCATTAACCCAACTTTAGTGTAAATTTACTGTTTTCAATCTTGGACTAACTTGCCATGTCAATCCCTCATACTGTATTGTGAATACGGTTTGCTACAAATATTCCGTTTAAAAACAAAATTCCCCTTTGATTTTTTCAGCGAGTAAACTAAAGAATTGTTCCCATTGATATTGAATTATTTTTACCTCCGTATACATTGGGATCAACGATCAATTCTTAGTTTAAATTAAATGTAAAAAAAGCTAGCCTAATGTTAAAACGGTTGTCTAGTTTCTATGTAAACTGTGCATCAGCATATGTTTGCACCCATACTGTATTTTGTACGTTCAATGCAGTTTACGAACTCGTTTATCATGTATGTGCACTGTGATCTTCGTACAATATTGCTTGAATAATTATAATAATGACTGACCTGAAAAAGCACCCTGCTAAAGCTCTCATATGCAGAGGAATGTTTTATGCTTATCAAACTGTGTTCTATACTTCATCCCCCAAGCTGTGTTCTATTTTATGCTGTGTCCTACATTTCTTGCATTTGTTCCATAGAACTGGAACAGTTTAGATGTTTCGTTTTTGATTCACAATCTATACACTACACCTTTTGCATAGCCCGATCATTTTTGTTTGTGTAACTTACATACTCTGTACACCCAATACCCCCAACATACGCCCAATATGCAATGCGCACTTCTAGAAACACAAACGAACAACACTTGCAGTCCACCCAATAGGAAATGAAGCCCCCTTTCGCTTCAGCCTTGGTGACGCACATCAGTCGCAACTACACCAGCGAAATGCGTCTAAAGTTTCACGCACATCCTCCGGGATTTTTACAGGCGATGTCCCGTCCACAAGCCTGCGAAATCTGGTCAGTTTTCCGGTGGAAATGGTCTTCTGTTGGCGCTAACATCGCTGCTGTCAGTGCCAGCTGCAGTTGTCGCAGTACGAGGTGTGCTCCCTTGCGCTAAAGTGTCAGCGACATAAAAATTTGATTCATCCGATAAGGTAACAAAAACAGCTATTAATGATCAGTTAACGACAAGAATGTATATTTAAACACTCGCATAAAATTGATTAAAACTGAAAAACACAGATTTTTGAAGACGCGATAAATTCGTTTAGAAACTGTGACGAATACAAAAGAGCAGTCACGTTCCTCGAAGTTCAGGAAAAGCACTTTTCCTCGTTAAGATAAATTAGCTTTGCTTCCCAGTTCACAAATATCATCTTCTGTGCATCTCAGATACGCCCGCTTCCAATATGATTGGAATCATCGGATCTCTCGCGGGATTGATCAAGATCCGCAGTTCCTCGACGCTGGTGGACGATGCTGTGTTCCGCCTCCACTACCGCTGGACCACCTCCCTTTGTTTCCTCAGCTGCGCCCTGGTCGCTGCATCTGATATTTTCGGAGACCCAATCCAGTGCCTGACGACAGAGGGCGAAGCCCCAAAACCCATGACCACTTTCTGTTGGGTCAGCTCCACCTTCACCATCAATACCACAACTGGTGAGTTGAGACATCAGTGTCTTTTGGAGATTAGTTGAAGAAAATGTTTACATTTAAGGTGATTCCGAAAAACTGATACATCACTGAATTTCTTTTTCAACCGCTAACTTTTCATAAAACTGTCGGTTCACCGTCTTTAATCCGTGTTTAACTCCTAAACCTTGCATAGACCTACTTTTACCATTACTAGTGCGTACGTGCTGGACGGCATTAATATGAAGAATTTCGTCCCTTCTTTCTTGAGTTAAATTCGCCCCTCAGGGGGATACAACTATTGTATCTATGGGAATTAGCGCTCCCAGGGGAATATGTGAGGGCTCGAGCTAAAAGTTAGGTAGGTTTTCTTTTTTGTTAAAATAGAATAGGTTTTTTGTTTTGTTACGGACCATCTTTTTTCGTTTCACTGCTGTCCTGTTTTTTCAGCACCTACTACTTTCTTCTTCAACTTCGATCTCGTTTCATGAACTTCTTTCTCATCTTACTGTTTCTATGCCCTTTCTGCATAGATTCCGCGTTCTCTTTACTCCATACTAAATGGTGTCTTCTTCCTTCCTCTCTTTGGATCGCATTTGTTGCTGCGGGTAGGGAGGCTAAAATCAACGACTAATCTAATCTAAACTGAGTTAAATTCGATTGTGCAAGTCGATGCTGTTAGGCATTAGTCTGAAGAATTTCACCCCTTTTTTCTTGAGTTGAATTCTCTCGTGCCACTTGATGTTGTCCAGCGTTATGCCGAAGAATTTCCTCGTTACTTTCATGTGTTTAGCTCTCTCTAGCTACTCGGTGTTGCTCTGAATTATTCCGTAAAATTTCCAAGCGCCGGTCAAGGGTCAATTTAGCTCTAGCTTCTCGTTGGCGAGCAGCATTGCTTCGTCTTGCCATTTCGCGTTGTTCATCGGATCGTCTTCGGCGTTTTTCTTGCTGTCGAAGTCTTGCTACTTCTCTCTTGCGGTTGCACACATTTCTATCCTTGGTGGCCTCTTTTGCCGGAATTTTATTCTGAAATGTCGTCTATTATCTCTTCGAAGCTTTTCAAGAAAATCACGATTTCGAAAACAATAACTCAAGTTCCAAAATCTAGGGCCTTATACTAAGTGGTAACCAGGTTACTGGTCAAACGAATTTAAAACATTTTTGTTCGCATTATCAATTAAAAATATCAAAGCGACATGATGAATTTCAACAGAAAAAGCTCCATAGAAAATTTTTATTGCGAAAATAAGCCGATTGCGTATTGTGGATACCATAATCAAGAGGGGGTCACACGGACGGACGGACGGAGCGACCGACGGACGAGCTGCTTTTATAATAGTGATGGAAAGTGAATAATGCGTTTCGGAATGTTCCAAAACTTATCGTTTCCACAAGTGTTCACAAACGTAAGTTCGACTTCTTACCTTACCACTTCCCCGAAAGGGATCAGTCATTACTGCAGATCCAATTCATGAACCTGTAAATCAATCACGAATTCAGTATTTTCCTTTTAAAACCCGCTTCAATCATACCTCGACTAATCACTAATACGATTATACGATAAAACTAATCACGATGATAACACAACAGTTCGTGAACAAGGATTCATGCAGGTGAATGTTTAGAGAAGCTAATGTAATAATATATTTTATTTGCAGCCAGCGGAGAAGAAGGCCATTACGAGTCCTACGGCAGCAATTTCCGCGGCACAGGCACGTACAATTCGGACACCCACGAGAAGCGCGTCCACGCCTACTACCAATGGGTGCCCTTCGTGCTCTTCGCCCTGGTTAGTTTCATTATTTTCGAAGTAAAACATCTTTACATCATAGATCACTCGACTATTAAAATGGAGTTGCACAACGATTTGTGCAGCGATTTAAATAGGCAACTTGCAGGGACATTGCACTCCACAGGGTGTAGCAAGAAACAAGTGACGTGCCCTTTCGAGACGTGGTTCGAGACATGAAATTGAAATGCAGTGTTTCTTGGGTGTCTGCCACTAAAGGAACACTGCATTCCAAGTGCAAACAAATCTCGTTTGCCTACACTTAACGAAGTTTGATGTGAGCAAGTCTATTCTTCAGTAAAAATACTTCTATGAGCAAAAAAATGGAAACTGCACTCGTTTGTATGTAGATTGAACTTGAGCATGCAGTGTCACTTCGTTTATCCTGAAGCTCATTTGATTGATGTGTTTAGCGTGAGGTTCGAAATCACATAAGCAAATAGGAATGGGGCGGAATATTGAGTTACAATCTGTTCTTTTCATTTATTAAACATATGAGCCTCTTCCAAACAAACACTGTTGACAAGAACGAAAACCTTGACCCCATAGTTGACATTTTTGGTATTCACACCCTTATATGTACCTTAATCACTTAAGTTTCATACAAATGCGTTTTAATTTTTCTACATATATTTTTCACTCCCCGGGTGTTTACATTATTTTCATTAACTATCCAGCTTAAAGCGTGCATAAGATTATGTTGTGAAACAAAAAAAACTCAATTGAACGGTATTATCAATTAATTTCATTAGTCACTGCAAGTTTTACAATTACGCTATGAAATTAGTTGAATAAATTTTTTATTTTGGTAAATTAAAATTCGAATAAGCTTCCATTATTTACCCAATCCAGTAAAACAACATTAGATTCAAGGGAACGCACTCAATCAAATGCAGGTATGAGAATTCGGTAAGTCAAAGGGTCCAAGTCAAAAGCCCGTGGCTACTCCTGATACAACGCCTGTCCCGTCTGCAGGGTTCTATGTTCTACCTGCCGCATCTCATTTGGAAGGAGATCGAAGGCAAGAAGGTGGAGTGCCTTCTGCAAGGTCTCACTGTTATCTCCATGGACGATGCTGCACCTGCCAAGAAAATGAACATCGTCAAGTAAGGGAATCAAGTGATAGACGCAGGAGTATTTTCTCTCATTAGCCTTAATTAACTGACCTCTATAATGAATACATTTTAAAACATTCGTATGCTTTAATGTACTTTTTGCTGAAATGAGACAATGTGGATAACTACCAGAAAAATGGGCCATTGAAAAGTGTGTATTAATGATCATCGTAGTAGAACTGAGTGCGGAAAAACGAGTTTTGGATCACGTACGACACTGAATAGTGAAGATCTAGTTAGCTCGTTTCTTCAGATTTGGGTGGTATTTTAAGGCTTGAACAGTCAATGCACGTGCGCAGACAGAATAATCACCGTTACCTTAGATCTGCGACTTTTCCCTGTGCAAAAATTAGCGTGTAATTTGCAATTGCATCCAATGCCCCACGCTGTCCTCTTTTGCACTGTTCCTCTTCCTCGTGAGTGTTAAAATTTGTAGCTCTATTGCAAGGCAGATCAAGCTAAAGTAAGTAAATGGTTTACCCGTGCACCAGGTACCTGTTCGCCTCAAACGGTCGCCTGAATAACCGTTACGCGTACGGCTACTTCTTCGCTCACATCTTGAACCTCGTGGTGGCTGTGAGCGCCATGTTCATCTTGGAGAGCTTCTTCGGGGGCGTCTTCATGGACTACGGGTCACAGGTAAGGCTTTTTAGATTCTTCGAGTAGTTATCCAGAGTTATGATTCGGGTAGTTTTGATGAGTTATGATAGGTTATGGTGGGTTGCGAAAGTTATGTCGGGTTAGGATAGGTTTGGTTATGTTGGCTTAGAATAGGTTTGGTTATGTTGGTTTAGAATAGGTTATGCTGGGTAAGGATAGGTTATGCTGGGTAAGGATAGGTTATGCTGGGTAAGGATAGGTTATGTGGGGTTAGGATAGGTTATTTTGGAATTATTTCGCGGTTTCACCTAGGTTTCCAGTGATATTGACCGTTGAATTGACCGTTGAAAAATTCTCGGGTCCTGCTAGTTAGAACTATTGGTCTAAGGTGAAGCTTTACGGAAAGATCTTATAAACTATGGGTCTAAGGCGAGGTTTTACCAACATGTCTCATGAACTACAGGCTTAAGGTGAGGCTTTACAGATTTGTCTTTTGAACTATGGGTCTAGAGTGAGGCTTTCCAGAAAGATCTTGTGATATGGGTCCAAGGTTTAAAGGCTCTGGAGACACGTGTGTCCTCTTGTAGTATTGAGTAGGTGGGACTGTAATGGGGCTTTAAGTCTTAGGTATCATTACTACCGAACTGAAAGGGACATTTACTAATAAAAAGACTGCCGGACTCGAGTGAAAAGGACGTCAGCCTTTCAAATGAATTGATAGGCATTCCTGCACTACAGTGGTTCATCTCGAACAATCTTTCTCGCTTGAAAGCTTTTAGCGAATGAAATGAATTTAATCGTTGGCAATGGTGATGGATTATCAAGATTGACACAATTGATTAGCGCACGCAGAAAGTAGGGCAGGATTTAGGAAAACATATATCTGATGATAACACTACTAAAGAGTGATTATAGCTCAAAACTAACATAATATTAACACGTTGCTTGCGATACGACCCATCGATGGGTCGTAGTTAGGTTTTTCCTGCTGCGAAACGACCCATCGATGGGTCGTTTCCAAAAATTCTAACAACCTTTCTAAATTAATGGAATTTAACAGGCCCAGTTAATGTTTGATATTTACAAATTTGCTTATCAATTCTGACTTAAAATTCAAGTTGAATACTGAATTTCAGTTTAACCAATCGCAACTAACGTGTTAAATAAAAACTCAGTGGCTTTCTACTAACGTATGCATGTACTGCCAATGAACTTTTAAATAACTGCTGTAAATCTGAATTTGATTCAGTTTAGAGGTGACATGAATCAGGCTCAGCACAACCCGCATGTTGAGGTAAACTCAAGTCAAATGACGACGTCGATGCCCTTTTGTTGCAGACTCTGCGGTACCTGAACGGCTACGGGGACGTGGAACACAACCCGCTCGTTTACGCCTTCCCGAGGGTTGCCAAGTGTCACTTCCAGTAATTATTACTTGTTTTTTGTTACTCATTTCTCTCATTGCTGCTTCGGCATTTGTGTGTGGATAGCTCTGGGGCCGGATTTTCAAACAGTTAACGTCGTTGTAGAGTTAAAGCTAGCAGTGAAAGTTCTCCTGCTAACTTGGCTTCATTACGCATTTTTTTTAACAACCCCTGAATTTTATTTGGAAAAGCTGATAGTAGATTATTTTCCCGAAGAAAAACGCGCCTAGAGGAGCTTAATCTACACAAAAACTTTTTCTCTCGGCTATAGCGCCACGCGGATGTAGATTGTTCTGAAATGTGTCCCAAGAATTTCTTGTGAGCTCAGCACGTAGAATATATGAACGGTTTAACAACCTCAGAGGTTGTGACTGTGAAATTTACTCTGTATTTTTCAGCTTGATGATGATGATGATATCCGAAGATTGAAACGTCGCTTTTTATAAATCGACGGTGATATTGAATTTTCTAGTGTTTTAGTAAAGAGGATGAGCAATTTTCTTCGTCTTTTAACGCGTGATGAACGGGATAAAAAACCTTTGAGGTTTTCTGTGGATGAACCTCTTACTCTCACGCGACCTTTTTAGTACACTCATATGAGGCTCCTGGTAAATGGGGACTACTACACCATTCGTTCCTAATAACAGAAAATTCACGCTCATGATTTTGTATTAAATACGAGAGTGGTGGTCGGTTTCCTTATGTGGCTCCTGCCATACTTGTGTGAAACATTGTAACCATTGTATTGGAGGATAGAATACAGCATGTAACGTTGCTGTAAAACGCTCATACTCCTTTCCATTGAATGAAACAAATTATTGGTGTAAGCAGGCCACATTTTAGCATTTTCAAGAGTATCATATACCCGTAGGTCACTTGTGCATGCTCACGATTTGTTTATTCAATGGACTGGAGAAGAAACGTGTTCCGCCTTGCTGTATACCGTATCCTCCGATTCAATGGTTCCATTGTTCCATGCAGGTACGGTAGGAGCCATAAAGGAAAATTTATACCTGCTACCACTCTAGTGTTGGCTACCACAGTACCAGTGGTGTATTTTCTGCCCGGAATGAACTATGTAGCTCCCAATTTACCAGAATCCACACACTGTAGTGCAAAAACAGGTCGTGTGGCACGAAGAGTGTAAGGCTTTTAGATTGTTCGTATGTTCTGCATCCCATGGATTCAAAGCATATTCTGAGCCTTACGCATGACTACGTACTCAAGGAAACCTCCTTCTTTATTAACAGCACTTTAATTACAATTATATGCACAAATGGTTTTCAGCTTTTTAACCAAAAGAGAGAGAGTGTGTGTGAGTGAAAAACTAGCTCTGCGAATAGAAAAGCTCTCCTTCAACCTGTTCTACCATCATTTCTCCTTTTACTATTAACACCAGAAAGCTGCAGACTGGTGTAAATACCGCGGGTATTGAGCTGAGAACTGATTCGTTAAGAATCAGACTACTCGTAGGCGCTGGCACAGCTAAGCTTCTGCTTACTAGCTCACGCGACCTCGCCAAAACTGACAAAATAAAGTCAAAAAGATGAAGCACGAAGGAATATTGTCTGCTTGCGTTGCTAACACTAATCTACGTAATATAGGAACGAATCACTACGTTGCAAAGCCGACGTGCAGAGTTAATCAGAATAACATTAATAAGAGTTGCTGTTTTCACAGTGTGAACATGACGTTCAAAATGCTGTGCTCTATTCTATTCCTTCCATCTTATTCCACTGTATTCCATTTTATTTTACCTTATTCTTTGTGCGCAGGAAATTCGGCCCCTCAGGCTCGCTGGAGAAACACGACCTCATGTGTCTGCTGCCTCAGAACATCGTGAACGAAAAGATATTCCTGGTCTTCTGGTTCTGGCTGATCATCCTGGTCACTGTCACAGCCATGCAGGTCTGTGGCTCATGGTGACGTTCCGTAACTGATTCTCGCGCTCTGAACGAATACATGTTAGCTCGAACGCATGCCATCTTAAATGCACATCAGCTCAAAAGATCGTTAACTCGAAGCAAAACAACTCCGTTTGATCTCTAGTGCAGAAGACCCTCATAGAGTTTGGTCCTGAATCTGTTGATATTCGTGGAGTCTAACCAAAGTTTCATGTGGAGATGAATGAGTGTTTTGCTTGTATGTTTTTTTTCAAATTAGCGTGTGTTTGAGGTTTAATAGTTGTTAAAAATGAGCAACTTATCGAAATGTACATAGTCTCTCACGTGGACAGCGCCGACTGATCCCACTATGCTCTGTATAGCTGTATTTTCTTAGCATTTTATTTTCTCGTGGCCAAAAGCTGGCGGCGACTTAGCCTCTAAATCGACTTGGGTTTGCCTATTTAGAGAACTTGCACTGGCAACTGCATGTGTATCACAACTGAGTAGAATATCTTGGAAATACTGCCTCTGGTCTTCATGCCGTACGGCCAGGCTTCGTGTCAGCTCAGGGCCAGAGCGCTAGCAAACACAAACGACACTAAAAATAGCTCTTCACGCGAAACCCTATGATGAAATCGGAGATTCAATGATCTTTGAGTGACTTTTCAAGTTTCGTTTCCCTTCCGACAGATCGTGTACATCGCAGCGCTGTTCGTGAGTCCCTTCCTGCGCGTGAAATTGCTGGAGTCATACGGCAGGGTGGTGAGCAGCGATCAGATGGACGATTTCGTCCGCACCACGTACCTGGGTGACTGGTTCTTGCTCAAAACCCTGGCCAAGAACGTTGACGCTCTCACCTTCAAAGATATCATGCAGGAGCTCACCAAGATGGTCAACACCAACTTGGGGGTGAGGGAGAAGCCTTCTGACTTGTTCAGCCCTCACGCTCCGAGCTACAGGCACTTCACCATTGACGAAGAGGACCCTCTCGAGCACAAACGAAGGATGGAGGCTGAAGATACGCGGGTTTAGGATTGGTGTCCTAGTTGAGAAGATTGGCTCTTGCGGTGACATTTTGAAGAAATTAGCCTTGTTCTAGTTTGGGTTCCCCAGTAAGCTCAAACTTAATGTTAAATTAAACGGGAAAAAATGATTGTTGAATCAAAAGTATAACTTTCGCAGCATTTATAATATAATATTTCATCAACGAGTTTCCCTATTTTAAGTGAGCGCATAGACTAAATTTCGGACTGAAACTCTGCAATTTTTCTTCTAGTGAGACTTCATTCGAATCTATTCCCAGTATCCATATTTCAAACTCCAGACTCCGCTTTCGGAGACTGGGAGGTCTCTGCATGATTAGCATGACTGTCTTGAATCCTCCTGAATTTTTTTTTGTTCAAGTAGCCAAGTCATACATTATTTTCACAAAATAACATGTATAGGCGAGCATTTAAATCTATAATAATTTTCAATGAAGTTGCCTTAATGTTCATTGTTATGTTCATTAGGCATTGAAGAATATCTATGTTTCGCACGGGACGCTGCAAAATGCAAACAATGAGAGTCTCAGCTTGTAGTTCCAAGTGTCCATTGTAAGTCTGAGAGACCAACTCTTCTCTCTTGTGCTGAGTAATACCGGCCACTAAGTACTCCGCATATTTTCACAGCTCATAATGAAATATTCTTTTGCGTATATATTCTACACGTCCACTCGTACTTGGCTTATAATTTTTCGACTGTTTACGTATAGAATTGTGTGAACGTATTTTTTAGCTCTTAATGAGGCAGAAATTAGAAATGAAGAAAAAGATTCTATAAAAACTAATATTTCTCGATAAATCCGCTCATCGGTTCAATTCCAAAAATTAAAATCAAGATTTTTGCGTTAGAAATACACAAATGAAGGTCGTATCTGAGCGAGAAGTTTTCCTTCGTACGTGAAAAATAGTCAACACTACATCTGTTCAGAAAATTATAAGCGAACAAATTATTATAACTGGAGTACTCGGACAGTACAAATTTATTTCTGTAATTCGATCATTGTAAAGTGGTTATTCAATCGATTTTCAAAAATTTCAGTTATTCGAAATGGAAACAAAATTAACTACACTGTGAAAAAAGACAATTCGTATATGTTAATTTAAAGCGGATACATAATCGATTAAAAAGTCAGGGATATTTTTGTGGGACACCAGGTATAGTTATTGACAGAGAGCTCCTTAAACATTCAGGCGGTCAACGAAATGAAACCTCTACATATTATAAAAACTCAGCTCAATCTCATATATCAAAAGAGATTCAAAGGGTCTAAGTATTGTTTCGTTACTAACGGATCTTAAAATGGAAAAAAGTAAAAAATTCATTCATCACACTGATTTTATGCACGAGATCGATCTTATGAAAGAGTGTTATAAAGTTCTAGAACTAACTCTGACGTGTTCTACCTGACCGACATGTAATGCACGGGTAGTTAAACCGACATATTCATCGATGCACACTGTGCACGACTATATTTGTAGACAAGACATGAACGGAGACGCGAAGTAATTTTGTACTCGTATTGAAAGAAAAACTCAATATTGAATGCGTTGTCTAACACAATTTGTAAATATACGGGAGGTAGAAAATAGGATATTATTAATAACTCACGTTTCAATTGCTCTGATTCTTCATCAAAATATGGAATAAAAAACATGTTTTAGTTCGTCGGCTGTTAAAGTTAAGTGGTGAAATAATACTTCTCACTGAAAAATTACTAATCCTAACGTTGATCGTGGTAGGAGGGCATACATTTTATGCATAGAAAGCTTTTATTAAGTTAAATTTAGTCTGTAACGATTTAAAATATAAGCAGATGATGTAGGCACGAAACAAATCGTTTAGTACGTTAACTTTGAAATGACAACGTCAAAAACTAATAGAACTAAACCGTAAACATGAAAAACATGATGCACGGTATATAGATCTTTGCAATTTTCCATCTTTTCTAGTAAAAGCGTACAAATGCATCTAAAGGCCCCCTCACACGTACAAATATGCTGGCAGACAATCTGAACTGAATTTGGTTTGTCGGTCTCAAGGCCCCTCACACGATGCAAACAACGCACTGCAAATTTGACAAAGACTGGCGCACGCTTCAGTATACCAGTAGCAGCTAGGTAGAGAGTACGCACAAGAATAGCGACTCCAGACGGCGAGTTCGTACAATTGATAGGATTCGCTATAAATGCAAGGAATAAGAAATAAAAGAGATGTAACAGCTCGCTCAAAATTGGCTAAAGAATAGTTCCTTAAAAGTAGTGAACATACAAATAAGAAATTGCTTATTGAAGTGCATAAGGAGGAAGAGAGGCAGAGTACAGTCGTGCACCACACACGAAGGCTGGCGTGACTCTGCAGTGGTGTCAAGGTTTGCAACCGGTCGCTCCAAAATTATCAAGCATGGCTCATCGGACTCATACAGTCTGTGCCAACCTGAAATGAGCGTACAAACGCACGAATCCAGCACCAGTTCAGATATGTCTGCATAAATATTTGCGCGTGTGAGGGGGCCTTAAGAAAGTAAGTTTGCCACCTCTTCTACATTTCGAAGTAGATTTAATCAAAGGATATTAGGAGTCGAAATGTTTTAAGAACTGAGCATGTAAATGAATTCGAAACGGAACAGAACAAATGTGTCGTCTATATACTCGTGCATCTGATAGAATACTAGCCGATTTTCAGTAAAAATCATCCAACGAAAATTTCTCAAAGCAACACATGAATGTGTTGGCAAACGTGGGACCAAGCCTAATAAAAGGTCTGAGAATTTTTTATTGTCATGACAGGTAACTGGGATCTCCTCGTGCGTGATAAACTTATTTCGGGTGGCACGGACCTGTACATGTGGTTAGTGAACAAATTCTAAATCAAGACGAGTGTGTGAGTGGCCCGCTATGTGCCGCAAAGCACATAGGCCGTGAGGCAGACAGAAACCTGGAAATTACGCGCTATGTCACAGCTTAAAATTCTTCACCTGGCTTATCATCACTGTTAGGATTTGTTAGCGGTAATGATCAAGTATCAAAATACCTTTGACATCAAAAGGTAAATCCCTTTGTCTATGTCACTTTAGTTTGCGGCCGCGGCGTGTGACGTTCATTCTTGTTTGTTCCTTTCGCTCTTGTGACGTCCATGCTGCTGGTAAGCATTACTTTTTGTGATTAATTCTTTATTTTGGTGTTTCAAGTTTAATTTGTGTAGATATAATGATCAATGTATGAAGTAAGCTTTGAAGTTTAATCTGTAATTGATGTAGCGTTCCGTTCGTAAATGTATTTCTTTTTGTTCTATGTATCCTTACACTCGCACGACTCCTCCTTACCCTTACCTGTTACTCCTTGCGCAAACGACCCAATTTCGTGTTAATTGTTTCTTTCTTAACTTTGAACGTTTCTTGAATATCGTTCCATATATACCTAACTAGTTTAAATCTGGCCGAGTTTTCTTTATAATAGACAAAGTGTTTTGTAAGGCTGACCTTAATATTCAACTTCAGTTTCTTTTGTAATTTATTATCCTTACTGAGGCCAGAATCATCCAAACGTTTTTTGTTAAGACGGAGAAATTCTTAACAATCACCTAGTCTCTAATCCTAGTCTATTATATTATCATCTAGCCTCTAAGCCTAGTTTATTATCATCTAGCCTCTAGACCCAACCTAGCCACTATGTCTCCTGGTGATGATGGCCTAGTTAAAAAGTAGTACAAAATACTCATGCCCAAAGACTCAAGTAATTACGAGTAGAAAATTTAAAGTTAAATATTTATATCTAATTATTTTCTGATGTCTCGCCAAGGTTCATTGATTGACTGATTGACAGAATATATATCACGACTAAGCCTGCAGAGGATTGACGCACAAGACGTGGGTCATGTGTATGTGAGATGTCTGCTGCGTACGGTATGACATGCGTCAACACTATCAGGGACAAAGCCGTGCTCTTTCAAAATGATAGCGCTATCTCTCTTGATCCAATAATGCTGTGTGACATCAGGACCTTCACGTCGTATTTACTTCCTCGGACTTTGATGTTGTTACATTTGATTCAGTTGGTTCTTATCGGAAAGCGGATGTCCGACAACAAACCTACGTCTGTATTAAAAATATATCAATCGAGTTCTTCCAAAATTATGCATTCGCTGACGCACACTGCACAAGAATGTAGGTCTATCATCAAGAATGTTTTGCCTTCCTTACCTGCCACGAAATGAACAGCTGCGTCAGCTTGTTTGCATTCAGCGATCAATCTCAGTACTGTTCTTATTCCCGTGCTACTTGTTCTGCAAATATAACAGGTAGATTTTATTTTGCAATGAAACCCGATATTTTGTGTAATGCTAAAATGTCTTTCAAGAGTCTTCATTTCTTTGGCTGTAAACACAATCTCTGATATCAATCGCACTTATAAATTGTTACCATTTAAAAACCTCCATGCTGGTGCACAAATTTATGCATTAAGCAAATGGATTCCGTGATGATTACTGCAAAAATCTACAGGGAATGTGAAAATAGGTGCGCGATTTTTCTGGTCAGGCTCACATCTACATTTTCTGTAAGTCACTGTTCGTTGTTTGGATAACACATATATACCACTAAATGCCCCTCTCCCTTGTGCTCACAGACAGGAGAAAGTGGGGGCCCGAGTATGTGTGCTACCAAAGTATACCTAACAGGACAACCCAAGACCTGAGAGGCAGCCAATATTACCCTGTTCTAACTAACCTAATTTTGCCCTGACATACCCTGTCGCTGGAATTGTGAGGAAATGAAAAATGAATTGTACATTTAAGCGAATGAACTTCTGTTAGGATTGTCTAGTCTAGTAGATTCTGTCGTATATATATAAGTTCTGTCGTACCAATCCAATTAAAATAAAAGTACAAATAAACACGTATTTCCTGAAATAACTATCTTATTGAAGAAATTCAACTAGTAAATTATGGTTTGTAGGTATATTTTTATTCATTGACTTTCTTCAATAAGAAAATAATTTCACTAAACGGGTTTCTATGCACTTTTATTTTTGATTGGGATCTGCATAACGCAAAATATTTATATATATCCATACCAATCTAATTCAGTGGCTTACGTGCTCTGTCAATTCTTTTTAATTTGTCATTTTTGACTAGACGTTTACGATAGTTAAGAAATAAACAATTCTGAAGCTATTAATTTGGCATGGGTTTTGACGCTTACCGGCGGAGTGTGCTCTAAAAAGGTGGTCTACAGATCTTCAGCGCTCTGTCATGCTCCCTTCTCGGACCATTGAGAACAGAAAAGTAGGAGTTTGTATTATTTTTTATATAAGATTGAAATTGAAATAGAAAAGAAGGAATATAAGATGAATATGAGGAATTTGATATCCATCATATAAGGGATTTAAGATTAATATAACATGGTTTCCATTAATTTTTTCTTGATTTAGTTTACTGCAAGATAAAATATTAGGGTAAATCAAAGAAGCCATGGGCACGGCAGTCGTGTCGGGAATGAGGTGGCCGGCGTTGTCTGAATATTACAAACTATTGCAGTAATTCCGTGCTGTAATTACGAACGACATTGTCTCTTAACTGATGAAGATTTCCATTCGTGAAACTAGCACCGTTTCTAGAGGGTGTAATCCGTAATTTGTATCGCACTGGGATTGTGTGAGAACGCACGGGATGAATTTCACTGGGATTCGTGGATGAGATGCAATTATTTCGTGAGGGAAAAAAACAAAAGCATTAAAACGTATTTTTACTTCAATATTTTGCAACAATTGTACATTCGTGTCGAAACCTTTGCCATTACACTGTGAAAATAATGTTCATTTACAGTCAAGTGTAAACGAACAAATTTAAACGAATTTAAATTTAAATCCTGTGTAAACGAGCAAACGAACAAATGTATTGAATACTTAACACGACGATGAACACAAAACTGTACTTCACTATTCAGATTACTGAAAATGGAGGGTCATATGACAGTGTACTGTCGCTCTACACTGTCAATTGACCCTCTATTTCAGGTGTCTGAACAGCAAAGTTCAGTTTTATCTTCATCGTCGTGTTAAAAATGTATTAAATTTGTTCTTTATCATCGTAAGCTCGTAGGTGTTGCCTAAATTTGTAATTAGTTAGTGAGTGAAGTTCATCTTCTTTTAATTAAGACTCTTAGGTTCCATCAACTTGACTAGTTTGCGTCAGCACATGCTACTAGTTTCGCCCAGTGAATGAACTAGCTGTGCTCTCCAAACGCATAGCTCTCTTGAATGGTGACGGAATCAAAGACAAAATATGAACTTTCGCGACGCATAAATTCATCAGAAGTGATCGAGACGCAAAAAATCCTTTTGGCTCTTTGGACCACAGTGGACATGTCCTAATTTTTCGTTGCAGTAAAGGTCAACTCGAAAAGACATTAAGCCTAGTGTCTGATGCTTAAACATTCAGCTATGTAAAGAAAATGCGTATAATGTATACTTAAATTCTATTAAAATTCAATTAGTTCACGCGCAATTTGTCATTTTCTGCCCTCTGCGCAAAGTTAGTCTTAGAACTTACAACGTTTCTTAGCAAGCTGGCAACGAATGTCCTTTTTAGGGTTGGTGTGGTGACCAGAAGCAAATTGAGCGCATTGTACTGCTTTTATTTAAGTCTTCTTAAAAGTATCAATACAAACGAAAAACATGTGCAACTCATAGTGTCTGTTCACTCATGCCACCTGATTCAAGTAGGGATGTGACCCATCCAACATTGCTTCTTCCTCCTTCCGCAACCTGGCAGCGTGGTAGCCGTCATCATGCTCGCTCTCGTGAACTCCGCTGTCCTCATTGCTTCGCTCCTCCCTGATTTCGGCAGCCAAGAATTTGACAAATTCACTGAACATGGCAGAGTCCATGTTGTCCGCCAGCTGGCTCAGGAGGATGTAGTCGCCGAAGTCCATCTCCTTCCGAACCACCTTAACGTCATCTTTTGATGCCAAGAACTCGATAAGAAGTTCGGAGCCCTTTACGTTGTAGCGCGGGACGGTGTAAGCTCGGAACTAGAACAAGAATAGGAGCACAAAAAAAATTGTTGATTGTAGAATGTAGAGGGTAAAAATTTGCGGAGAAATTAACTCTCTTTCGACAGCTTGTAGCTCAAACAGCCTTCTAACCTTTTAGTTTCTTCAATTTATTTGCCAAGGCGTAGTACACGAAGGAACATATTAAAACTATAAATCATAGAGAGCCAAATGGATTGCAGAATCCACAGTTAGCGACGTAACCCCTAGTGTAGTTTTGATAGTTTTGGTGTAGTTCTGATAATTGAATTGTTAAGCTGACGTAGTCAGTTATCGTTGAATAAGGCTTGCTAACATGTACTCGTAATCTATTACACGGTTAAACAGCAACACGGTAAACAGGTTACTCGGCGAACAACTTGAAATGGAACAATTTATACGGTAACAAGTTACACGAAATAAATCTAACCTGTAGAAAAGTTACAAGGTAAGCTAATTACACGGTTAACAAGTAAACAGACAACATTGGGGACAAATAACACGGCAAATTAAAGACGGACTCACGGTAAAGAGTTTTTCCCTGAGGCTTGGCACGAAGGAGACGATCCTGGTCAGTGTCCACGCACAGTCGATGCTGACGAGGATAACTAGCCAAAACCACAGCAGCACATACACCTGCACGAGGTGGCTTAGAGTCATGAAAGCTTGTATGCTCAATTTCTCTCATGAACCAAAAATCAGTTTTGGGCTTTAGAAGCTTCTCATCATCAAGGTTATCACGCACGGACAAATTGTTGACAACAAGTTCTCTAAAATTAAGCGCTCTTTGACTTAAAACGAAAGCTCAGAGTAATAATTACTTGAGACCTTAAATGGCATTGTAGTGATATCAATACAATGAGTACTGCATAGTAATACGTTTATGAGTATTTATGTAATTTAATAAATTTCATCGGATTTTGGACAAAAGCTTTGAAAAGACAAAAAGTACAGTTTTGAAAATACCTTTTCGTTGGCGATATTGGTAGGGAGAAGACACATGATGTCCCGTTTTTCAATGGTGCCCGAGGGTCCGTACATCTTGAAAGAACACTTGCCCATGGTGGGGAACACCTGGGCCATGGGGTCCGTCCTGTTCTCGGGGTCCATGTTCGTCATGGAGAAAACCTGGTAGTGAAATACGAATGACAAAAAATGGATTCAAATAGATAATTCAATGGTAATAAAAGTTCAACTTAGATTTTAGTAATGTATCAATACTGTTTTGTAGGTTATGATTTGTGCATGAAGCTTTGGAAAAGGTGTGCTATTGGAAACATGACTTTGAAGGTGCAAAATTTCATATGCTGAGGTAGACAGGAGCGTGGATTGTTGCGTTTGATGACCGAAAGCAGTTCCCTCACCTTGAGGCCGTACGTCAGGAACTCCCCTCCCAAGAAGAAATTGGTGAAGAACATAGTGAGGAGTGTGATGATGAAGTTGAGGAATTCGCAGAATACGAATTTCGTCGACCAACGTTTGTGCTTGTGCAGCGTGTCCGTGATGTAATAGGCAAGGTTCTGAAATCTGTTGAAAGAAGACATTTCATCATCTTGCTTTACGAGAAATTTTCAGTTAACATGCCTTTATAACGAAGGCGATTTGTCAGCTCAATTATGTATTTCTACAGTCATGTGCTGGTATTAATTTCTTATGAACTAGGCAAGAGGATAATATTCCCATGCCGGGTTATTCTTTACCATCCAAAGGCGCTGCTACTATCCGACTAGCCTCCTCAACCACCACTCGTGCTTCCGCATAAAAAATAGTGATGCTGCGCTACATTAAATTAATTACTTTGTACTCTGTTTTCCTTATGGCCACTTTTTTAGCTACCTATGCTTTTTAGCCACCTATTTAGTCCCTGTGATTGCACTTTATTGATAAAGTTTGTATAATTTTAGCAACAGATCCAAAAATTTCATCCGAGGTTTATTATAACATCTTACACCCAAATCATTGGGACCTTCCTTGTCACCGACATCTCATGCGCGGTTTCTTTATCTTTTCAAATTCTCTGGTCTGAAATAATGTGCTCTCCTAAATCGATATTTATATTCGGTTCTTAATTAGGCTAGCAGACCGTGTAATCTCACATTACTCTCCCTCTCCCATGATGGAGCAACAGGAAACGCTAAGACCGCCCTAAAAATACGGCACTTACTGGTTCTTTCTGTTGAAAAAGTTGCCGGTTCCTTTTCCGGCGAGGTAGTCCACAACTGACAAGTCCTGGATGATGGTATGGAACAGCCCTCCTTCCCAAGTCTTCCAGATGAGGTGGGGCAAATAGAACAGAGCGCCCTGTTCATGAACAAAAAGTTCAAACATAACGTCCGTTTTAGAATTTATAGAACTACTGTCAAATCAAATGAAGATCTATAATACCAGCCGTAGTAATATTAACCAAATGAAGGTGTATCCGTGACAGAGTTGAGAGCGCTTGTCCTTCTGTTCGTATAGGCGTGGAAGTTAGTTGTCGAGAATATGTAAATAGTTATATATATTTTGATCATATAGACAAAGTTACGCACCTCATTTAATAACAAGCTTTAGTGTAATATGAGAGTCCCATTATGTATCATTTGTGCATATCATTTAGTTTGTCTTGAACGAAAATTGTCTCAGAAGTCATGGTGTTAACATACAAGTATAACGTCATGAATGTTCTTTCTATCTTCATAACTTCATTTCATCAAGGAATGATAATCAGTAGAGAGGAACTCACGATAAGAACCTTTATCTCAACTTGATTCCTTTCTCATTCTACGTGTTATTTCAGAATTATCAATATTCAAAATCAATTTATTTAAATTTGACTTATGGTCATCCTTTCTCCATATTGAACTAAGGTTATAACCTTCAATAATAAATGTGTATAGAGTACAATTACTAATGAACCTATAATAAAATTAGATTGTGATTGAGTACATCGAGCAGAATTGGACTCAGCAAATTACTCACCTGAGCGACTAGAACCCAGGGCACCCACTGGTAGTAGGTGTGGTAGGTGATGGATTCATCGGCTGAGTGGGGACCCACGCCAGGGTACGGCATGTCTACCCCCACCTGGACATGGTATAATAGGTTTGATCAGTATCCTGATAGGTCTGATCAGTATCCTGATAGGTCTGATCAGTATCCTCTCGAGTATTCCTCAAGATGTGTTGAGTAACTTTCAAGATAACTTCACAGGAAATAACTTGTACCACAGAAATACATGTCTTTGCATCATACGAATTGTGCAATCTCATTATGAATCATTCAGATGATGTAGAAATCGTAAATCCAAAATTACTCGGAATAATCACAGTCATCATAATATTACGATCTTAATGTTTCTAACCAATTTCCAAGCATTCACTGCCATGTTTTACCATAAATCTTTTCTCTTATGACCCAACTTTATTAATTCCTTCTTCAGTTTTACTTCAAAATCCTTTACCGAGGTGAAAAAGAGTCATTTACGTAAGAATTGTAATTGTAATTGTAATTGTAAATTTACGTACGATAAGGTAGCACGCAAAAGCTACAGTCATTTCTCTGGGGGCACACTAACCTACCTCCCCGTAGTGCAACTTGTCGACGGTGTAGGTGCCGGTGATGTAGCAGTAGCTCTGCACTGCTTTTTGGAGTGCGCTGTCACTTGTGTCCATCATGCAGATGATCTTGTCTCCTACAAGTGATTGGATATCATGATTTTTTCCGCCTGGCTAGACCGATAACTTCAACAACACGGATTTTTAAAAGTGTCATCGTTAGGCTCTTTTAGCATTGTAGGAAAAATGTTTGGTGATATTAGTGGGTGCGAAACCTCGAAGCCTCCGCCAAACCTTTGGATTATAATTGATGTTCTAATATTGAGCAATATCGTACACGTACAACTTTACGCTCTCAGTTGATGCTTCATCCGAGTGTGGGCACAACAATCGTTTTCATAAGTTACGTGGAGTTTCAGTTGTTAATGACCCAATAGTTTAAATATGATTGAATTTTGACAACCAAATATGGAAAATATCGACATTGAGGGACTAGGGAATTATCTGTAGATTAGCATTTTTGGAATGACGTTAAGATATTGGTTCAACGAATGATAAAAAGGATTTGTTGTGAGCTCTTTTTGTTGAATATTTTTCATCGACTGTTTTCTCGAAACTGATGCGTTCTAGGCTGCACGTATAATTCCGAATGGTGTGACGGATTTAATCTCATACTTTTAATTTACATCAGAGTTTTGAAACTTGAAATAGCGTTATAGCTGTAAAAAAACTCAGATTAAAAAAGAAAATGTAACAGCAGTTTTATAACACTCTGAATTGAATTTTATAACACTGTAATTATTCCAATGAATGTTTGTTTAAAAAAATCTACACTATAGAAAATGTATAAATGTAGTCAGCTGTTTCGTTTCAGCGTTTATTAAGCTGAGAATGCTGATGACACAGAGCTTGGGCATCATTATGAGCCAATGATTTTCGTGAAATAATTCAATTAACCTATAACAGATGATGTACAGGATTACGTAGCAGACCGAAATCGTAATCGTTAGTGTCGTACTGTACACTTCTAATATTTCCAGCTGTTGGAAATTCCAAAACTCAGTACGGAAGACACTAATAGGGCGATTACAGTAACTTGATAAAAACAAATTGCATTTTAATTTTTCCAAAGCGTGAGTGCTCATACATGTTCCCCATCTAACATCTATGCTTCATACATTAACAGTGGTGTACAAATACCTTTATTTGCTAATTATTACCTTTATTTGTCTTTAATTACCTATTTATCAATAATATTTAGCATCTTCCCAGTATTCATGAATAAAACGTAGCAGAAAGTAAAACTTACTCACTGACAGAAAATAAAATAGGACCTTCAGTAAATACCGCACCTTCAAAGTAATGTGTTACCTTTATTTTTACACTATGGCTCATGAAGAGCAGCTTCATACCACCGCCTATGAAAAACTTCTCTAATTGAAGTCCATCAGTCTCAACTTTTCGGTCTAACTATGGCATAATTTTAGGAGTATCTTACCTACGAAGTCATACAAAGTGGATAGTATAGCCCCTGCCATAAAAATAATGGAAGTATAACGGTAGTGCAGCCGGAACACCAGGTTGTCCACTCGGGGTTTGAACACCCCTTTCAACTTCAGCACCGAGAACGTCTTCCACATCTGCACAAAAGGGAAAATAGGCTAAGTTCTCTACGAGTGGAGCGTGGGCCAGCAACCTGCTCACTCGTGTCCCATTTACTGAAAAGTAACTCGATCCAGTTGATAGCGAGCGGAGCGGAATGGGGGTACGCTCGTTGTGACACACTTTCCAGGAGTTCCGTGCCCGAGAGGCTAAAGCATGTCGGTCCACCTCAATCATTCCACTTTCGTGAATAGTTGCTGCTTCGAGGAGTGAAATGAACTCGGAACCCAATGTTAAATTTAAAGGTCAGCGCTAAGCTTTGCACACGTTTGTTTAAGCTGTTAAGAAAATGTTTTGAATTGTTGATTAAGTCAAATACGAATCGTATTGAAGAGTGAAATTGATATAATTGTAGCTAGCCTTCTCGTTTGGGTATCTTCATCTTTCTATTTTTTATATTCCAAACTCAGCACGTTCCAAGATTCATAACTTTTAATTATGCCTAAACTAAGAGGTTCTGTAATACACAACGTTTTTTTGTCAGTCCATGAGGCATGTATGTAAGTGTCATAATTATTAACGAAGTGAATGTCGTGTTTTATTTATCAAATTTCAGCATGTTCCATTTTGTTTCATTTATGCCCAGCTTGAGGATCAAGAGCAGGAAATTAATTTTATATTATTGAAAGATTTGTGTAAAATTAGAATTATTTCTGTAACTGAAATTTCAGTACCTCATGGAATATTTTTCTTTACCATTCACATTATCAGACAAAAATCTAAATTGAAGAACTTATAGTAAAACTTCAGGTATAAAAGCGTTGTTTAAATCAAATTTTATAATAATGATCTGCACTTAATGTAAAGATATGGCCTCCATTATCGCCCTTTATTTTCCGCATTTCTTATCCTAGACTGGAATATTCGATTAGAAGATCAAAAATTTCGGAAATTCACGGACGCCGGCCTGGATGGAAGCCGCACACAGGTAAGTAACATTTGATCACCCTACAGTCTTGTGTGCACCTAGGCGTTGTTCTTGTCCACCAAGGAGCTCGAGCATAAGCATTGTGCCTCGCAACGTGTGTAGTTTGTAATAATATCGCCGGCAACAATGCAACACGGCGTCGAGGTTTGGTACACTTGCGCCGCCTCGCTAACTTCACCATTTTCTTGCGTTATCGCTTTTGCAGATACGAACGCACGTGACTACATTTTCCGTATTTAACTCACATGAGAACCGAATTTTGCGACGGTTTCCCGATTGGAGTCAAAACTTAACTGATATTTTATGCCGATCCTCCATTATTTGCTTCTACTCTTACCAAAGGTAGGAAAATTTTCCGCTGCTTCTCGCTGCTAACGTTGGTGTTTATTCCAGGGCGTTATCCTTATAATGATAGATAAGGATTTCGGAAGTCGGTCTAAATTATCAGAGGTAATGGAATTTCACTCATGCATTCAATTCACATTTTATTGGCCCCGGAATGCAGTGGATTGTAACTATTAAATGCATTCATATACTTCTGTCCGTGTTTTGAGGTAAATTGTGCATTTGAAACTAATTACGATACGTTATTTGTGATGAAATTAGGAGGTGCAAATTCCCTTTGCTAGCGCTAACAGATTGGCAATGGCTTCAAGCTATAGAAAGTTGACCAGCGGCATAACTATGAATTAAAAAGTTAAAGCCTATGCTGTGTCACTGGAAATGCTTATTGCGAATAGTCATTGCGAATAGTCATTCCGTCATTGCGTCATTGCGAATAGTCATTCCGTTGATAGTCATAGCGAATAGTCATTCCGTTTTTCAGTTGCCTAACATGCACACTTGTAGGAATGAGGCAGTAACAGAGCTTTATAACCCCAAAATCATAAGCTTGAACATGTGAGAAGTTAGTGATACCCCAAATAAATCACTCGTGAACCATTTGTGTATGTATAGAAAACTGTGTGAAGAGAATGCTATGAGAACTAAACGGGTCTGGTTTCATGGGAAGCGTACTAATTAATATCTCTCGTGTCTTGACGCGTGAACCAACGACAGTATAAAAAAGTAGCTCGATTATTTTCTGAACTCACTCGAGTTCATCATTCCCCGCTTCATGCCTTTCATTAGAGATTAATCTGTAACTGTTCAGCTAGGTAGATGTAAACCAGAAAAAGTAGGAGTGTGAGTCGGCACCAGTGACGTCACGGCTTTCAACTCTTTCATGTCGAGTACACCTAGTTAATGCGATCACCCCGGCACGAACAATCAAACAAAGGTAACAAACCTTGAGCAGCTAGTTAGTACGCTATTCACTGAATCATCATTAGCCAACCTCAGAAAAACAAGCTAGAGAGCGAACTAGACGTGTAGAGAAATTTTACATCGGCGTCCCGCTATCTAATCTTGCTATCAATTGTGCTTGACGTTATCTCGGTGAGATAACGCATTTGTACTATTCACTTCTCAGTACACTGCCTACAATATACTTCCCAGTACACTGCAGAGCATTCACTTTTCAGTACACTGCAGACTGTTTACTTTTCAGTACACTGCCTAACATGCACTTCACAGTACACTGCAAACTCTTTGCATCATGGCACACTGCAAACTCTTTGCATCACAGTACACTGCAAACTCTTTGCATCATGGCACACTGCAAACTCTTTGCATCACAGTACACTGCAAACTCTTTGCATCATGGCACACTGCAAACTCTTTGCATCACAGTACACTGCAAACTCTTTGCATCACAGTACACTGCAAACTCTTTGCATCACAGTACACTGCAAACTCTTTGCATCACAGTACACTGCAAACTCTTTGCATCACAGTACACTGCAAACTCTTTGCATCACAGTACACTGCAAACTCTTTGCATCACAGTACACTGCAAACTCTTTGCATCACAGTACACTGCAAACTCTTTGATTCATGGTGCACTGCAAACTCTTTGCATCACAGTACACTGCAAACTCTTTGCATCACAGTACACTGCAAACTCTTTGCATCACAGTACACTGCAAACTCTTTGCATCATGGTACAGTGCAAACTCTTTGCATCACAGTACACTGCAAACTCTTTGCATCACAGTACACTGCAAACTCTTTGCATCACAGTACACTGCAAACTCTTCGCATCACAGTACACTGCAAACTCTTTGCATCACAGTACACTGCAAACTCTTTGCATCACAGTACACTGCAAACCCTTTGCATCACAGTACACTGCAAACTCTTTGCATCACAGTACACTGCAAACTCTTTGCATCACAGTACACTGCAAACTCTTTGCATCACAGTACACTGCAAACTCTTTGCATCACAGTACACTGCAAACTCTTTGCATCACAGTACACTGCAAACTCTTTGCATCAAAGTACACTGCAAACTCTTTGCATCACAGTACACTGCAAACTCTTTGCATCACAGTACACTGAAAACTCTTTGCATCACAGTACACTGCAAACTCTTTGCATCACAGTACACTGCAAACTCTTTGCATCATGGTACAGTGCAAACTAACTATACACAGTTCACTGCGTACTATTCCCAGTACCCTGCGTACTGCTTGCTTCAGAGTACACTGCGTACTGCTTGCTTCAGAGTACACTGCGTACTGCTTGCTTCAGAGTACACTGCGTACTGCTTGCTTCAGAGTACACTGCGTACTGCTTGCTTCAGAGTACACTGCGTACTGCTTGCTTCAGAGTACAGTGCGTACTGCTTGCTTCAGAGTACACTGCGTACTGCTTGCTTCAGAGTACACTTCGTACTGCTTGCTTCAGAGTACACTGCGTACTGCTTGCTTCAGAGTACACTGCGTACTTTTCATGTCTCACGACACAGCGTTCTACTCACTTCGCAGTACTCTGCTTAATTCATATTACACTGCGCACAGTGCTACCTAAACGAATTGCTCACAGTACAACGCAAATAGTACACTTCGTACAGGTGCATCTTGCAGAACTTTGCGTGCAGTACGCTGCAAACAGTACAGTGTGTACGTTACACTGCGTACAGTAAACTATGTACAGTACCCTACGTTTAGTAGACAGAGTATGATAAATTACATTCTCAGTACACCATTACGAACTTTTCCTTTAAGGTTCACGTGTTTGATAACGCCAAAAAATTAAAAATAAAATATAAATGTAGTTGGAGGTCGTTTTTATTTTCCAGCACATACGGGTTGTTTTATTTTACTAATAATCGGGTACATTTCTATTTTTTCTCACATACTTGTTGAGTCTTACGTCAGAGTTGTAGTATAGATCTAAAAGTTATTTGGACTCTTGACATGCGTCGGTACCCTCTTAAGAGGACCACGGCCACAGCGCAAACTAAGTATTATTTTGATTACAACGAACATTAACTCCAGGACAGATTTAAGCCAGCGCTTAGAAATCAATACAAAACTGTTTATATCATTGATAATTTTCCTCAAGCCGCAACATGACCATTTAATGCACAGAACCCAATTCGCTTGCATAGTAAGAACTAGAGATGATTATCATTTAAACTTGAATGCTCTCTTTCGTTCATCACAAGTGGATACATAGAAGCGCAGTAAATTTTGATACACTTGCTTCTTTAGGCTCATTTCATTGAACTCGTGGTCTCTAATCTCTCGGAGTGACTTTCTCAAAGAACATCACAATGACTATCAAAAAGTATATCAAAGAACTTTTTTAAGTTTCCGTGAACCTGATTCTCCAAATTCTTCAAAACTTAGAACTATTTGCACTAGCAGTTCACGTACAATTACAGCACGTACCTACTGCCCGACGCCATCACATCAATTGAGGTTTTGCGGACATACGCACGATGCGAATAATTCCCACAAAGTTCTTCATAAATTCACACAATAATTATAAAACAATCTAAACGCTGAGGAACATACATCTTAACTTACAGCCTACTTACAGCGGTTTTAAAACTCCATCGTGCTACAAATTTATTCACCAGAAATATACTCTGACCCACCCACACCATGAGTACACCAAGAATCTGCAATACATGCATACATGACACTATTATAATTTTAAACTGCCCACTCCTTTTTCATAATAGTGATAAACACATTAATAACTTTTCTTAGCTGCAAAATACAGTGTCGAAGCACCTTCTCATTGATGATGTTGGTAGGAAGACACACGATGTCCCGTCTTTCATGCATGTTCACTCCTCAATTACGCGTGCTTGTCACGCTTGGCACATACATTTGTGCGGACCGTTTACACTACAAATGTACCAAAATATACCCTGTAAATATCGTATTCTAGGAGTTTGTCTTTGAGTATGCGTGACTTGGTCCTCATTGCTCTCACTCAAATTTATCCAGCAGATACAACGAATCAAAAATTTATGTCTATTTGATTTCTTATAAGCGATTATGATGTTATAACTTGCTAGAGAACTTTTTTGAGCGTATTTCATGGAAATTGAGTAGGTATCACGGCACCTCCCTTATTCGCTTAGCTGATAATTATCACAACTTCATTATGCAGTCACAGTCGATATCAATATTAACCATGCGACGGTTGACAAATTCAGCGAATGCACATTAGAAAGTAAGCAATTATAACTTGTAACTCGTAACGTATCGAGAATGCTTGTACGCCCACACCGCAGCTCTTATGAATCAGATGACCCATTCAACAGGGCTGCTTGTCGCTCGTCCTCGCTTGAAATATTTCCCTCCTTTTCTTTTCTGTCACAGATACTGCTGTTCTTTTCGCTTGAGTTCTCCCTCATGAAGTTCGCCAGGAACTTGACGAATTCACTGAACATGGTGTTGTCCATGCTGTCTGCCAGCTGACTCAGCAGGACGTAGTCGCCGAAGTCCATTTCCTTCAGGACCAATTTTACGTCTTCTGCGGTCGCCAGGGTCAACAGTAGAGGCTGGTTGTCTTTCTTGTTCAAGCGAGGGATGCTGAAGGCGCGGAGCTGGGACAAGAATAAAAGGTATGTGCTTAACTATAATACAAAAAATTTTAAATTGCTTTATATTTGGTAATAATGCTCTATGACAGCATAGCAGCGAGGGTTTCATGGAGTTGTAAAAAGAAATGTATGCGGTCACAAGACGAGTTGTAAAACTTGCTCGCTCATGAAGTGAACGCTGGCGAGTTACTTACAACGAAAACGGAAGACTAAGGGTCTATTTTTTCCTTTCAATCAAAGAGAAAATGGAAAATTTAGAACATCATCCTACATTCAGAGAAATTTAGACTTTTATATTATTTTCCTAATTTTTGCTTTAGAAATGTTTGAGTCTCTTTTTCCATTACACGTTCGTCTATGATTTCACATTCATAGATAAGGGTTAATACTTAAACTATTTTTTTTCTGTTCGCACATTCCTGCGCCAACGCACGCTTTTCTATTATCAGCGTGTAACTATAGGCCTGTGGTGCACTGGATCACTGAACAAACCAATGCTGGTCACGAGCACCAAAAAATTGCTCGTGTCATGACCAGAGTATGGGTCGAATCCAACACTTGACAATGCACATTCATCTTCATTCAGGAACGTGTGGGTGATAGTTAAATTACGCACTTAACTGCACTTCAAACTCTCAGAAAACAGCTCAAAATTACGTAGAAGATAACTTGGTACAAAGTGTCAAGGTAAATAAGACGAGTGACACTCACGGTGAGCAACTTCTCCCTCAGGGATCGCACGAAGCAAGCGACCCTCGTGATTAGCCAGACGGTGGTGATAACGGCCAGGATGAACAGCCAGAACCAAATGAACACGTACACCTTCGAACAAATTCCAGATTTTAGGGTGGGTTAACATTCAACATCATACAACCTTCACAGGGAAATTTTAAAACTTCGGAAATGAAACGCAACACGATTTAAAAACGGATCAATTCAGATCGTTATGGAAATCTTTATTCTTTAGCTTTTCATCCGTTTCTCTACTAAAATTTTCAAAATATATCAATAACACGATAGTGTCAGAATTTTAAACATGAAGGCTCGAGAGTTGGAATAACTAAAAAGGCTATTCGACTTAAATTTCCGCTCTTATCAACGAACTTTGTTTTTTTGATCGTCAGTGTGACACTTTGCATGTAAATGAAAATTTATTTCGCTGATATACTTTATATCTTTATATCTAACAGCTTTTATATTTTGCATGTAGAACTAATCTAAATATATCTAACGTACTCCTGCACAGAAGAAGTTATCCTCTGGCAGAGTTTATCTTTGGAAAATGTTTTAGAGCGCGTCAATGCCGTCACGCTATTCTTTATCGGACACAGGAAGAGAAACTTGAAGGTTTTGTTGAGCTATTACACTTCAATTGTCGCTTTGATCAACAACGCGTTCGTTTCCGTATAAAATCCCACCCTCAGGAGTAGATAGGCGATCTCACCATGAAATGCAAAAACTAATGCTAGATAAATACTATCAGCATTAATTCCTTCCCTGTGAGTCTGGAATGCTTACAGTTTTTATAAAAAATTTCAGTTCGATGGAAAATTTCCCTACAAAGCAACTTGTAATTTTGAATGGAAACATCTTACTACACCTCAAGCTAAAGCTTAAAAGAATTTCATGCAATTGCCCTTGTAAAAGTCATGAAGAAAAGTGCTGTAAATACATAAACGTCATCAGAGCTTCAATTTCACTTCACCCACATCTGTTCAACAGGTCTATGCAATACACGCTAGCAATGAGGTTTTAAAGCCATATCGTGCTACAAATTTATTCGCCAAAAATATACTCTAATACTCACACCATCAGTCCTTTAGAATCTGCAATACATGCATAGATGACACTATTTTCATCATTTTAAACCACCCACTCCTGTTTCATAATAGTGCTAAACCCATTAATAACTTTTCCTAGCTGTAAAATAGAGTGTCGAAGCACCTTCTCATTGATGATGTTGGTAGGGAGAAGGCACATGATGTCCCGTTTTTCAATGGTGCCCGAGGGTCCGTACATCTTGAAGGAACACTTGCCCATGGTGGGAAACACCTGGGCCATGGGGTCCGTCCTGTTCTCGGGGTCCATGTTCGTCATGGAAATAACCTGTTTATCAAGTTAAAATAAGTCATGAATAATGGTTCTGAGACAGTAATTTCAACTCTTATCAACGAACTTAGGGTTTTATTTGAGCCTCAGTGGGATGTCTTGCATGTAAAAGAAAAGTTATTTTACTGATATTGAACTCATTTAAAATATATTTCACGTACTCCTGCGAGGAACAAGTCATGAATGTAATAGATGTAGTAAATACTGGGAATGGGGAAATATGCTTTGATTTTTGACCTAGGCGTGTACGGCGTCGGTCGCGACTACATCGGAAAAATTCTCTAAAAAGCGTTTCATGAATCTTTACTTCACGCTATTCGAGATAAGTGCATCTTAATATCACCACAAAATAACATTAATAAATTGTTACTTAACCATAAGTCTCCTACATATCACGCTAAGCTGTTTAAACGAACCATTGAAGTATGGGTTAGGTGCTATCGCACATTTTCAACAATGTAGTTCGCGGATGCAAATTGGGTCGAACAAAACTGTCTCTAGTTTAGTTACCTCCAAGTTTTTCACGGCGTGAACAAAGTGTAAATCTGCATTTTAGCGTAGCCCTTGTGAAAGTGAAGTATTAATAGCTCTCAGAGTTTGTGTTGGGTGAATACATAATTGCATGAATTACTTGTTTCTGAGTCTGAAATGTGTCTCTGGAATCCTATATAATTTACCACAATCTTTTAATAACGAAAAAATGCGTTATAATCTGATTTAAAAACCATACAGTTTAACGTATACATGGAGCTCACAAGGGCAATGGACACAGGTAGAAGGTCGTCTCCATTTTGTTACCTTTAGGCCGTACGAAAAAAACTCTCCTCCCAGGAAATAGTTGATGACCAACACTGTCTTGATGGTCATGGCGAGGTTGAGAAATTCACACAGCAAGAACTTTACTGCCCAACTCTTGCGTGTGCGGCGAGATCCAGTGATGTACTCTGCCAGAGTCCTGTATCTGTAAAAAACAAATATGTTTCATTAGCATTGTGTATCTGAATACTTCTCCCAGGCACATTGTGACCAGACTTGAACTTTTTATTTCAGGTTTCTAGAACAAGTAAACGCTAACAAATATTTTTTTGGAGCAAGGGCATGTCAATTCAGGAGAATTAGCAAACTAACTTCCTCCCCTATCATTGAAGCGATGTAATGAATCTTATCGAAACACACTTTAGGACTTGTCCCCTCATATAAAATGATAACTAATAATAGGAAGTTCCTTCTGATATAGAGGGACTCGCAGTCCTCGTCTAATTGAGCAGCAGTAGTTCCACTAGCCAGTATCCCCAGTTCTTCTATTATTTGAATTCCATTGCTCACGTCAACCCCCCTTTATTTGAAAATCAATCAATCAATCAATCAATTGAAAATAAAAAAATCAATCTCTCGAGATTTGATGAGGCCGCGTGAACACGGCCCGTCAAAATATATAGGGCTGGAGCTCGTATCACAGATACGCTCATCATACATTACTGGCTGGCTTCGGACAGACCGACGGACGGACGCGGCTCTTATTATAGTATAGATTCCATTGCTCACGTTCTGATATTTTACCACGACTTGGGCATAATAGACAAAGGAAAATCGTTATATTTTTATTTAAAACTCAAATCCCTCAAACAGAAATACCCTGTAATTATGTGCATGGTGTAATATTTGCACTTTGAGCATTTTACCACGCATAATTCTCCGATCATTTATCGGTAAGAAGTAAACAACTTTGGGGTAAGCATGAGGTAGAATCCAGTCGGAAGCATCGATCATTAGATGCTTGCATTCGAGTTAAAAAACGAACGTTTTGGGGTTTTGGGCTAACGCATGTTGTTTTCTCTGAGCCTCTACTCTACATGTAAGAGATGTTACGAATGAACACGAAAATCATCATAAAAAACGGTGAAAAATAATACGAACTGTGTCTCTCTGTTGAAATAGTTGTCGATTGACTCGCCGGGTTTGTCCGACGACAGGTAGTCACGGACAGACAGATCCTGAATAATGGTCCGGAAAATGCCACCTTCAACATTCTTCCAGATCAAGTGAGGCAAGTAGAACATGGCACCCTGCCCACACAGATGATAGTATTTATGATGTTCTACGTTAATGATTGAAATCCGAAAGTTACCGCCTGAGCGCATCAATTCACCTGCTTCATTTCCTGCTATATCCATCAGCAACAGTACGAGAAATTATCAGTTTCGTTTCTATTATGAAACTGATACTAGAAATATTGACTTGAAACTAAAATACCACTCTATTACAAACTGATACTTATTCCGTATTACAATACTGTACATCCAGCTCAAAAATTTGGATTAGAAACTATCGACTAATGATAATTGCATTTATAATTTAGAAGATTTCTGTAAATATTTTATGTTTAAAAGATGCCCAGATCTGAAAGAAGGGCTTTATTTATTCAGTATAAAATGAAATATAAATAAAACAGTAATTCGCTTCGATCATGTGTTACTCCGTTCGCGTTCGATGAAGCAATTGATATTATACACATTCTTTACTGTGAGACCATGGCCGAAATAAATTAACTGAAAACTGCTCGACGTCATGTAGTCGGGTAAAGATTATGAAAACTATTATTCTGTAATTGGAGTTCTATTTTACATGTCAGAGCATTCACGTCAGCATTCCCAGAGAAGCATGTGCGTTTGTCGTCACCTGGACATGACAGAACAAGCCCAAAACAAAATGTTATAAATAAAGCAGGTTAGGTTACGATAGGTTCACCCACTCACCTGTAGAATGAGAGCAAAGGGCACCCACTGGTAGTAGGTGTGGTGGGTGACTGCGTCGGTGGGTGAGTGGGGACCCACGCCGGGGTGAGGCATGTCTACCCCCACCTGCACGTTGTGCAATAGAAAGCTGCTCAATTATCCTTTTACATTACATTTTTTAAGACTATTACTCAAACTGAGCATTTATTAAACTGTCATGCAATCAAATAACGTGCAAAATGGAATATTGCATCAAGCGAAATGGGTAAATTATCTGTTTTTATATTTTAGTAGGGGAAAACAAGAAACTCTATTAGTGTATTTCTGCCCAATTGTGCTATAGGACTGTCATATATCTTTTGATTATGATAAGTACGTAAATGTGAGTGGCAGCAACTTGAACACAGTGCGGAAAGATGCGAATGGAGTCTGCCTGCCCACAAACGTACTAGATACAAAATTCAAAAACCGCATACGTGACTTCAATAACATAAAGTGAAATATAATAATTCCAAACAAGTTTTCAGAATATTTTTCTTTGCTTTATTCATGGCGATAATTTCATCTGACTCCTTCTAACTCTCATGCAGCTCCTATTCTTATTTATTACGATGAACAATTCTAGACGTTTGCAAGGCACCACCTAATCCTAAAACTTAAAAAAAATGTAATTCATCATCTGATTTAGCCTCAATTCACTCGAAATGTATCCACAGGCTAGCGGATTCATCGTAATTAGTTGTGTGGCACTGTCTGTATTGCAATACATTCGATTGTACAACAAAGAAAAAACATAGTCAAAATCTACCAAAATTAAACGTTTCACAGAGTAGGTACTTCAAACATGTATCTTTCGCAAATATTGTTTCAAAGTTCTACGACGTAAATAGGTATAGTTTCAGAGGAAAGTCACGCCTCACTGCGCCAACCATCCCAGAGTTGAGTTGGAAACAACCTATCAAATGAGTTGAGGATGATTCTAGAGGCGCCTTGCTGAAGTGAGGTCTTGCAACGCGTGCACGGTTCCAAACTTGTGGCAATTTTCTGGACACTGAGTTTCTAAGGGGCTATATTGACGCCCAATGTGCAAATTTGCGTGAAACATAACCTGTTGATCGTTCAAGGATTCTTATTCATTATTGGTATTGCAAATTAAATACATTTATTTTCGTTTTCACTCTGGATAATCAATTATATTCATCCTACGCAGCAGGTTCAACTTTAAATTCGGAATGTATTAGTGACGTTAACGAGTAACTGTAAATTTCTTAATTGAAATTTTGTTCCGTGGAACATTATGCCTCATCAGATATTATAATTAAATACGTAGTTATTAACACTATTTAAATTTTATAAGAATAAATTCGACTCTGACGTTTTGCAAGTAAGTTCTGCTAGTTAACTAAAAATAGTTTCAATATTCGACACTTTTTGTGAAACTTAAAGCTTTTGGGCACAGACACTAATTGCATTCTCAGATAAATAGCATATCAAGATTTGTCGTACTAACTAAAAAACGTGTAAAATTTATAAATCATTTAAAAAAAATCTTGTGAGATAACTAACAAAAGTAAATAACGTAGAAATTAATCCATATGAAAACGTGCAAAGCTCTGAAATGTGGATGAGTAAATAACTTTGCTTGGATCTTTTATAAATAAAACTTAAATGGTTATTCGTGCGTCTTCAATGTAAAAGCTGACAGAAAATGAGAGACTTATAGTGCGGGAAATTCGTAAAGTGTTGAATGTATCTCTACATTTATTGAGGGCCAGGTGAACATTGGATCGAAAAGGTCGAGATTTATTTTTAACAATTTCAAAGCTGACTAAATCGTCATAACTGCCAATTTTATAATCTACAGTATTTTTTTTATTTCGCAAGCCGGTGAACTTGGTTATCGATCTAATCACCTCTGGATACAAAATTTCTAAAATACATTTATATATCATTAGCATGGGTTTGGTTATTCCTCACGACATAAGTACAATAACATCTGTAGGAACGTTACCGTAGTATATCATTTTGCTCAAGCACATTACTACGCTACCTCCCCGTAGTGCAACTTGTCGACGGTGTAGGTGCCGGTGATGTAGCAGTAGCTCTGCACTGCCTCCAGAAGCTCACCATCGTCCGATTGTGCATCCATCATACACACGATCTTTGCACCTGATTAACAAAGTTAGGTATAATTCAAATTTTTTATACTATTAATCACGTTTTCAGTTTTGTGAATTGATTAAGTTGCGCTTTTTATTACATTTGCAATTTTGATGAAAATGTTGGTCGAGCGTAAAAATCAAAACCATTGTCTGCAAAAGTAAGCAAGAAGATTCATCCGTATTTTAGAGAATGATTGTATTCCCTACCACGTTTTGTGGACGGCAACTTTCTCTTCGTAATTCTCATTGGATTTTTGTGATTACTCACAAGCTACTCAGAGGCTTAGGAAAACCTGGCAAAAGTGCGTTATTGTAACGTACGGTTCTCAAGCCTGTTTTAAAATACTTTTGGCCCTTGTAACCCTACATAAATAACGGATAACTCTGTCTGCATTAACCATAACCACAAAATTTGCAAAAATTCGAGTGCCGTACCCACGACGTCATACAAAGTAGACAACATGGCCCCGACCATGAAGACGACGAAGGTGAAGCGGTAGTGCAGTCGGAACACCAGGTTGTCCACTCGGGGCTTGAACTCAGCTTTCACCTTCAACACCGAAAACGCCTGCAGCATCTGCATTGGATGGCGGAAAATTACTATCCTCTGACTTCAGCAGCATGATATTGCCGTTTACCAACTATGGATCTCTGAGTTATGAAATTTTGAATACCTATGACATTTTTTGTATCATCTTTATCGGAAATAAAAAGTTTATCGATCATTCCCTACTTTCGAAGTTCAGATTTAAAATTGCTGCTTTGTTCGGTTATTCACGCCAGCTTGAAGGGGAATCTGCAGTTAAAGGTCAACGTAGTTGCGGCGTTCATGCGCTTTTGGTCTCATGTGAAGATCATTGGAATTATTGTCGCCCAATGGTCAGAATTATAACAGAAAAACTCAGCAATCGAAAAAAAATAGCATCGTGAAAAAACGCGTTCGCTAAACTCAAATTTTTTATGAATTCAAAAACACTCAAGTCAGACCACAACGCAATAAATACCCCAAAAAACATCAAGAGACTCCGGAGTACGATGGAAACATGAAAAGAGCAAGGTTGCGATATTGTTCTCGTAAACCAGATGCAGTTTAGAACAATAAAACTATATTAGACGTACGCTGTTGGAGATTTATTATTTATATCACACCAAAAAAGTGTTATCGTGTTGAGGAAGATATACTGCATGTCACAAAAATGATGGATTACATACGGCGCGAACCACGACTTTAAATTTATATGTGATTTTGTTCCTAGTAATTTTCTCTTGCTAAAATCCCTTGCGAGAGTGTGAGATGTGGGCTACTCCTTATCATTTCCGTCTTAATGTCCTAATGTTAACAGATAAGATAGCGGAGTGAATGATTCAATTTGCTCTTGAATGTATAGAAGCATGCTCTCACAATCGTCTAGTAGGAAAACGCCAAGTCGCCTGAAATTCAGATGTCTAAATTTATCCACATTATGGGCTAATTGAGAGAGAAATTAGTCGGGCAAAGCAAAAAAAATTAATTTCTTTGTTGATGAAGCAAATAATTACTGGCACAAAATTTTTGTCCTCTCAAAATCAAACTATTTGCTTACGAAGCCTTTGAACATACTACGGATTTTTTTTTGTTAAATCGTTATCATCCATTTCCTCGGAACGATTCTATGCCATGAACTTACCAAATTAGAACGTCAAAAGCCCGGTACTCACACAGTCACTGTCGGTCGTGATCTCTCCATTGTTCAGAATATTAGACATCTTCAATTGTAACCTGTGAACGTCTCGACTGTCAGGAGATATGGGCCTGACTAAGGACTAGGTTATTTAGATGTGCGAAATTAGGGATTCGAATATTCAGAGCTCGACTTTTGAATATCTGCAGTAAAATTCGCGAAAACTTGTGAAATAAACGACGTCTTCTTACAATTTTCCAATTCTATTCGTAAGACGCCGTTTATTCAAATATAATATTTGACAAATCCTTGCTAGGCAATCCGAAGCAAGAGCTACAAGTTGAGAAGGAAGAAAACATACAATCGGGGAAATTATAATTGTAAACTTTCAATCCCGAAAAAAATCGATCTCATCCAACCAGTCATGAATCAGTTCGTTCCAGATAAAAACAACCTTGAGAACTCGGCAGCTCTTATTATGAATTGCGGATAGAGTTAGAGCTGTTTCAACTTTATAGAATACAAAAGAATTTATTAGATTAAAAAAATTCTAACTGCACGGCAAATTATAAATCATGGTGATCAATTTCACTTATCTTGAGTAAAGAACTTGGAAATGAACAAAAAATATAACATCAGTTCATGCAAACAAAATGGAAAGTGGTTGTAAATACCATGACTTTCAAGTAGTTTAATCCCCTCCAGGACGCTCCTAGGGTGATGATATTTACTGTTGTTACTAAAAATATTATTGCTTAACTTTTTTAAAATCTTCATTGCCGTCAATTTCTGTGCTAACCTAAGACTACCTTACTAAATCAGGTACCCAAACGTACAACGTAAATAAAAGCCTTGATAATGAAATCTTAACAAGTTAGTTATGGACATCAACGCTTAAAGAAGATGCATCGAAATGGGTACACTAAAATGATGCAGGTTATTTTTATGCATTGAAATTTAAAGGTTTTGTACGATAAATAATTATTAGAATAATCAAGGACGTTTCTCGACGGAGATCAGGCGAATTGCATTCGAGACATTTCTGTTAGAGCAGTGGTTTTTAGCGTTTTTGGAGATACTGAATCCTACAAGTTCCATACATGTATTCATCGAACTCTTCGTAGTTACAAAAAATAAAATGTGATTTTTTCTTCAAATTCAAAACATATGTTTATAACTATTTACTGTATTATTACACTAACTGAACCATGCCAAACCCCTGAAACTGCCTCATCGAACCCAGTTTAAGAATAATTAGAGGTTGAAATTCCATGACTCCCACACCCCGGTTTTTTACAAAACAGTTGTTAAAACCGTACTGGACCGTCCCACATATGCTGCGTAATAAATGACTCATGTCTTATACGCAATGACCTACTTCATATTTCCCCATATTCGTGAATTTCTTTCCAAATAGTTATTAAAGACGTGGACTAAAATATTCAAATTATATATTCCACGTTTATTTAGGCTAGAAGTATGAACCAGTTGCAGCTGTATTAATATCGTTGTCTGACTGTGGCCTATCTTACTTGCACGATATTTGTTATCAAATTTCTATATTTTCATACGCAAGTTAGTATTTCAACCGCAAAATTTTTTACTCCAGTTCATGCAACTTTTAATTCCACTTTTTTATCATTACAAAACTTAGTGAACAAACTTTCAATTCAAAAGCACAGAAAGTTTGTTCATTTTTATATTTCGTGCATTCAATTTTAGTTTTAAGCTACAGCAGCGATGATTAAATTCGAATTTTCAACCTCAATTGAAAAATACTCGAACTTGAGAAGGTGCAGCGTTGCAGCACTTCTTTGCTGCCCTGTTAATGCGCACACACCCAACACTTCGGCATGACGCCCCACACTGACACCTCTCTATACCATACTCACACTCCAGAGCTTCTTTCTATTGATAAGAAATGTCAGAACTTAGAATTTGATAAAGAGTGGCGTGTGCAACAAGCTGTCTAGTAGAATTGTGTGCACTGCGTCAGACTTGGGTGCACACACATACAGGTACTCATACGCTTAGGCCGCGGCCAGACAAACAGCAGTGAAGCAGGGCTGAGCAGAGCAGTTTCGACGCTCTGGTAGCTGCTAGCTTATATGCTCGTAAGTTAGGTGGCCAAACAAACAGCAGTGGCTGGTCCTGAGTCCGAAGCAGTTGTAATCTTGGCGCCACGATGGGCGGTGTTTTGTGACAGGTATCCTCAAATTTTGTTTAATAAATAGATGCAGAACTGGCAATATTTGTTCTAATTAAGTTTATTTATATCTATACATATTACTATGCCATGCATTATCTTCTCAGCATTACAAGCACATCCGTACACTGTCATATAGTACTTTTCGTTTCGCTAAAATATTTCTACCCACAATGTATGAAATAGCTATGATACTGTTTTATAATTGTTCCAGGAAATTCCGTCAAAAATTAATTACATGATAATATGCTAGTTATGTTTGCTGATTGAATAATCATGCAAATAATTCACTGACGCATGACCTGAAACCTTATAAATACTGGAATATGGATTATTTTGCAGTAATGGACGTGTAGAGACATCACAGAACAAGGAACATATTCGTTCAGGCGTATAAATATACTCATCTATGGATGTAACAACTCGAATTTGGAATTGTTAAACTAATAAACAATATCTAAGTATAAAAGGATCTTTTGTATTTGACGTGCGGCACCAAGTTTCAGTTTAATGGCAATTTTCACGTATAACTCAAACATCACAACCGTTTTTAGGAGAAACTAACAGTTTTTTAGTTGCATGCTTTCGAGGTTATTTTTACCGATGTAATACTGATAAAACGCAAACTTTAATAATTCTGTATCGGTTTTGCACAGCACTTTGCGCTGGTCCAGAAAAAGAAAAAGATCCTTCCTCTCCACATTTGACTCACATTTAACAATTCTATTTGTGTGCGCACATATAAATTTTCATATATATATATACGCACCTATGCATATATATGTTTCTATTCCTATTCTTTGAGTAAAAATAAAACCTCAAAACACATTACATTTTACCTAAAGCTCTGCGACCAGTTGACACTGAACCATATTTCCGAAATAAATATATTTATTGCACTTGCTTAATGATTCAAAAATAGATCTACACTACCCCAGAGGGCGCAACTGTGAATAAAAACAATGAAAAATATAAAAAGACAAATGAAATGAAGCGCTCGTGAAAAATTATCAGCTCTCTGTTCGTATGCTGAACAAGCCATGAATTTCTTTTTGGGTGTAAGTTTGTTTGCGCATTACGTTTCTGGATATGCGTGTTGTGTTGCGTGATGTTCTTTATTAATTATTTTGTGACTAACTTTTCTCAACACTTGACAGTCATTTACGGCAGTGTTTCAAGCGGCTTCGGTATAGCGTTTTTTATCTTTCCTTACTTTCGATACAACAAATATTTCAGGAATTCCGAAGAATTCTCCATTAGTATTTTGAATTATTTATAAATTGTCAGCCATCTCTTGGGATATAAAATATCCAAGAAATGATATTTTTGACTTAACTAGCTATTGACAGGGTTAATCTATTTGCACGCCACGTATGGTTTGTCTATAAGTACGCGTCGTTTGGTTCATCTATTTGTACTCCTCGGATAGTTTGTCTATTAGTACGCCTCGTATAATTTGTCTATTAGTACACCTCGAATGGTTTGTCTATTAGTAGACCACGTATCGTTTGTCTATTAGTACTCCTCATTGGTACGTTTATCTAAGGACGTCTTGTATTCAGAATTTTTTTAACAGCCAAGATGTTGTCATGTATCTCATGTGCCAACCTTTTTGAAATAAACGGGTTTCTTTTCTTTCTTTCTCACTGATGACCTAACCTGTGTTTCCTCAGCATTACTTAGGAGAAAAATGATTAATATTTATAACTAAAAAACTAATAGTTTATACGTAAAAGATATATGTTTGAAGTCAAGTTTAGTGTCGTGTGCCAAAAAAAGACCTGATATGAAATATTCGGCATTGGTACGCTCTAGAGTGTAGGTATTGACAAAGAAAATGCTCGATATAGTATAGTTTTTCAATTTATGAGGTAGAAAATACCTATATACGTATAAATAACTGTACAATCCCACCTACCACTAACTTCCATAGCGTCTGCTATAACTGACCATTGTTCATTAACATAGTAATGGTCGAAATGTTATGAGATGCGCCCCCGATCGCAGGAATAGCTTGTACCGAGGAGATTAGAAGTTCGACATCCTCTCCGAACGAACTCTAGGGTGCAACTGACTGCTAGCTCCCGAGCAGTGTTTTATCACCCGAGATAAAACGCCGCTAGCGCTTGCTTCAGACAGCGCTGCCCTGCACTGCTCTGTGCTACTTGTCTGGCCACCCTAATAGGAATACCACTAACATAAAACTCCGCGCCGGCTCTGCTCTGTCCCGCTCCACTGCTGTTTGTCTGGCCGCTGCCTAAATGCTTCAAACTTGGTCTGTGCTAAGTTGGTTCAATTGACGTACGAGGTCGATTTTTATACATTCATAGAGATGCTTATAAATTTGGCGTTCTTGTGTAAAGGGTATATACCAATTTCAATACTTAAATTCATAAGTTTACATACTTGAGTGTTTCTGAGCTCGAACAGCTGTCAATGGAGCGCGTTTTTTAATCTAAGCTGTCCAAAAAGTATTATGGTAATGACAAAAATCATCGAGCAGTATTTCCAAGCAAGCAACAACTATGTATAATTATTATTTAGTGGATTAGCCATTCAATCTTAAGTGGCCTTGCGTTTTGACTATTACAGCCTATAGTACGGAGAAACATGCCTCCATATAATCTAAGAGGCTCACAAATATTATGAATTTCGATGTCAAGTTAGCATGCAGAGGTAAATTCAAGAAAATCGATCATGCAACCCCTCTCTTAAAGCGACTCAGCTGAACACCGATGCAAGAAAGATTCCTCATTCATAAAGCCCAATATTTATTTTCCTCTTTATATCTCCCTTAGCGCAATACTGATGTTGCACAATTCATCCACCTCCCCACTGTTGCGGACTAAAAGCCAAATTGGAGAAATAATGTTTTTGTTTCAAAGTTGGGCAGAAACCTTTAGCAATATCAGGCGCCTTACTGCGGAACAAACTTCACGATACAGTATCAAAATCTATCATACAATGAAACAATTTTAAACAAAATATCGAATCATTTTGCTTCTTGACAATAATTGTATGCTGCAGGACATACTGAAGTAGTAACGAATTTCATTTGCTCATTGCCAGACTGCTCGGGCCGTGCATGTTTCTTAAAATCTGGTTCGAAGAATTGGGGAATCTAGTTCAGCAAATCTAGGTCGATCCAATTAGCACATTAGCCTCTCCAAAGCGTGTAGTTCGTAGCTTAATTTTGTTTTTGTTCGTATCTTGGGTAAATTTTATTTGTTCATACTGACATTTATATATTGATGACATGTGCATATTTGTTTTCTATGTGCATTGCCGATTTACTTAGCTTTATTCTTTACCTTTTCGGGCACCTGGCAATTTCTGAATATTTTGAAACTCCACATATGACTGTGATCAATTGTGTTGTGTGTACGTCCCTCAAATAAAATCTAAAAGATCTCGGCTGGTATCAATTTATTGAAACACTTTGTAAATGAAAGTCTATACCTGAATAACTTCGTAGGCCATGAAAGAGAGCCTACACCGACGTTACTAAGTTTTAGATCCAAAGCTTTCTTGCGTGCTTATGTGATGTGATTGCTTGTATTCCAGTACGTGTATGTATGTACCTACGCAAAGCAGTTAAAGCAAAATTGCTAAACCAGCGGCTTACATTTTTCTATAAAAATCGTGTTTTTTCTATTAGCTGTCGACCTGTCATATACTACCTAGCACATCACTTCCTTAAATTAATGTCAAATATTTATAGAGTCAATATCGTGAATTTGTTATGTGGTTTGAAGCCTGTTCTTTGAGACTCTTTTCTTAGCACTTCTATTATTTTGATATGTTAGCTCGAAAAGATGGTATCGAATTTCTGCCATTTCGACTTCTCACTACTAACTACGGAATTATCTGCTTCCAACCATTACACTGTCAACATTATTCGCTGATATCGCAGAAGCCAAAGCTCATGTGTTAATGTACGTGGAGACTGTCAAAAACGTTTTACACTAGTCTTTATATTTCTTTTACTACATTCATTCATAAACATTATCAAATAAAAGATAGCTTGCCGTTGGAATACTTTTTCAGGCTTTTCTTTTAATTTCTTGTACGATCATTGACGCGGGCTGTCATGAAATTCATATGTTCATCAATAAAGGACCTTTGTATTAGGACATTTTAAAAGGCAATGCAATTCAACTTGTGTATCAAGTCTATTAGATTAGATATTACCTGTTATCTTCTTATTCATGTCGTGTAATATTATTGTTAGCCTCGTGTGGCAATATCTCGTTTCTGACGATCGTAAGTATATTACGACAACATTATTACGATTGCAAATTTCAGGAATTGCTCCAACTGTGTTGTGAAATGTTTTGGTTAGCATTATGCAACAATCCCTTTCATGTTTCTGACTCCGGTGAACTCTTCGATGCCAGCATTAACTATAAGGGAAATATCATGAACTTGTGGCGTAGTGAAATATTTTGTCCAAAATAGTTATTTGGCGTACTAGTTGATAAGTTAGATACGCAAGAACGTAAATATACCCGGCTCTGAATGTCGGCCATCGTAGTCCAAGACGCAGAGTTATTAAAATCCGCCTATTTTACTTCCAGTTTGAATCCTTGATATCGCAAGTTTCTAAGCTCGCACTTCAATGAAGTGCGCACTAACAATAACGTTTTTCATCAATAAGTCACAGATATTGGTTTTTTATTGCTCGTATTTACCTGCATTTTCAGATTCAGAATAACCTATCAAAGGGAGTGCATTTTTCACGTATTTCTCTCAATAATTTGTTCAACGATAGATGTAGTATTACGATACCCATGTGTGTTTACCAACTAATCATCTGAATGTTAATACATTTTAAAAACTAATTTTGCAAATTCCATGTAGCAATTTTATTGGAAATAAACTTTTTTCTTTCTTTTCTTATTTCGATGACCACTCAGATAGCTACCGCAAAAATACAACAAACGTAGATATCGTTTAGAGCATCATAAAAATGCTTCGTCACGAAATCGAAGTTCACGCCAGTAGTCGAAGGTGTGAGGAATCGATTGAAATCGAGATGCTGGCGCAGAGCACTGCTTGCATAGGCCTATAGTTAATTTGCACCTTATCACGTTCACTGCGTTTTCGCGGTTGTTAACGGTTGGTTTGGTTATGTTGTAAGTAGTAGAATTTGGAAATTGTCTTAACTGCTCCTATACATTTTATCCTTCCTAAGAAATATGAGAAATACAATTGCACGAGATATTTGTCCTCTTGCGATAACAGTTATTTTTGAAAAAAGTCGCGAAACATGATAAACGAATATGGCCCAATACGCGGAGAACGTGTATCGTGTATGTACGTCGGACACTGGAGTGCCGTACTAGGATGCCCCTTGATTACCCACTTCAGCTACTTCTTTGAATTCCCTATAATAAAGAAGACCTGGGATAATATTTTGACATGTTTTAATATCTGTACCACTACACTCAATAACTTCAAATTGTTCTCAAATAAAAGCTCAAAAAATATCTTATTTCCATGTCACTAAAAATTTTCTCAACTCGGATGTAGGAAGGAAGTGCAAGGAAAAGATATGTTGATTGACAGGAAGAGAGTTTTGGTGGAAGGAGGAAGCGAGTCTCTCTATGCTTTAGTCGGAACGTCGTGTTGAGGCTCCGAACCACATACCGACTAATAATATATTGCATTTAAATACCCAAACCTGGCATTTTTGAATAAGTATCTTTGTTCACCTACCGTATGATGCTTCAAATCACTCTTTCATAAAAAATTTAAAGTTATTTATCGAACGCATATCGAAAAAGAGGTTCAAATTAGCCTGAGTTGCGTTAGGTTAGATTTGGTTAGGATAAGTTGGTCTAGTGTTTTGGGGATAGGTTAAGTAGGGCGTGTTACCCCAATCTAGCCCAATTTATGTATATAATCCTAACCTCACATTGCCTTACCTAGTTTAATTAATTCAACATAATTTTCCCAAAGTCAACGTAACTAAATTATCTCAACCTAACCTTGCGTATCATGACCATCCCTATAATAACTAAAATCAGCCCTACCTAAACTTATCTAACTCAACCGTATCCAACCTAACGCTGCCTAATCTAATTTTAGTGAAAAAATACTGGAAAATGTATGAGCTTCAATTTGAAAATAATTCAATTTTTTCGTGCAATAGTTGTAAAATAAAAACATGTCCGAAATCGCACCAGACTTTCCTTGTCTGAGAGAATTCAAAGATGTAGATTAGGTTAGATTAGATTATTAGTTAGTTTAAGCCTCCCTATCCGCCACAAAGGCGATCCAAAGAGAGGAAAGAAGGCACTATTTAGTATGGAGTTAAGGGAACGTGGAATCTATGCAGAAAGGGCACAGAAACAGTAAGATGAGAAAGAAGTTCATGAAACAAGATCAAAGTTGAAGAAGAAAGTAGGAGGTGCTGAAAAACAGGACAGCAGTGAACCGAAAAAAGATGGTACGTAACAAAATAAAAACCTATTCTATTTCAACAAAAATAAAGCCTACCTAACCTTTAGCTCAGGCCCTTACATAGTCCCCCTATTCGAAGATGTAAGTCAGGTGGTCATTCAAGAGGTATTGAGAATGGCACTTTGGTACGTCGGACCTTGAAATTAAAGTCAGGGGGAGATTCAAGTAAAGAGTGTATGCAGGCAAAGCACACGTGTATCTGTATGGGAAAATTATCCCAAAATACGGCAAGAGACTTGAAAAATAGCATTGACTGTCGATTTTCTTGGTTTAGAAAGAGGAGAGAGTACAGTCGAATAAAAAACAACGAAACTCGATCTGAAAGTAATTGACCCGAAAAAATATATAACAGAATAATTCGACGAATTACACCAGAAATTCTTCAAAGTTGTCCTCGTACAGCTAAGAAAATTTTATTTCCTTTAATTTTCTTATGAAAAATAGGATGTATGAATTCAGAACAGCTAACATCCATGTTTTTACTCTAGAAATTGATGAACAAGGAAACTTTATTCACTACTGAACAAAATTTTTCCTCAATTTTATTCAAGGAAGAGATAGTCACGAACGACTTTTAATGAATGGAACCGATATAAAACAATTAAATTAAAATCAGCTGTTCTAATTTACTGGTGCTATCATACACCTTTTACACGGAATTAAAAGTATTTGATTGATAAACTTTTTGCTATTTTATGTCTTTAGGAAGCAGAAGTCTCCGCCCACGCACAGGGCCATTCTAGAAGTCTTGCGGGTTCCTCAGTGTGGTTTATTGTGAGTAGGATGCCTGTAGTGGAACCCAGAGCGAGGCTAGGTGGTTCCTATTGGCTGAAATTGTCGATGCTTGCTACACGCCGCTTGACATTTGATAGAAGTTTTTTTCCAAGCATTCGCATATTAGATTGAACACTTTGTAAATTATTTTTCATCACTTCTCAACAATCTCGTAGATTTCAGACGTACAACCTAATAAATTTCTAACAATATTTGTGCAATGATTTCAACGAGTCCTATGAAGAGATCTCACGACCACATGTTTCTGAGCATGGAGGCGATGGAGCGCTCTTGTAATGGGGAGTATTTTGGGGGTATGAATCCTACGGAGCATTTACGTTCAGTGCGCTAAAAGCTGTGGTAGGGAGAGGTGTGTGTGTAGTTCTCCGGTGATTCTTTCTGAGAGCTCACGAGCTCCTCGCCGTTATGGCTTTCAATTATGTAGGGTCACTTAAAGCCCTGCTAGCGAGGGGTGACTTTCCGAGCGAGAGCAGTCTGTTTCGCTTACATTATCAGTTTACTACAGCGATATGTATAGGTGGCTCCATTTTCCTTACTGCTAACGAATTTTTTGGCGAAACGATCAATTGCATGACTGATTTGGAGACTCATGTGATCAACACGTATTGTTGGATCAAATCAACCTTCACCATGGATGATTATCAATACAGGTGAGGGGTTTGTTCACTCACTTCCAGCGTCATATTGTGTTCATGCGTTCAATTTTTGAATTCGTAATTGATCGCAACGACGCCTGTGGTTTTGAGGACGAAACAGTTCAATAACTTGCAACTAGTTTGGAGAGGAAAAGATCAAGGGCATGTTATTGGAAAAAACAAGGTTATATGTCCAAGTTGAGGGCAAGGTTAAATTGGTTAAAAATTCAATATGACGTAAATTTAAGGCTTTTAGTTGGTAATTTTACATACCCGAGGACTGCTTGGAAGCATTTAACAAATTACTGATGCTTTGGAAGAAAGGGATAGCATAAATTAATAGGAAAAAAATTAGCTGTACCCTACATGTAGTTTGCTGCAGCCAGTTACAGTGAATCCAAAATGAAGTGAGGCCTTTGCTTGCTTGCTTGCTTGCTTGCTCAGAAGGCACGGGCTCATTTTTTTTTAAAATAATTATTATTTTTGGAATTTAGGCCTAATGCAGATTTAGTGAACTCATGAGTGTAAAAATATTCTTATGGACAATTGGTTTGTTTTGTGTGACAAATGTCAATTGACAACAAAATTATGATGGCAAAGAGGTTGTTGTATTGAGTATCAGCAGTAAGACAATTATTCATTTGTCATACTTTTTACCTTTTGAGTTTTGTAAAGGATTGTTATGAAATTATATATTATATAATTATAAATTATAAATGACCATCAATATATCAATTAGCATTTGAGTATTTGATTAGTGAATGCAGAAAGCAATTTTTAAAGAACTGAGGGAATCTTGCAAGAGGTCAACTGTCAGTGCTGCTCCTAGGCTGGTATGAGCTCTTGCTTTTCTTTTGTTAAGTTTTAATCATGGGAATTCTTGTTAAGAGATACTGTTTGCAAAAATATTTTTAAAATATTTTATACAGGACAAAGGCTAAAGGGTAGTTTTATATGATCTCTATTTTGATGAAATTATTCTAAATTGTTCATGTAGGTTGAAAGATATTTTTCTATTTCCTTTATTGAATAGCTTCTCTAGTGGTGAGTTGCAGTTGGTATTATTAAGATTTTTTATATGTTTAGCTTAGGTAAGGTTTTCTAAACAATATTTAAGAACAATTTGGTATCAGATATAATTTAAGCTTTAATATATCATTGAATATTCTACAGCAATATGAAAAATCAGTTCTTTTGTCTGGGAGGAAATCACTTAGTTGCTTGATAACATATGTCAGATCCTAAATTACCAACTCTTTGCATGCTCAGGATTAAAAATGTACATAAAAAAGTCATATGATTAATAGGATGCAACACATGTGTTACATTGCATGACCATCACTTGGGTGTTACATTATGAGGTTTCCTGGGACAAGTCCTTATGCACACGTTCATATTCTGCAGCAACTAGGGTATATGGTTTATTAGTGAAGTCATTGCAGAAGCTTAACAATTCCATCATCCACCATACTTAGTGTAGGAAAATGTGTTGTGCTGAGTAGGTGCAGATATGCACACGTTCAAATTCTGCAGCAACATGCAGCAATTCTGCATGGTGTATGGTTTATAAGTGAAGTCAATGCTGAAACTTGACAGTTCAACCATCCACCATACTTAGTGTGGGAAAATGTGTTGTGCTGAGTGAGCGCAGGATGAGCGAGTCATAAGAGTGAAATCAGCAGCCCCAATAGGCAATGACACACTCAGATGGAATTGAGATAACATTTTATTTAGGTTTCACAATGTAAGTCATCACATTAGTCAAGCATGCAGTGTGGTGAATTCATGCCATAAAAATGACAGGCCTTATGAGTCTGTGGTTGGTGTACAGGTGTTGAAACAGCATTATATTTCTTAGGAATAAACCCTTTCAGTTTGAATTATTGAGACATGGTGGTGTGAAATTGATCTGTTAAACCTTGTTTGCCATGCTTCATTAAAAATTTTCATAGATGCATTATGCTTCTTAAAAGTTTTATGCCTTTAACTTTTTTTGCTTTTTATTTTTAATGCCTATATATTAGCTGGCTTTTTAATTTTCAGCTTTGCTTTTATTTTTCTGCTTTTAAATCAATTAGTTGAACATGTTTGTGTTCATTTGAAAAGTGCTGAGTTTGCTCTTAAGTGCTTGTTGAATCATTTTATTACTAACCTAAGTCATTGAAGGGCCATCTTGTGTACACATTCAACATGAATTAGTTGAGTACACATTTCTCATATTCTCTTCAAGTGGTGGAAATAGCATTGCATTTATTCACTTCCTTGTGCTTGGAAGTACCCACTTCAGAATTTAGTGTTTTTATTTTTTCTTTATCATCTTATAGTCACGAGTAAGTGGGCTCATGAAGCATGTGTCTGACATCCTGAGTTGTTTAAAATAGGGGAAAATTTTTCTTTTTCTGTTTAATTTGCAGTTTTTCAACATCTACCTTATCTTCATCGGCCATATGCATTGTGTTGAGATGCTTTGGTGAGAATTTCTTAAAATTAAGGAAAAGCTCTGTTTTTTCAATATTGGGTGAGAATGTCTTTAATATTGGGATGTGTGAATGTGTTTCCTATTGCATTTAAGATTAATTGCTATAAAATAATCTCCTTCTGAGCAGCCCTCGCAATAGCATACTCTTATTAGCCAATAACCACACTAGCCAGTAAGTTCAAGGAGGTTCAGAGGTACTGTGGAGCCATGGCTCTGAAATATATTGGCGGACTCAAGTCCGTCCTGGCTCGAGAGGAGTTTGTGAGCGAGAGCAGCGTCTTCAGACTTCACTACCAGTTCACCGCTACTCTGCTTATCGGCTGCTCTATATTCCTCACTGCCTCGGAGTTTTTCGGAGAAACCATTTCTTGTCTCACAGATTTGCCTAAAAATGTTATTGGCAATTACTGTTGGATAAAGTCAACATTTACTATACAAGATTTCATGTACAGGTGAGGTTTGTGCTAAACGTCGTTATAGGGAGGATGTTTGCACCCTGTAGTTTGTGGTAGCTTGATTGTGGAGATTTGTCTAATGAAAGTTGGAGTTTGAAGCACAGTGTCTAGTGAGATGCTCTTTCTGAAGAGAACTATTTTGCTTTAAAAATTTATACAATTTTGCTGAATTTTGTGCGCCATTCATCAGGTATGTTTTCCTGGGCATTTTGTTAATCTGTTCCTGATAATTGGTCTAAACTTTGCTGCATTAGCTCACTTAAAAACTAATTCTGTTGAAGATTCTACTGTGCTCCAAGTTCCTTTTTATATGTTGTGTAGACTGACCGTTTCTGTTGTAGCTGATTGATATGAGAAACTCCTCAACTGCTACTGAGTGAGCTAATTTTGGTTGTGTGCAGAGGAGCTAATGAAATCTTTGCCTTAGCCTACATCATGTGGTGTAATAATCTGATTGAGATGCTATTTTGTGTGGGTCAAATCGTTAGTATCTCCCTGATTTTTGTACCAAGCTAACTGTTAAATGTACTGGACTTGGTCTGTAGCTGTTAACAGTGGTGTAGTTGTCAGTAACTTGGCTTTGCTCCTGAACCAAGAAATTGCAGTAAATTATTGACAATTCAAATTGTTCATGAAAGGATGTATTGCTTGTGCTCAAAACAGTATTAGATGAATGACCACCTTCAAATGCTGGAAAATTTGATGTTGATACGAGTGATCTGGCTAGAGTTGTTCCATTATTCTGCCATAGTATTCATTTTGAAATCCTGAACTAATTTGCAGAATATTTATTGAGTGGAATTTGTTGGTGAGTGCGGACGAACTTGCCAGTATCTTTATCCGTAAAACTGACCAAACATTTGCTCTGAATTTTACTCAGAAGTCTAATTGTGCAGAAAATTAGTGTTTTTTCAAAAATTAGTATTTAGTGAGTGTTGCATTTGAAGGTTGTCGTGTTAATTGACCGAAAATGTTCAAAATTAGTTGGTCATATCACTTCAATTTTGTGAAAAATATTCTTGAGCTTATCAGTCCATTTGTTGAAAAAATATACCTTTTAAATTACAGGGATTTTTTCATCTATTATGGACATTAATAATGAGATGCTTGTGTGCAATGCTGAAAACAATTACAAGCTGAAATAATTGATCAAAACTCAATTTTTAAAACCATTTCAAAAAGTTCTTGAATTAGATTAAAGGGAGTAATATTCATGGCTGATTATTATATGAATATTTGTCCTCGAAACATCCATATTTTTGTGGTTGGCTCACTTCAGTATTCAGTCCCTAATTGTACTTGTATTAGTTCAAATTATATTTTGCTCTTAAATATGGATGCATCTCATAAAATTTGCTCAAAATAGAAAAATCACTAAGAAATTGTGAATCTTTTAGTAATAAAATCTTATCACAATTTGTCTTTTTTTGATAGCCTATTGGAACTTGAAAAAAAACAGCCCTCGTATTTGAATTATGAGCAGAGGGAGTCTGGTATGCATTCCACAACAATGTAAAATAATTGAGCGATTTGGCTTCTGTTCAATTACCCATGTTCTCATGGAGGCTTTGCGAGTTTTATTAGTCTCTTGCTACTGAAGCAAAGCGGTCAACCTCCGAATGCATGATGGCACTGAATAGACGTCACAGGCCTGTGCTCTGGCTGCTGTGAAGTTGTATTGTTGGCCAACTGTAGCTTTTGTTTGGTTGTCCTTTGTGTAACTGAGTGTTTCCTGTCAGCAAAATATTGTCGCAATTTTCCTTTTACTTTGTAGCGCAATAATTTATGTACGCTTACTTTTTTACCCCAGCACTTGACTCAATATCTGTTTGTCTTAATTTGTGTTCGTCAATGATCATTTAGTTGTATTGGAGTACATTGCTCTTCTATCGTAGCGCGTCTCATGAAGCAGAGACCAAGACTGACGTACTTCCGGCCGGAATCAAGTTCCGATCATTGTTATTTGATCGTGAAGAGTTCTTGCAATCCTGCAGTGTGGGTTGCCAGGTGTTCAATCTTATGATTGTAGTCAGAACAATATCAATCTAGCAACCCTGACCTGAGCTGGAGTGCGAGTCGTCACCGTAAAATGAGCTGTTATAGTTCTGCAGCGTCCAATATTTTGGTGTCCGAAGTCAGTGTGCACCAAATGCCGTGTTCTTCTATCGGTATTGCTTAGAACTCGGTGAATGAAAGACTTGTTCAGTTTTTCTGGTTAATTTAGACATCAACATCACGTGCTGTATTACACTGGTCTACGTGAACATTTTCGCAGAACTTCAGAAATCTCGACACACGGCTGCGAAATCATAGCTATAGATCAGGTATCGCATCACTTCTTCCGCTCAGTTGAGCGACCCAACTTGCCGCTGTTACGGCCTCCACCTGCGTTTTAGTGTTTTTCTCACTTTCAGTCAACCAGAAACGTGGTAAAGGTTAGTGTTGTATCGGGGTTGTCAGGCCTTTTTTGCAAAAACTGACTTTTCTCAATTAGCAAATTAGTTTTTTCTGGCGTGTATACCTGAATTTGGCTTTAATTAAAATAAAATTCTGCTCAAGTTTAGAATTTCCGTCTGAAAAGCCCATCTTGGCGACCCAGAGTGGCGTCATGTTCCAGCGGCTGCAGATGTGATATTACAAAATCGTAGCAGTGCTACTGACGTTAGTTCCGGCTGTAATATTTGTCGTACAATTAACTTACCTTTACGCGTTTTCCTATAATACTACTCGTGTTCTCTGATCATTGATATCGAACGCAAATTGTTCCCATGTACTACAGTAAACAGCTTTCTGCTGTAGCGTGATACAAACCTTTTCATTGATGTATATTTGCCTTCTCTGCGCTACGAATTGTGTGAAGTAATACTTAGTTGAAATTAACAGAGTCCAACTGTATTTTCATTAAAAAAATTTTTGAGATGGTAAGTAGCTTATGCCGCCCAATTAGATGTCAAATCATTTTGAATTGATCAATAGTTTTTTCTATTGGTCTTAACCCTTGCGTGTAATGAATAATTTTTGTTTTTTTCCCCTCACAATAGATTACATGCGTGCACAATCAGGCTTACGTTTTTTTCACGCGAAGGATTTTTTTTATTATGGCATGTTCCTAAGCTCTTATGCCATAGCTTTAGTGCTCCACTGAGCTATGCATTGAACTCGTGGTTAATAAGATGTTTGATGCTGTTCAATAATGCTTATTGGACTTCAGTTGAAACTGCCATAGTTCAGAAACTCTTCGAATTGTGGGATGCAGGATCTCCCAGCGTTTGCGCTTGTATCACATCATCATACGTCGCAGCGCGCCTTCGCTGCTCGTCATTGCACCGGAACGTGTCCTAAGTCTTGCGAAAAGTTCTCCGTGCCTATTTTCCTGGGCCACATTGTGCAGTGTGCAATTGCAACTCAGCTTTAATCGAGAGGGATAAAACTTCCCACGTTAGAATAAGCCACCAATTGCGGTGTCGAGCGGAAACCAGGCGCGTTCGAAGATATCTCGAATTTCTGTTCTAGATTCTTAACTCCGTGAAATGAAAGTTCCCAAAGTGACTCCATGGAATTTTCCCTGATGTTGATAAACGAGTTGAGATAATTTTAATAGAGCGAAGAAATGAGCTCGGCTGTGTGACGTTATTTACAGAGAAGCTGCCACGAGGGCCATTCGGTACAAATTATTTTAGAAATGAGGAGTCTGAGTCGCCTGTAGCATTTCCAGGCTGTCCTGAAAGCTCATTACTTAGCAATACTTCATGCGTCCGCTTAGTGAAGCTCTAAATGCCTCGTCTTTCATTTACAGTTAGCCTTTCTTTTGTGTAGGACGACACCCTTGTGTTTCAGATGCTGACGGTGCGATAAGCTCCTACCACCGACTGGCAGTTTTTCTGCAGCGTCGGCACTTTCTCCAAGGCAATAAGATGGTTGTCTTTTATTTGTCATTTCGCTGCTTTGATAGGATTTTTGTTTGTCTGCTGGAAAGCCTGTTTTTCAAGCGCGTTGTCGTGCTCGATCTGCCTAATGTTTTTAGATATGTTAGTAACGCGTTCGAAATTATGTTTGTAAAGTTTGAGGTGTACAGTCATAATTCCTACTACGGATTTCGCTGCGTCTCAACACCAACGTATTAGTTGAAAATCCTAGGGAAGATTTTACAAACTGGTGCTTAGTGTGTGTTTCTATTTAATGGTCACCAGTGCAATTAGAAATATTTCACCGATCCTCGCCTGCACGGTATTGGTTTTCAATGCTTCTGCATCATGCATGTGCTTGATGCTTCGCTTTGTTCCCCTTCTGTATCTCTTTTTCCTGTGTTGACGTGTTAACCTTTTCAAACTCACCAGCCGGCACGGCGGAGTTGGCTCACGGATCGAGTTGACCTCCCTCCATCTTGTGGACTGCATGTTGGCTTGTACCCACTTCATCCGCATGCTCATTTTTACTTGTTATTTTTGCTTGCCTATTGGATCTCCTTTGTAAATCGTTTGTACTAACCTACCTGTGCTAACTTCGTGTTGTAATAAGACTACGTGTATCACTTTGATTGAACGTGTTTCATGTTAAGTAGTTAAGTTAACCGTATTTGTTCTTAGCACGATTTCGTGTTTATGTAATTCTTGGCAAATTGAGTGTATAAGGGTGTTTTTATTTTGTGTCAAACTTGTTGTCCATTGAACTTGCATGAAGTGAACGAAAGGTAAGTAATAGTTTTTTACCATCAGATAATTTTATCTCCCATTAGTTTACAGAATTCTCAGGTTTTGAATTAGTTTTTCTTCAGAGTTGTACGTATTCCACCGTTGCCATAAATAAGTCTTGCGACTTGCATTTTCATGTTGGTATTGAACAGAATGAAAGGATTTCTAGTAGAAGTGAGAGGCGTTAGTGGAAATAATTTCCGGTTGTTTCTTCGTGAAAAAACGAACCAGTGGTACATATTTTAATATTAGCATTCTCACCGCAATATTTAGTTTTGACTCTCAATTAATGATTTAGAGTATTGCACATGTGCATTTCATTTTGTGGTAATCTTGATACCAAGCTTCAAATTATTCAAAGCGAACCATTCTAGACAGTTTGTTAGTTGTTCACCTCTCATTTGAAAAACTGTCATATCGATGATGAACTTGAGGCTTTCGCCTGTTCACAGATCTACGTTGAAGCGAACAAGTCGGGTCATTATTAGGAACTTTATGATGGTAGGTTATTCAAGACCGAAGGTGATGTTCAAGCGCTACCACATGTGCCATGTATAACAGTAGGTTATTTAAGACTAAAGGTGATGTTCAAGCGTCACCTTACGTGCCATGCTAACCTGCACCCTGCTTGTGACGCCAGAGAGGTGGGGAAGTCTGTGGCTCAGCCAGGTGTGCTCAGCCCTGAGGGATACTCCGAGGAGGAGCTCGAGGCCAAGTGGACCTTCCACAACTACTACCAGTGGGTCGTGTTCTTCCTCTGCTTCCAGGTGTGTTGCGCGAGGGTGCCGTGTTCACCTTGTTATTTCGTTCAGCACTTTGACTGCGACGTGCGCCAAAAGGTGGTACACGGAGGTAATTTTCATAATGCTGCTGACAGGCCAGTAGCCGCTAACTCAATTGCATAAATATTTAATCAAAGCTAAATGAAGGCATGATCCAGTTCATGCTTTGTATTTTACAAATTGCTTATTACAATTGATTTTGAATTTGAGTTTGGTGTTGAACTTGAGATTTAGTTGCCGCCGTCAAAGCGTTAAGTCCAGTTTGACTGAATCTTGTTTGTGAGAATGACAAGTTAGAGAATTTTTGCGGGGAAGAAATGAGTATCTTTTGGACTGTGATACGCATTTTTGGTCGCTTTTAGTGAAGGATAGCGGCTTGAGATTTTTGAGTTTTTTAAAATTTATTGATGTGTCGTGTAAGGCTCCGTCTAACGGAGCCTTATGGGTGGATGAGCGCATGAGATTTGAGAATTTAATCTTCGTAAAGGGTTGTATGTTTTCTCGGATTTTTTAGCGCACTAGAGTTCATTTCGGAGGTGCGGGGCAAAACAAATGGTCTCGAGTCAGCTAGGGGGCAAGTATGAAAAAGAAAACTGTGTGCACAGGAGAAGAAAACTTAGGGTCTGTGCTGTGCTTTGCTTTCATCACAACAGAACATTCCTTTTCGCCTTTTGGGTAAGAGGCTGTGTGTTTGGGTGACTCCATCCTAAGGTCTTGTAGAAATGACGCATTCATCATAGTTCGAATTAACTGGTTATGTGCAGCATCAATTTGAAATGTTTTACTGTTTATACTTACGTGTCATTTTCAAATTTGAATGTTACTCCTTTTCCTTTTGCGTTGAGGGGAATATGTGAGGTTCCGAGCTGAGAATCAGGTAGGCATTCTTTTTTTGTTGGAATAAAATGTTTTGTTAAAGACCATCTTTTTTCGGTTCACTGCTGTCCTGCTTATCAGCACTTACGAGTACTACTTCCTTCTTCAACTTTTAGCTTGTTTCATGAACTTCTTTCTCAACTTGCTGTTTCTTGATTGCACCTTGTGCGTAGATTCCGCGTTCCGTTAAGGCCATACTAAATGGTGCATTCCTCCTTCCTCGCTTTGGAACGTCTTTGTTGCGTTTAGGGAGGCTCAAACTACAATCTAATCTGAACCTCTTGCGTTGAAAGCTTAGGTTGAGGAGCTAGCTTGTAGATGCCGGCCTCCGCGTACTGGCAGAGCTGTAATTACAATGTAGGGCAGAGTGCAGCTGTGCTGTGGGTTATCTCTAATGTTGGGCTCCGTGTGTTCTGCTGGTCCGTCCTGGTTCCTCGCAGTCGGCGTGTGGGCTGCGTTTTATTCTGAGGCGATTGTACGATATCTAACCAACTTCTCCGTTTGACGTTAAAGTTGGTAGTTTTGTTGGATTTTGTATCGGTCAGTGTTTGTTCTTTCAGTATTTCCTGTATTGTACTCTGAAAAAAGATTAGGGGTTAAATATGTTCTGAGTAGGATTACGTGAATTGGGTTTTGGTACCTAAAGCAGTTGCTGTTGTTCTAACTGACCAATGAAAGTGAGCGACAAAATCGGCTGCCCCAGGAAGTGTTTTGTAAAGACTCAACTCGTCTGATGATACTCGCGTTGTCAGGCTAACGTTTATTTTTTTTAGCAGTTTTCTACTGCTTCGTTAGCCGAACGAGTTCGTTCTATTATGGTTAACCTATTTAATTTAGTAGATGTTTACATCGATATCAGCATGGTAGGAGCTACCCAGTAATGAAAATAGGGTGCACAAGTGCCGTTGCCTGGACCTCCGTGTTGCTCAAGTGGCTATCACAGTCCTCTGAAGTACAGGCGTAGGAGGCCTAAAGCCTGGAGCATATCTTCTATACGTGATAACATCAGCGCTAGCTCGCTGGGCTTCGTGTCTCCATGTCTGAGTGTGACTTGAATATCAGTGTCATGTTTGACAGTTGCTCGCAGATAATGAATTAGTGATATGGCTGCTCTCGCGTGTATAAGGAAATGGACTAAATGGACCAGCGGCGAGGAGATATGTTGATGAGCGGGTCCGTGATTTCAGAGTTTGGGTTTCGAGTATTTGTATGCACTTCGTGTTTGAATGGTGTTGAAAGACGTGAGCACTTACGGATGTATGAAGCTATTCATGTACAGAATGTTTTCAAGTGTCGTAGGAAAATTGAAGAAATTTAAATTCATGAAATTTTTGAGCAATTTACCGAATAAGAGACAATTCGATGTTATGGGATCATCTTGAAATTATCATTTTTTGTGAATTTCAGTTGCTAGGCAAGCGCGGCCTTCTTTGACATGTATTCTCATAGAATATGGGGAAATTTTTCAGGAAATGTAAAGCTGAAACTTGATGCTGCCGGAAAAAAATCATTTATTGTCGAATCCGAAAAAAACTTTTGTTACTCGATTACATTTAGGAGTTTATTATATCGAACTCTCACTTCAATCCTCAGTTCCTTGGACTGATTTTCAGGGCCCAGCTACGCTGATATAAATGCTTATAACTCGTTGAATTCAGGTGTGCATGTGGTGACATTCTGTCCTTCGCTCGTGTGCAGGCTGCACTGTTCTACTTCCCAAAGCTGGTCTGGAACACCGTGGAGGGCGGGCTCATGAAGAGCATTGCCAACGGCCTCAACAAGACGCTCTACAAAGACGAGGATGTCGGCGAGAGGAAGAAGGTCGTCGTCGAGTACATCACCACTCACATACGGGTAGGAACGGCAATACCACACTGCCTCGTTACGCACAGACGCTATGAGAATTTTGAATTGAAACGTTGACTACGATTGCGTGGATCGTTAAGTTGATTTGGTTAGGTTGGTAAAAAAAAACAGGAGAAACCGACATACCTGCTTGATTTAGTTTCCATCCGTAGTAAGAAATGTACTAAATATAAGTGCTCAATAATGTTTTCCTCGTATGATAAAATTCCTTCAAAAAGAGTTAGCAAAATGGTTTGGAATGTTATCCATCTACATTGGGGCTTCTGTGAACTATTTACCTAGTGGTACTCATTTGTCCCGCTCCGTAGTCATCGTGTCAAGTGTAGCGGTGCACTATTTTTCCTGAGCTATTTCGCAATAAAACTTACTTTGAATCATCCTAACCATAGATTGCTGACTCGAGTGAACTGCTTTGTTGATTTTGGTCCACCGATCGTGAATGATACCTCCCCTCAAAAGGATTCTGCTATTATATTTAAAGAAGTTAACGCTCCTGTAGGAAGAAGTGAAGTCCAGAACTGAAAATTAGTAAACTTTTGGCTGAAATATACATGAAGTCCTTGATTTTTTTCAGTTCAGTGCTGTCCTTTATTTTAGCACAAATTCCTCTCTTTCAACTTAGTTCGTGTTTCATGAACTTCTTTCTATCTCATTGTTTCTTTGCGCAAATATTCCCGTGTGGGAGCACTTAAGCATTGATTCCCCATTTCCCTAATTCGTACTAAATATTTCTTTTGCCCCTCTTTTGGGGATATATGTTTTGTTAAGGAGGCTTATACTAACTCACAATCTAATCTTGAAATAACACTCTAGCCAATGGGCTAATGAAAGCCTGGCTTGGGTCGAGCGAAGGCCAAGGCCAGGTCTGAGACCTTTGGATATGAGAGTGTGGAGACAGGGCTTTGGCGCCTAAGGAAGTTCTTGCTTGGGATGGGGCGAGGAAAATCGCATGTGGTGGTGTTACTTATGAGAGGGCCATGTGGTGGTGAGGTGAGGTAGTGAATTGGTGAATGGAGAATGATTTCGGGCCAACGAGTATGTGATTCTACACACCATCTCCAGGTTTACCGTTTTGCTCCAAAAGTCAAATTTTTGCCTATTTGACAATGAAATTCTTTCATATGTGTAAAATCGTTGAATGAGAGAAAGTTGGCTTCTCAGAAATTTCTGTTGTAGCTGCAGGAGCGTGGCCCTTGCACTTGAATTTATTTCCTTAATTTTGGGCGCTGGAGAGAACAACTGGTGCATGACAGAAAGAGAAGGACTACTTCTACATGACATTAAATAAGACACCAGTACCTGCCTATGGGCGCCAAAGAATCATTGTTCGTAATAATGCTGTCGACCTCGTTCTGGTTTTGGACGCTAGAAATATGTAATTAATTGATGTTCGCTGATGTTTCAGCTACTCATTTAGTTTGGATCTAGATTGATGTTCAATGGGTGTTTTGAATTTTTTTCGTCTCAACTGTCGAGGATTTTGCATTTATAAACTCATTTTGTGCACCGACAGCTTAGATTTCTGTGAAAAGGTCCAAGCTTCCCCTAAGGAAGTGCAAAGCTTTTCCATTGCTTGACTTGTGGAAAATGATTCCCGCTAAAATGATTCCGGCGTAAAACTCGACCGATTGTATGATGGGGCATCACAGCGTGTGTTTACTTCCAGATGCACAACGGCTACGTGTTCAAGTACTGGGCGTGCGAGTTGTTCTGTTTTGTGAACCTCGTGCTGCAGATGTACTTCGTGGACGCCTTCTTGGGGAACCAGTTCCTCACCTACGGAACTGAGGTGAGCTTTTTTACGTCGAATCTTTTTTATATCGCTTTCTTATATCGAAGCTTTTCGTGTTTTGGCCGGTCTCCTCAACTCCGAGGCCTGGCGTGGCTTGCTAAGTACTTAATTGTCTACCTGAGGTTGACCTTGATCTACACAGAAACATGAACTGGAAGCTGTGCGTGCTCATAAAGCTTCAAGTGTAGCATCTTTTAGGCCGGGCTGTTCAGGTGCGCTGTTTAAGCCTTGTAGAACAGCAGTTGGTGCAAGCTGCGGCAGTGCAGCCACCTGCGCCGCAGTAATCTGCTCCCATTGTGGCTCTGCTGTGCCCACGTGTTGACATGCACATGTACGCTGCACCTGTCACCCTCATGCTCACTGACATATGCTCGCCATACGTGTGCAGGCAAAACAGTTACGTCAGTGTCGTGTTGTCATGCTGCTCACGTTAGTCAAAACTGAGCCTGCGAGCGACACTTCCATGCCTGACCTTGTGTGCTGAATAGCTCAACCTCGGGTACTGGAGCCGCTCTTTGTCAATCAAGTTTCAATCTTTAATTTCTACTCTCATTGAACGGAGATGATATGGTACAGCGTTTCATGTTAATCAAAGGCAGGATTTTGAAGCAATTCACATCGTCGTAGCGGTACAGCTAACAGTTTAAGTACTTGCATATAGTAAATGTGACTATGAATATTTTACGCTGTAGGATATTAGGGTATAAGAAACTCTGCGCCTAGCTCAGTATCTGTACTTTGCTCTGTTCTGAAGTGTTGGCATTCGTCAGGAGTTAATCGTTTCGCTAACACATCGCTTATCCAAACTGCACCGTAAAAAGTGCTTCCATACAAAAACGTTCGTTATTTTTAATGCTAGCATCAATGTGTAGATGACTGGGCGCTTTTCATTGTTGGAGATATATTATTATGAATGATTCGAGGTTTAAAATTATGATTAATATTATGAGCTAGTAGAAATTTAATAATACGCGTTAGTGGAGATTTTTTAACATTACGAGTTAGTGGAGATTTTTTAACATTACGAGTTAGTGGAGATTTTTTAACATTACGAGTTAGTGGAGATTTTTTAACATTACGAGTTGGTGGAGATTTTTTAACATTACGAGTTGGTGGAGATTTTTTAACATTACGAGTTAGTGGAGATTTTGTAACATTACGCAACCATTGCAGGTGATGAACTACAGTAACATGGACCAGACGGAGCGCGTAGACCCCATGATCTACGTGTTCCCGCGCATGACCAAGTGCATCTTCCACAAATACGGACCCTCGGGCAACATCGAACGTCACGACGCCTTCTGCCTCCTGCCCCTCAACATCCTCAACGAGAAGATCTTCATCCTGCAGTGGTTCTGGTTCATCATCCTGGCCACGCTGTTCGGTATCCTGCTGATCTACAGGGGGCTGCTGGTCGTGGTGCCCGCTCTGCGTCCCCGCGTTATGCATCAACACAACAGGTGCGTCGCGCCTGCTGCTCCTTTCCTGCTCCTGTCTTGTTTCTCTTGGTTTGCTCGGAAGGTGATTATGAAGTTCCGTAGCCCGTCTCAGCAACGCAGTTGTTGCAGCCACCCGACAATTTGGCACGTGGTGTTGGTTGTGTTCATTGCCTGAAATTTAAACGTATTTGCCGGAAATTGATGATTTGTACAGTTCTTAGAGCCAAGAATCAAATGGTATGAATGATTTATCCTGTAATATTTGATTGGTCCCTAGGCGGCATAAGCTAAGCAATATTAGGTTCCTCTCTTTCCATGCTATGGAGATAGGCGGTCTTGGGGGTTGCTGTTGAGTTACCTCAGCGAGATAGGCCTTCAGAGCTTCTATCGTTTTACTTGTTTTTATTTCTTCTTTATCTTCCAAACTTGTTTTTATCTCTTCTTCATCTTCCAAAATTGTTTTTATTTGCAAAGTATCCTGGGTAGGAACACAACTTGTGCGTAGATATTTCGTTTTCTGCAATCCATACTAAATAGTCCCTTCTCTTTCTTCTGTGAAAGTAGGTTTGCCTTGGAAACTGAGCCTTTAACTACATACTAACTGCATTCCACCTGCTCAGTTACGTCTCAGGATCATTTTACGACTTAATCCGCTACATATTTCTTGTCATTTTTTGGTGTGAATGACTTTATTAGCCTCTTTCATTAGCTTCAGATGTTCATCTCAATTATAACACGGTTGTTATGATGTGCCATGACGCGTGTGTGGCGTGACGTGTGGCATTACACGATCGTTATGCCATCCCATGACTGGCGTGTGTGGCGTGACATGGTTGTTATGTCGTCCTATGACTAGGGTGTGTGGCATGACTGGCGTACGTGTCTCATGCCCCGAAGTAACAAGCCGCTTGCGTTGCAGGGCGGTGCCGATGGAGGCGCTCGAGGTGTTCTCGCAGAAGACGAGGATCGGCGACTGGTGGATCCTGTACGTGCTGTCGAAGAACATCGACCCGCTCATCTACAAGGACATCATGGCCAAACTCGCCAAGGAAATCGAGACCAACGCCAGCAATGCCGCGTACCCGAGCTCGGCTCCTGCCATGTACGCCAGCTCGTCCGTCTAGCGCTTGTTTTAAATTAAATAAAATATTTAGGGTAGTCCCATTCATGTATGCTTGATGAGATCGTGTCTTGAGGCAAGTTTGTGTGTAGGGTTCTGGGTCCAAATGATGCGAGCGTTCCAGGGAGATCGTCTTCATAGAGGGAAGTGTGGTGCAATTGAGGACTTGCTCAGTGTATGGTTAATGTGAGAAGTGGTGGGTAAAATAAAGACGTTCTCGGCTGAGAAGCACGTAATTCAGATCTTCTTTGACGAGCGGGCCGTGCTGTATGTGCCCTGAAGTGCTATGGCGGTGTTCCCCACACCACATTCTGGGTTAGTACGGTGCCTTGTTTTTATCTCGTGCGATGCGCTAGCAAATTTCATGTCATGTGTTTCACGTTCTTCTGTTGCTAGAAGATGTTCGCATGAATTAGCTATTCTGATGAGTGCTTTACTTGATCAGCTATTTTTCAATGTTGAAGAGCAGCTGTATATGTAATATGGAGAATTTAAAGATGCCGGTTCAACCCCGTAGAGTAAAATCTTGCGTGCTATGATATTGTACATAGCTACACAAAACTTAAGAGTTGAGATTGTTTCTAATGTGCGGGAATTTTTGTAAATTTTCAGTGCAATTGCCAAATCCTCCGCTGGGAAAAGCAAGATTAGTTCCATCGCAATTGTACGTCCACAAATCCATATTTTTACAATACTGTTTAGTATTAGTGTGTAGCAATATATTTTTATAACTCTTTGTACGACTAGGATGGATTTTGTGGATGCGTAATTTTTCTTGAAGATTCCCAATAAGAGTTTTAAGCCTGCGTTCATTCTCTTGAATACGCGTTCAGCTCGTTGGTTATCGCAAATACGCGTTCGGCTCATAGCTTATCTTAGCTTACATGCTTGAGATTCGTTAAATATTTCAAATAGAACTCGCACGGATCTTAGAAGTCGCAAAATTGAGTTTTGCATGGGACTGGTAAAATGGAAACTTGTCGGAGCGATATGTCGCGCAGATCGTTGCCTGTGGCGCCACATCCATCCCCTGTATTGGGGAGCAATTTTGTGGTGCAGAAACGTGCCTCAATGGCAAGGACGGTCATTCCTGCGAGATGTGTCCGTTAGTTTGAGTTATGCACAAGTTTTACAGCTTGTGTAGCAGTGACTCACATGCTTGCCCGGAATTTGACCCGCTTAGGACGCCCAGGAGTATTTTTCACGGAGCTCAACTCTGCTCAAATGTTGCCATGTTGTTCACTAATGAGGATGAGGTTTATTCTACAAATTTAAAGTTTGGGGGTGGCTGTAGAATTGAATTTCTATGTCCGCCGACAAAAAATATATGGAGTGTCACCTGTGGTGTGTGGCTTTTTCTTATCAACGTCAACGCAGTTTTTTCAATGAAGATCTGATATGTAACTTTTTAAGCTTATAAAGTAAGCTATTATTTATTGTGGCCCGACTTGAGATTTTAGCATTTTATCATCGCTAGTTTTAACGTAAATGTGTTCATGCGTCGACCTTTCTCCCTTCACTGAGGAGTGAAGTACCCTTGACCTTCATTCCTACCATCTGATCCTTCTAATGTTGCCCTGTTTTGCATGTGACAGGCGTTCTATTTTGTGTGTCTGGTACACTGAACATTGCTGTCCCCTACGTGGAGCTTCGGCAGCTGTATGATGCGAGCACAGCGTACCAACAACCATCTGCTACGGTGCGCTCTATTGGTGCCCTGCGCGCATTACTGATCTTGGCTGCTATGTCCCTTGTATCACTAGCGCTGCTATTCTGCTGCTCTAAATGTATCGGTATTCAACGTGTAATGAGTGAAACACTTACTGGCAGTGGAGTTTTATCACTCAAATGTGCTAGGAATTTCATTTGACTCAGCTGTTTCTGGACCCCGCCTTTAGAAAATTACTAAAAATTTTAGTGAAGTCATGTTTCAACGTGTGGGTCAGTGACAACACTTCCTGTCTGATGATAGATTGGTCCACCATGAGGATGTCTGACTCCAGCTTCGTGCATGAGGGGGAGTATTCTGAACATAGTGCGAGGGCTGTCTTGTTGCCAATAGTTGTTTCCTCTCTTTCCTAGTTAACGCGTATGTGCTAGATTCTCCTCATTTGCTTGTAAAATTTATATTACACTAAGTTATACTACATTATTCTCGTTTTTTATTCGTCCTATGCTGGCTCGCCTTCTCGGTGTGAATGACGTCGCGTGGATCTACGCAATTCACGACGCTTTTTGGATCGTGTCGACTTGAAATCAAATGATCGAGTTGCTCAGGTGGCCTGCGAGATGTGCTTGCGCCAGCTGTCGGTCTGCACTCGTTCAATCAGATTCGGGTTGCTAGAAATTGTGTTCTAAAGCAGGCGTCTCCGAACTTCCCAGCCTAAGGGCCTTCCTGATCATTCTAGTAAGTTTCATGGGCCACAGCCGTTGTGTTGTTTGCTATTCAACTTACCGCAACAATAAGCCATTATTTGTCGCGGGCAGGATTGATCACACTGGCGGCCTGGATTTTACAAGCAGGCCGGAGTTTGGAGACACTTTCTGTGATAAGTTGGATAAAAAATACGGAATGATAACTCTTTAATTTACATGTTAGATTTTGCTAGAATGTAATCATGCTAGAACACACTGGAATGATCAGTATGGCCCTGAGGCCGGAAGGTTTTGAGACCCCTGTTCTAGAGGGCCCAGGATACAAGCTCATTGAAGGCTGTGTGCCGTGCCAAGCCTCGCGCCATACTCAAGCCTTTGCTAACGGCTGAGACAGCTCGGCTGGAAATCATGTTCTACGAGAAGCGACCAAATCGAGTGCGAACTAAGTCTCGTGTTTGAACGTTTTGCTTACCGTAATACCATACGGTTAGGTTCATTACTTCGATTGTTCTATTAATCAAGGGCAAAATTAAACCTTCTACCATTTGTATTTTTGATACGATGTATTACAATTGTCGATTTTTCGGGCAATATTCCCCCACAAATCAGTTTAAAAAAAAAAGGGAAAACGATGGAACAATTGTAATAGTCGATGATAGAGGAAATAATGACTGGCAGGACCCGTGGAAATTCCACCGAGAATGTCATCAATAGAGCTGTGCCAATATGCACGTGCATATATGCAAGCGCATATGAAATTATGCGCGCATAAAATATGCGGCTTGAGGTTACATATATGCGGTTGCGGAGTGTCGTATGCACAGTACTTGTGTTTATATGCGATCAAGTCTTGCACATGCACGGCAGAATGGCCGACTTCAGTTAGTTGAAACTTGTTTGATGTTGTAAATGTTGAACTCTAAGGTAATGATTCAATACAATAGTGTTCAATATTTAGAATATCGAGCATTTGCTACTAATGAAGAAAACACGAAAATATGATTACATAAGATTTCAAAGTAGAACAAGGTTTAACCATTCTGGTTGCATTTAATAATAATGTACTTTTTAATGTTTTCAAATAGGACACTTTTTTTGCTTATCGGCATGAATAATTTTGTATTGCGAAAACACTCTTTCTACTCCGTACATCATGGAGCAAATTTAAAATTCTTCATGTCAGATGGAAAGAGGTTACCAACTACTTCGTTGGTCAACAAATTTGGTTGGTTGGTCTTCGTTCCTTAACAGGATAGCCATGCAAAATTGAGTTGACATCCTTAATCATGGGAAGATCTTCTCGTGCTGGAAATCTAGAAAAAAGTTTTATTCCAATCAATTCAGCATGATAAATATCATCTTGTACATTGGTTTCTCAAATGCCGTATTACTATAGCACCAGGACGGTTACTCCCCTGTCGAGCCGGTATCCACTCAGATATCTGGGTATTGTGTTTGAGTTTTCCTTTTACCCAACGGAGAAAATCGCCGGGCAGCGCCGGGGTTCGAGCCCTTGACACCTTCACGGATGGGTACGTTCTCAACCACTTGGCCACGGCGAGTACTAAAAGTTAGTTTCGTACATCAAATGAGACTTGGGGGTTAAACTACTAGCTTTCGGTGATTTTATCGAAGAAGAAAATGGGTCAATATCGGTTAACTTTATGCTGAACCAAAAGGATTATCTTCGTTATTCATGTCTATGAAGTTGCAGCAGATATTTTGATAACAGTGAAACTCATATTAGATTGCACGACAAACTTACAGTTTTTCGGCAATAAGTAAAATACAGATTTCTGTCCCGAAATTCATATTCTGAGAATTCATTTTCTTAAGTATTATTCCTTACACTTTGGGGTACTTTGGAATGGTGTAACTAATAAAGGTTGGTAATCATTAGAATACTAAGAAAATTGTTCATTTCTTCAATCATCATTATATTATCCAATACATCTGTAAATTTAAATACAAAAATTAATGTAAAATTTTGCGAAAAAGTTCTCATAACCTTCCTCTAGGTAATCTCTCTCATTCCGGACATCCCACAAATACCGAATATTTGCATAAGGTTTTGAATAACCAAATATTGCAGGAATATTCAAATCAGCATATAATCTCAAAATGTCAATTTCAGATTTGATTGTCCTTATACAAGTCCAGAAAGCGAAATCAGTGTAATGATGCAAATTTTGGGAATTTGTGGCATATTCGGAATTCGAGGGATTACCTTATTGAGTTATTTCTCATTTTTTATGAGCAAGCAGAGCACAACAAAGGTATTTATTATTAATTCGCTAAACGCCTATGTTTCGGGAATTGATACGAACTTCACAGTTGCATTTCCATTTTATCACTTTCTACGTATAGGTAGGCCTATGTGTAGAACAAAACAAAAAAACTATAACTAGGTGTACAAAAACTATTACACCATGCAATTCTTAAAAACTTCAAACTCCAATAAATTCAGTTCGGACACCTCTATTGTATTTTATTTATGAACCAAATTTAACTGAAGAACAGGTCAAGTAGGAAACCTGGGCATCAGGTACTGAACATAGCGCACCGGGTAAAACTTGAGATGTTGCTTTAACAACTGATAGCGTGTATGCGAGAGATCCCATTAATGTACAAAATTCCTGGTTCAATTTCTTTTACATTAAAAAAAATAAAATTACAACATTCGTATTACAGCATATATGCAATGATATTGTGCATATGCAATATGCATTTTGCATATGACATTTGTTATATTGCATATGCAAAATTGCATATGTGATTTTGAATATGCACAAGATAATTCTTTGCATTGCATAAAACACTCTGCATATCTCTTGGCGTGCATATATGCAAGTTATGCAATGGCACAGCTCTAGTCATCAATAATCTAAGAGGACCCGTGAAAAAAAATTCGGTCAACATTAGCTAACAAGTTCTAACATAACAAATTCTAACCTAAACTAACATATTCTACCATACCTTCTCCTAACCTATGCTAACCAAAGCTATGTTGATAATATGTCAAACATAAAAAAACGTGGACCTGTGAAAAAAATTCATCAACTTTAACTAACCTTTGCTTAAACTAACCTTAAACTTATCCTAACCTAACTTAACTAATGTCATCGTTTAGCTAGGTGGACCCGTGAAAAACTTCTGTCAACATTACCTAACAAATTCTAACATAACATATTCTAACCAGACCCATCCTAACATTACATATTCCACCTATCCTATCCTAACCGAAGCTATCCTTATAACATGTCAAACATGAAAATAACCGGGGACCCGTGAAAAAATTTAATCAACTCTACCTAACCCAGCCTATCTTAACATATCCTCACCAATCATATTCTAACCCATCCCATCTTAACCTAACATATCCTATCCTACCCTATGCCAACCTCACGTGGCATTCATATTTTGTCTTCTTAGTACCATAAAGTTCCTGTTAAAATCTCGAATAGATTGTCTTTCTTCCGTTCTTAGTTTATCTCGAAATCTTCTTTGTCTCTCTCTGGCTAATTCTCTCCTCCGCTCTATTGGGAAGGGCGAACGCAGTATGAGTAGCTTAATAAGATCCCTTATATATGGTATCTTCGTAGACACAAAACCGCAATGAATTTTATTTTCATTACAAGATATCTTATTTTATAAATTAAAGCCTACATAGTAAAATTATTGATGGATTGTTGTTCGAAATGAATTTCATGTTGAATAGCAACTTGTTTTGATCAGACCATGGTTACTTGCATCGAGAGACTTGTAAGTGAATACGCACAGTTGTAAACAAACGTTCAGACTGAGTCACTGAAGTGTTGTGGGTGCAGGAAATTGTGTGTCCAGCGCGATGACGAAACCCAAAAAAGTTCACATATCGACACCCGTGTTGCCTCATGTTTTCAAAGCTCTTGAACGAGCTGACATGGTGGCTTTATCACAATGCAAGGAGGAAGAAATAAGGCCTATCTTACCCTGTTTAGTGAGAATGAGCCTCATAGCCCCGATTGAAAACACGATGGAATCAACAGCTGCTAGGAAAGCCATACTGAAGATTCTGTCGGGCATTGAGACTGTTAATGCTATGGTTGCTCTACTGTCTGTGGACTTCCCTACTCTTGAATCTGACTTCAAGAAAGAACAACAACTCAGGTGTGTGATAAAACTCGAATGAATAACACAAGTTAAATTCAGGTTAAAATTGTTCTACCAGTTCTTTCTTGGGTCAATGTTGAATATAATGTCAACAAATTTCATAATTTCGTAGGTATAGATGGGTAATATAGTCGGTTTTAAGACGTTTTACACAAATGACAATGTGCCCGGAAATGCTTAGTTATCCAGTTATTCAAATTTGAAGTTATACAAACGGCGCTCCTGAATGGCCCTTTTAACGCAAAAACAGTCATTGTTTTAGCAATGAAAATGGAAGCTAACCCCTAATACAAACGTAAAGAGGTTGGATCGTGAGGGGTAGCAACAGTTCTTTTAGTGAAAATTATAAATAAAGCTTTCTAGTGACGATTGTTTACATCGACTCAAAGATGGCTGCCGCCATCTTCAGCCACCTTGGCGTCGATGTAAACAAACGTCACTAGAAAGCTTTATTTATAATTTTCACTAAAAGAACTGTTGCTACCCCTCACGACCCAACCTCTTTACATTTGTAATAGGGGGTTAGCTTCCGTTATTAATTAAATTATGCTAGCCCCGCGTGCTTCCATGGCGCGCACAAGCCAGCTTCAAAGTTGAATAATTCGAAAATAAAGCATCGGCGGGCAGAATGTCATTCTTGTAAAACGTCTTATAATTGACTATATTACCCATCTATACCTACGAAATTATGAAATTCGTTGACAACATTATATTCAATATTGACCCTTTGTTGTTTTACTACTTGTTTGCTTCTTCAGAAAAGATTAGGGTCAATGTGAAGTTTAATGCTATCATGGAAAATAAGAATTCCAATCTTAGAAATCACTAAAGGAACCCATTTAAGAACGTTTTACAAGAATGACATTCTGCTCGCTGATGCGTTATTTTCGAATAATTGAACTTTGAAGTTGGCCTTTGCGCCAAAGGAAGCGAGTGCGTGAAACGGAATTTAATTAATAACAGAAGCTATTACAAACGTAAAGAGGTTGGGTCGTGAGGGGGAGGCACAGTTCATCTAGTGAAAATTATAAATAAAGCTTCTAACCCACCCATTAGGGTGACGACCGCAATCTTGTTGACATCGGGTCCAAGATGGCGGTCATGGTGGTCGCTATCTTTGACCCGATGTAAACAAGATTGCGGTCGTCACCCAAATGGGTGGGTTAGAAGCTTTATTTATAATTTTCACTAGAAGAACTGTGCCTCCCCCTCACGACCCAACCTCTTTACGTTTGTAATAGGGGGTTAGCTTCCGTTAATAATTGAATTACGCTCGCTTCCTTTGGCGTGGGAAGGCTAACTTCAAAGTTCAATAATTTGAAAATAAAGTATCAGCGAGCAGAATGTCATTCATGTAAAACGTTCTTAAATGGGTTCCTTTAGTGATTGTTTGGAATATAATTATTAATTTCCGTGATTGCATTAAACTTCACATTGACCAAGATTAGTAGCAAGATCTCCAATCACTGTAGCATGAAGTTTGAGTGCATGATATGTTTAAATATCTTGCTGAGTTAATTTTTTGAGATGAGAAACGAATGAAATTGTTGATTTTGCTAGAAGAATACTATTCAGCTATTAGGGTAATTCATCAAATATCAAACTGAACTCATTATCGAACAACTATGAAAATATGTGCATAATAAATTTAATAAGCATCCAAACTTGCTCAGTGCCAGTGATCTTACATCTAAAACTCCTATTTTAGCGATAAAAACTCGTTTCCGTGAGCTGCAAACTGCTACCAGCTGTTGCGAACGCATTTTCTGTACGACCCTTACAAATTGATTGTATTTTTTCATTTGAAAAATCTTACGCACCTTGGTAAAATTGCGACGGTTTAACTGTTGTTGTGCCACCGTCAACCTCCCGTCATAACTAGAGAGTAGTGTTGCCATATGATATTCTGTTGCTATATTTTTTTCTTCCCCGCTGCTAAAACCTTGATAATTATTACATGTTCGAAATTCGGTTCCTATTTCATGTCAGTATTAAATGGTGAACAAAGGTGTTAGCTGTGAGATATATCAATATAAATATAATAATATGTGAGATATATCAATATAAATATTTATATTGATATATATATATCAATATAAAGGCTGTGAGATATATCAATATATTTAAGGAGCGCCTTCTTCTTTATACTACAATACATTTTCTAGATCTTAGATTTACGATTATGGCTAAGTACTGAAACGTATATTGTCTGGGAAGGTAGACCGAGCTTGTATACAGTTAAGACGGAGATATTATTTTATTTTACTTATTTTTGTTACAAATATATTCTTCAGTAATTAAATTGACCTTTCACCCGTATAATATACTTTGTAATGCTAAACACGTCCGTATATATTGCCATATGTAATTTTTAGTAGGTTGTGTTTGGATTCAAAATTCGAACAAAAAACCTGTTTGGATCAAAATTCTTGTTTGATTCATGTTCGATATTGATAAAATTATATTAAAGTGTTACATTTTTAGAACAATAAATAAATTCCAACAATTTATGTTGTCTTTAAAGCGACATCACAGAACAAGAAAGCAACTGTTCAAGAATAATCTTGAGGCCCGCAACAGTTATTCAGAGCAAAAGTTACCGATTTTTGAAGATTGTATCTAGGCACACATGGTTTCTATTCGATATTTGATGAATTACCCTAGTAGGTCATGCCTTTGTTATACTTGAATTAACAGTTATTGAAATCAGAATAGCATTTGAAATTATAGTTTTTTAATAGTTATATCAGAGTTATGATCCAATTGTTAGTGTAATGCCAAAATTAAAAATATAATATTAGTGAACTTTGAATGATAAGCAATAAACTCGAAGTATAGCATAATCTGTCATGGAATAATTTATGGTCAATATTAATTTTAGATGCCTCACGGAAATTTAAAATTCCATTCCAACAATCCAAAGTGTGTTCCTAAAGAAACACACTTGAAAGCGTTTTACAAGAATGTCATTCTGCTTGCTGATGCGTTATTTTTGAATTATTCAACTTTGAAGTTGGCTTTTGCGTGCCAAAGGAAGCAAGCGCGCCAAGCGGAATATTAATAGCGGAAAGCTAACCCCTTATTACAAACGTTAACAGGTTGGGTTGTGAGAAGGAGCCACAGTTCTTCTAAAGAAAATTATAAATAAAGGTTTTAACCCACCCAATAGGTTGACGTCCGCAATTGTGTTTATGCCATACCGGGTGGCCGCCATTTTTGAGCTGCTAATATTTTCACTAGAAGAACTGTGGTTCCCCCTCACAACCCAACCTGTTAACGTTTGTAATATGGGGTTACCTTCCGTTGCACTCGCTTCCTTTGGCGCGAAAAAGCCAACTTCAAAGTTGAATAATTCAAAAATAACGCATCAGCGAACAGATTGACATTCATGTAAATCACTTTTAATTAAATGTGTACCTTTAGTGATTGTTTGGAACAGAATTATTAATTTCCCGTGAGGCACCTAAAATCAATATTGACCTAATTTATAATATTGGCAAGTAAGCATCAGCATTTGAAACAAAAAGACTCTGGTTTTAATCTAGTTGAAGTTTGCAAATTGTTCGTTCTCTTAGCTTGCTCATTGCTCACTCGCTCTGTCTTCTAACATTAAGGACATTATCTTGGTCCCCAAAGGTTACCGATAGTGGAAATAAATACATTTTAAAGTTCTACATCATTTGATGATAAAGCAATCGATAAAGATTAAATCTTTTTCAGTGTCATATAGTGATAATGCTTCAACATACATCTCAATAAGCAACTAGAACTTAGTTGTTTAGTTTGGTTAATGTTAAGGAGATGCAACTAATCAATTTTCAAAATTTTGTTGCCTGTATCATGGTAATTAGATCTAAGTAAGCAACTTTTCTTTTATGCACTTTTTGGGGCAAATGATTATTTAACGAGTTATAGCGATATGTTAATTTTCGTCTTTGATGATGAATGCGCTGGAATAAACAGCTACTAACCGATTTATTGAATTTTTGTTGCTTGAATAATGGTACTAACATAAGAAAAATACTCTTCTTCTATACTCTTTTTGCGGTAAATGAGTATTTTACGAGTTAGAGCGGTAGGTTTTATGTTTTGCGCGATTGAGCTGTTAAGAGTACGTTTGAATACTTTATAATTTATTATTAGCTCACCCCGCAAAGCTTGCAGAGCCTTTTAATATCTTTTAGTTAATAACACAATAGAAACTATCACCAAAAAAAAAATTATACCAGTATGTTAACTTTCGTCTTAGATGGCAGCAATGCGCTCGAGCATTCAAGCAGGTCGAAAGGAAAAGTCCATTGTAGTGTTGCCATACGACACGCTCGATAAATTATTTCCTGTTTCAAACACTAGAGTTACTGTCAGTAATTTACCACTTTAACTCGTTAACCCTTTAACGCCCCAGAGGACACCAGTGTCCTCTTTCAAAAATACCCTCAATACATTGTATTTCTTGTTCAATTAGTTCCCTAATGTGTTCTTTGAAGTTCTCTGCCGAGTGGCAGTTCCTATCCCATCCTGATATTGGTGACTGCCTGATGCCAGCGCCAGCTTAGTGACGGTGGTTGTGTTAACGGTAATATGAGTAGAAAAATTCGGACGTTAAAGGGTTAAATATTAGATTGCCCCGAAAACTGCATTGATGAAAAGTAGTTTATTTCGATATAATCGATATTTTTTAGGCAAAGAAATTTCAAAAATGGATTAGTTGCATCTCCTTAGTATTAACCTTTAGTTTCTGTCTATAAAGCATTTATGGTTGTAACTTGAATTCTGCTGAAATATTGGTATTATTTCAAAACAACATACTAATAGATTTTTGAAATTTTGAATGCTTGTATAATGTTAATGCCATCATTTTAAAGAACCTTTTTATTCACTTTTGGTTGCAAATGAGTTATTTAAGTATAATTTTATTTCAAAGCGTAGTGGATTATTTCATGAATCAAAGTGAAAGTAAAGTATGAGCAGAAAAAATACTAAATCTATCAATTGTCTAATATTTGAAAATTTTGATTACTTATGACATTTAAGAACTTAAATTCATACTTTTTTTCCAAATTTAGATATAAGTCTATATATATTAAGTATATTACTGTTGTAGATACCAGGCCTTAATGTGCTTAGTGTGTAGGCTAATTATGCTTATGAAGGCATCATGGACTATCCTAATAAATATTGTTTGTTTCAGACAAAAAGTTGGGGGCCTGAGTTCAGGAGGTGCACAGGAAGGCAGCATCCTAGTCCAGAACTTGGTGAACGGACTGGCTCTTGAATTTGAATGCTGCGAACCTCTCAAGCGACTGCGGCTGCTGCTCTCTGAAATTATTTACGTCATGGCTCAGGTACATTAGCTGAGCTATGTGGTTGTTGGGAGCTTCTATTTTTAGTGTCTTTAGTTTTTAATATTTTATTGGCTACATATTGATTATTTTGTTCTACCTGAAAAGTCAAGGACTAGTTCTTTATTTGCTGAGATATTGAAGGAATTATACTAAAAATTGGAATTATTTGTAATGTGTAAATTTGAATCTGTTACAGTTTACATTATTTTTTGGCTATTTATTGTTGTGTTGTGCAGTTCAGAAATGTTCCATAGAAATTAATAGTGTTATTGACAAAAATAATTGTCTTAGAAAGGTGGTTTTTCTTTGGGCTGGTGATCTAAATCCATTAATTTTGTGAAACTACTTCTAACTTAGAATCCATAACAAACCTTTGTAGTACTACATTATTATGAGTCCTGCTGGGAGCTGTTAAGGTTTTCATTTTGGTAATTGAATTTATCAAAAATTCATTATAATTGAGGAATCATTAATTTGAGTTTTCTTTTCAACACCTGAAATTATACTGTTAAACAATTGTGGTTTAAACGCTGTATTTGAATTGGTATTGGTTACTGGATTGGTAATAAAATAAACCTGTGATCATGTTACAGCTGAAAGAGCCTCGGCCAGCGCATGAATGGTACCACAAGGAGTGCGAGCTGTTTGACAACCAGTGTTACTTTGAGGAAGTAGCAGACATACTCAGCATTGGGGTCTCTGAGCTGCCGGGGCTGCTGAGCCCAGGGGAGCTGGCTGAGACCTTGCTGCACTTCAGCAATGCCCCACACCTCATTGCCAGGATTGTATCCAACCAGCCTGACTACTTCAAGGAGGGTAGGTTACACCCTGCTCATATGACTGGCAAAGATGTGGGCTTTAGAACTCTATTGCAAGATATTATTTTCTTTTGTCCCCAGCCTCATGCATAGGTTCCCCGTTTCCTTTTTTCTAAATTAAATAGTGCCTCCTTTTATATTTTAGAATAGTGCCTCCTTTTTTGTGGTTAGGGTAGTTTGAACTAGTTAGTAATCTAATCTGTAATCTGTAATTGCAGTACTTTCTTCTTCAACTTTTATCTTTTATCGATCTTGCTGTTTTTAGGTGCAAAGAATCCGATGAGAGAGCATGCCGGTGCAAAAGTTATCTGTTCCCTTAATTCTTTATTAAATGTTGCCTCCCTCATTCTTCTCTTGGCTTCTCTTGGGAACATGTTTTATGAGGGTATGGAGGCCTTTCCTGACTTATAATTCAATCTATTGAGCTGATCATCTGCTGTCACACTTGCACTAGCATCAAATACCAAAAAGCTCAAGTCTGGATTCACAATGGAAAATGTTTGTACTCTTCGTGAAGTATCCACTCAGTTTAAATATGATCAATTTCTTTTGTCACATTACTGCATAACAACTTTATGTATAGAAGTAAATTTCAATTCAAAATGTATTGTTGATCATTGTTTTGTTAATTTTACTCATTCTGGTTGCAGTGAATTGCAAGGAAATATGTTTAATTCTGAGGCACGATTGCCTCAACTGAAGCAAAAGTGGTGGTGGGGCTCTCACTCCACTATTAATTCAAGCAAACATGTTTAATTTTGAGGCACGATTGCGTGCAGTGTTGAGCAGCATCATCACCAATGGCGAGGCACAAGATGAAGACACAGAAGGAGGGCTGATGAGGCAGAGAACGGTGAGGACGCTGTGCCTCATGAACCCGAGCATGGTGCTGTACGCCCGGCACCTCTGTGTTGAGCTGTGCCGCATGCCGGGCCTCACCCTGTACCTCACTCTAGATGCTGCTAGGAACTCCATCTCCTCGCCCTCTTCTCAAGGTGGGCCTTCGTCAGGGCTCGGATTGTTGTGGCAAAACTTCTCAAATTTATCGTTATTGTGGCAATCCTGCAAGGTTGAGTGACGCTGAGGAGTCTTAATGTATATCATTTAGAAATCCAAATTTTAGAATTTGGGAAGCTTGATTTTGAAGTGGTGAAAACCTTCATAAAATTGACTCGTTTTGTAACCCAACAAAAAAATTTTCCATTCATATTCATTAAATGCACATGGTTTTGAATTTAGGCCCTAGATCTATCACTCAAGACGTTCCTTTGACGTTAGACATGCGAGAGATCCGCTTCTCTTGGCGCATATTGTGGGTTATTGATGATGGGCTAAATTTTTGTACCCTGTAGCAGAAATGTAATGTACCTTCACGCAAATTTATTCATCAATTACAGTGAGGTTTAATGAACAAATTTTCTTGTACTTTTCTCGGCACCAGTCTTGTCCTGCTTGACCTACGAGTGCTTGTGATGAGGGATTGCTGCATGATACAAAGATGGTCAGTTTGGTCACCCCAAAGAACATTTCCCAACCATAGTAAATAAGAATCCTAACTTTTTGATAGATTCAGAAAGAATATATACACATTCTTCATATATGCTTAAATATATCTATTGCTTTCTTGTAGAACTGTTATGCATTTTGTGGTGCCCTGTACCTCAATAGTCATGCTACTCAAATGCTATTTCTTTGGTACTCAGAAAATTTTCCAGAACATTGAATGTAGGTAGACGAAGTTTCTGGACTAACATCGAGTCATTCTCACGGCAAATACCTCTGATGTGTCAACATGTGCAAAATTTGGGTGTTTTCCATAATTTATGATACATCTGTCCATATCAAGGTGTTTTGTATCTTGTTTGCAACGCCCCTGTGACACACATGCGCCTGTGCAGAAGGCACGTCGTGCGAAGGTGCGGACGTGGGGGACGTCGTGAGCTTCGTGACAGGCCTGCTGCTGTCTCCTGATCAGAACCAGCGCGCCTGGTTTGCTGCTTACGTCAAGGGCGCGCACAAGGTGAGTGCTAGGGTGTCATCATTGCATGCTTGGGTCATCCTAAGCGTCTTGAGTGGTAAAACCACGGTTACGGTGATGAAATAATTGCATTGGAGATAGGATTTGTAGATTATTCTTCTTTTTGAGGGCTTGCATTTGAGGGCCTCTTTAGCACAGCTCGAAAACATGAGCAGTTTTGGGAGTTGAAAAAAGAGAAATTAAGGTAGAGAATGAAAGATGAAGATGCTCTTACTGGTGATGCACAGTGTGCTGGTTTCCATTATGAGAGAAAAAAGGAAAAACGAAAGAGAAGGTCAAACTGCCTCCAAGTCCAAACCCACGACAGATTTCTGCAACAATTGTTGTTGGTTCTGCAGTGGTTAGCTGGAACAACTACTGAGAAGTATGGGTGATCACGTAGTATGGTATAACCCTCTTTAACAAGATTTTATTTACGGGCGAATATCTTAGGGTCCTGATCACAAGTTTCAATGATCCACGACCAAGTGATCACAGCCTCCTCCTTCTCCCCCACAGTCATCCATTCATCCAGTTAATTATTAATGCGATGTGGATTAAAAAGTGTCTTTGTTGGATCGATAACACAAATCACCCCTCATCATTCATTGGCTGGGGCATCGAGGCTGAAAACCCAACCTGTGCACGCAGCAAAAAACAGTAACTTATAATGGTTGAAACCATGTTAATTTATGAAAATTTCAAATTAAGCATTTCAGTATATTGTAATTAAACGTTCATTGATGCATTCGATAAAAATAATTTCTCACTCTCCGAGGAAATGAAATTAGTCACTGTGTCCCAGATCAAGATAACGCGTATTCTACAAAATCATTAATATCATGATAAGGGTACTGAACCGATAATCACTATCACTATTGTACAGATAATTACTACTATTATTATAGGGGTATTGTACAGATAAGCTTCATAATGGAAAAACAAAAAGGTAATCCTTATTCTGATGGCAATCGAATGAAGGTACAAAAGGCAGGCGACTCAGGAACTTGAGGAAAGTGAATCTATAAAGTGGAAGGTCTTCAGTTCCTTGCAGGCCACAGAATGCTCCAAGAACATCCTCGTAACAATATAATGTAGGGTGTGTTTCACGATTATTCAACCAGAATGAGTGGAAATTGTACAATCAGTCATTAGCATTTTGAGAATCAGGCATTAATTTTTGTGTTATTATTTCAATTTAATTGAACAAAACTAGTTTACTTGACTAGGTTGTTCTAAATTTCTATGTTCTGGCGACCATGATGGGGCAGTCTCACACTTTACCCTGATGAAGTCCCTTGGGAGGGGACATCTATTGTTTCTGTGGGAATTACCACTCCTAGGATAAGATGTGAGGGCCCGAGCTGAAGGTCGGATAGGCATTCCTTGTTTTCAAATAGAACGGGTTTTTGATTTTATTGCACAGTATCTTTTTTTTTGGTTTACTGCTGTCCTGTTCTCTAGCCCATCCTATCTTCTTCATCTTCTATTTTGTTTCGTACACTCATTTCCTCACCAACTCTTTCTATGCGCTGAAGATCTTGTGTGGGAACACACCTTTTCTTTTACATAGGTATCCCATTTCCCCAACTCCTTACTTGTGCATTTCTCCTTCCTCTCTTTGGAACAGCTTTGTTGTGGTTAGGGAGACTTTGACTAACTTATCTAAAAAATCTCTACCCTGATGGATTGGCAGCAATGCAGAAGCCACAGCTCACTGTTATTGCGTTGTTTGGAGACCTTCGTGGTGCAGTGTAGGCTATAGGGCGAGTGGCAGTACGCGGGACATGGAGGGCAACCCTAGAATGAACCTCCGCCATTTTACTCTTCCTTGTTCTATTCTGAGCTTTGTTTCGGGATTGTACTTTTTTTTTGTGGAACTTGTTAAGTTCCTTTTCCTTGAATGTGTAATGGTATTGCGTGAGCATAGTTCTTTTTCCTTTTCAGTGTGTACTGTGAGCATATGTTACACTATGCCAGGATGCAACATAAGTTTTTCTTTGTTTGAGAACGTTATTGTTGGAATGTGGGTATAGTTCCTTGAACTTACGTGGGTGTAATGTTTTTTTTACATGAGGAATGTAGCTCCATAGCTTTTTAACTCTTTATCATTGAAGTGGATTTCAAAATCCACTTCTATAAACAGCTCAAATATATTCTATTCCTTGTGAAACTTGTGCCCTAATGTGTTCTTCGAAGTTCATTATCGAGTGGCAGTCATTTCCTTGTTGTGATGTTGGTGACTACATTACGTTGGTGCCAGTTCAATGATGGTGGTTGTGGTAACGGTAATATGAGTACAAAATGCGCACATGAAAGGGCCAATCCATTAACGTACGAGTTTGAAGGTTGACGTAGTGTGTACTTGGCAGCGCAAGTGGGAGGAGCCGTGCGGGCTGTCGTCTCTGCGAGGGGAGCTGAGCGAGGTGCTGTACGCGCTGCTGCTGTTCAGGACGACCCACCTGCTGCCCGCCGTGCAGGTCATCCCTGCCACCGCGCTCCTCAGGCTCTACACTGCGCTCAAAAACCTGCCTGGCTTCAAGTAAGTGCTTTGGCTTCCAGTAAATGCTCTGGTTTCCAGTCAGTGCTCTGGCTTCCAGTAAAAGTTATGGTTTCCAGTCAGTGCTCTGGCTTCCAGTAAATGTTCTGGCTTCCAGTAAATGCTCTGGCTTCCAGTAAATGTTCTGGCTTCCAGTAAATGCTCTGGCTTCCAGTCAGGGCTCTGGCTTCCAGTAAATGTTCTGGCTTCCAGTAAATGTTCGGGTTTCCAGTAAATGTTATGGCTTCCAGTAAATGTTCTGGCTTCTAGTAAATGTTCTGGCTTCCAGTAAATGTTCTGGCTTCCAGTAAATGTTCTGGCTTCCAGTAAATGTTCTGGCTTCCAGTAAGTGCTCTGGCTTCCAGTAAGTGCTCTGGCTTCCAGTAAATGTTCTGGCTTCCAGTAAATGTTCTGGCTTCCAGTAAATGTTCTGGCTTCCAGTAAATGTTCTGGCTTCCAGTAAATGTTCTGGCTTCCAGTAAGTGCTCTGGCTTCCAGTAAATGTTCTATCTTCCAGTAAGTGCTCTGGCTTCCAGTAAATGTTCTGGCTTCCAGTAAATGTTCTGGCTTCCAGTAAGTGCTCTGGCTTCCAGTGAGTGCTCTGGCTTCCAGTAAATGTTCTGGCTTCCAGTAAATGTTCTTGCTTCCAGTAAATGTTCTGGCTTCCAGTAAATGTTCTGGCTTCCAGTAAGTGGTCTGGGTTCCAGTAAATGTTCTGGCTTCCAGTAAATGTTCTGGCTTCCAGTAAATGTTCTGGCTTCCAGTAAATGTTCTGGCTTCCAGTAAATGTTCTGGCTTCCAGTAAATGTTCTGGCTTCCAGTAAATGTTCTGGCTTCCAGTAAATGTTCTGGCTTCCAGTAAGTGCTCTGGCTTCCAGTAAATGTTCTGGCTTCCAGTAAGTGGTCTGGCTTCCAGTAAATGTTCTGGCTTCCAGTAAGTGCTCTGGCTTCCAGTAAGTGCTCTGGCTTCCAGTAAATGTTCTGCACTCCAGTAAATGTTCTGGCTTCCAGTAAATGTTCTGGCTTCCAGTGAGTGTTCTGGCTTCCAGTGAGTGTTCTGGCTTCCAGTAAGTGCTCTGGGTCCAGTAAATGTTCTGGCTTCCAGTGAGTGTTCTGGCTTCCAGTAAGTGCTCTGGCTTCCAGTAAGTGCTCTGGCTTCCATTAAATGTTCTGGCTTCCAGTAAATGTTCTGCCTTCCAGTAAATGTTCTGGCTTCCAGTAAATGTTCTGGCTTCCAGTAAATGTTCTGGCTTCCAGTAAATGTTCTGGCTTCCAGTAAATGTTCTGGCTTCCAGTAAATGTTCTGGCTTCCAGTAAATGTTCTGGCTTCCAGTAAATGTTCTGGCTTTTAGTAAATGTTCTGGCTTCCAGTGCGTGCTCCACTACCAGTAACGAGGGCAGCCAGCTTGGGCTTCTTTCTGGCCAAAGTCCTAAAATTCATGGTTTTTGATAGTTGAATTGAAGCTTACACGTTATTGAGGAATTGTTGAGTGCTCTGTATGGGTACACTTAAATGTATTGTTTGGCGAGAAAAAAAGATCAGTATTATACTAACTCTGTGCTTGACTCAGCATTAATATAAGAGTATTTGTTGATACTTGGGTTCTGGTTTCTTTTCATTTACCGTAAATTTTCATTCTTTTTAAAGGGAAATCCCAAGGGCTTTGAGCTTCTTGATTGGATCGTAGCAGGTTTGTGACACTTGTTCACTATATGACTTTATTAATGCCAACCCTTGCACTGATTATGTGGAGTATTGAAGTAAACTACGATTAGGTTTTGATGCATCAATGATCTTAAGTGAGCAAAATATTCTGTTTTATACACTGTTGTATTTCCATGTGATTTGAGGGGCAGGTACTCTCATAGGGTTGGGCCAATCACCGAGTTTGATGGAGGTCTTCTTTTGTAAACTGAAGTTATGAGTCCTCTTAATTTTAGAATATTTCTTAATTTCATTTGTCAAGTGTCATGATAATGGTAAAAAGTTAATTTGTGTCCTTTTTATTTATTGAGCATTTTTTTACATAATTATAAGATTTGTGTTCTTATCTGGGAACCAATACAGATTCTGGTGTCTTTTTTAAATAAAATTTTATCTTAGCTGTGCGAGGTCTAATGTTATTTTACCATTAGAAGGAAATAATTGATGAAAAGAACATCAAAGAATACTTGCTACTGGGTCAGATAGTGAACAATCTAGCAACAGCTCCGAGCTGAGCGCAGCTCTCTTACGTTAAATGTTGGCAAAAATTCCAGCTATTGCTGTGTGAAAATGAAGAAAAATTGTTGTCTCTTGCCTGCTTTATCACTGTGAAATATGAGGCTGTGCAAAAAGATACTTGCAATTTTTTTCAACTGGTGATCTGAAATGAATAACTAGAAACTCGGCCTCCCAAACAGACTGCACGAGGAGAAGGAAGTGGCTCCCCTGCTGCAGTTGCTAACGTGTCAGCCTCCAGTGAGCGCTGCTGGCGTCAAGTTCGTGAGCACGGGGCTGTGCGTCCTCATAGCCTGCCCTCAGCTGCTGACGGCGGCTGACAACGAGAGGCGGGCAGCTGACTGGATCAGGTGGCTGGTGAAGGAGGAGAAGCATTTCTCAGGGGCGTTGGGCGAGTGGTCGTCGAGCTTTGGGGCGCTGCTGCTGCTCGTGGCCATACACTTCCACGTGGGGCAGCTGAGCGCCGTGCTGGAGCTGGTGAGCACAGCCCTCAACATGCGCATCACCACCAAGACCGCCAACCTCACGCGCATCCGCCACATCGTCACACACGAGGTCTTCACTGAGTCCGTGAGTAGAGCGCTCTATGTCTCTTGAGTTCACTGTCTTCAGCTTACCAGAATATAGAATCTCGTGAGTTCAAACTCGAAGCGTCTTTCTTTTTGCCTGTGAAGCTTCATAGTTACTACGAGTGAGAAACCATTTTAGGTCTATGAATTATTATTTATGAGGTGATGTTGGACCCGTGCTCATTTCGTGCAGGTGGTGACTTTGATCGCCTCCAAAGTGTCGGTGACCCGTGGCCTGAATGCGGGCATGCCTGGCTTCCTGCCGGTGCACTGCGTCTACCACCTCCTCAAGAGCCGCATGTTCACGCGCCACAAGGTCAACATCAAGAACTGGATTTACCGGTCAGTTTTAGGGTGTCACCTTCAATCTTTAGAGTCCTGCGTTCAATCTTATGGGTCGAATCTCAACTCCTGTAACTCGAGACGAGTGAAACTAACATTGTGACTACCTAATATCTAAAGCAGTGGACTTACCTATGTGTGTGCAGCATTTTTCTACATTATTTTCAGAGCCAAGTTTAAGGAGATCGTCCCAGGCCCCTGCCGCTCAGGTGGTCATTTTTCATGTTTTTGTTGGAAAAGGACCCTTAGGTGGTGGACTATTCGGTCCTAAAATTTTATGTCGCTACGGACAACAGATCCCTTCCCAGGGGGGGGGGGGGTAAGGGGACCTAAATCTTTAATTTTGAGCCCATTTCAACCCCTTATATAAAGAGAACAAATGAGAAATGAAAAAAAAGCCCATGTGAGTTTGTTAGAAATGTTTCACGAATTCTAAAACTGTCTTTGTTTTTGTTCTAGCAGCAAAACTCGATGACGAGTCCCATTTTGAAATATCAATACCAGTGAAATATCAACACCTAAAAACCAATATGTCAATTTTTTTCAAAAAATAAGGCCTAAATAAAAAAATTGACGGAATAAATTATGTTTCTTTTCAAAGGTTACATATCATAGTCAAATTTCATAAGAATCAGACTGAAAATAGAAAATTTCAAATTTAAAAAAAAATAAACATTTTTTTTTCTTTTTATTTTGGTTTGGAAATCACAATTCACACTGTGAATATGAAGTTATGTATGGAAATTATCGAAATAAAAATAAAACTGCATTCAATTACATCAATTGTTCATTATATTACACTTAAACAAAAAATTTCGTTTTTTGCTTATACCCAACACTTCTAACTTTCAACATTCAAATGGGACTAGTCCTCGAGTTTTGATGCTAGAACAAAACCAAAGACAGTTTTAGAATCCTTGAAACATTTCTAACAAACTCTCACGGTTTTTTTTCAAATTCAAATTTTTCAAAAAAATATATAGCTCTAAGCCCAAAAAATTACTGTTGTTTTTGGAAATTTCAAAAAATTTGAAAAATGAAAAAATTTGGATATGAAAAAAAGCCTGTGAGAGTTTGTTAGAAATGTTTCAAGAACTCTAAAACTGTCTTTGGTTTTGTTCTAGCATCAAAACTCGATGACGAGTCCCGTTTTGAAATATCCATAAAATATACCAAAAAACTAGTTTTTCTTGAAAAAAAAAAGAAAACTAAGGCCAAAATCGAAAAAATGACACGAGTAAAAATGGTTTATTTTCACAAAATACAAATACTGGCCAATTTTAAAACGAATCGGACGAAAAAAGTTGAAAAAGTGGGACGATCTCCTTAAGTTATCTCTATGGACGACTGCGATGTTTTTTTGTGTCTCCTAATTATTTCAGCCCTCGAGTTCAATTTCAACATCTTTTACTTCAGCAGAAAACTTTTTAATGTACAACGTCTCTGTTCAGTGAATAAATACGTTAAACTTCTTCATTATTTTGCTATTCTCTATTGACATTTCAAATATATCAAGGACTTGAATTTTTTTATAAGTGGAGTCAAGTTTCTGTATTCAATATAGTTTTGTTTTCCCGATGAGTTACCTTGATCTGTTCCCCGTTGATCATATATTGCAGCAGTCAAAGGTACATTGTTCCCCCATTGATCCTATATTGCAGCTGTCCCAGGTATTCCCAGTGATGTACTATTACGGGAGTCACAAGTACGTGTTAACTTTTGCAGGCAAATTTGCAAGTGCGCGGCGCCGATGCACCCGGTGCTGCCGCCGCTGGTGGAGGTGTACGTGCGGTCCGTGCTGGGCACAGAGGGGCCCTCGCCCGGCCAGCTCGCGCCCCTTAACACCAACGACCCCATCAGCGAGGCCGAGATCCTCGCCGTCTTCGAGCTCTCCTCCTTCAAGGGCTCCTCCGCCTCAAAGAAGGTCAGCCACGCTTGTTACATTGTATTTGGTGCTGTTGTTGCGCTTGATATATCCTGAAGTGGACGGGTTTTGAGGCAGTGTTTGAACATCTATAATGCATTGTTGCTCTTGGTAGCCTGAAGTGGACTGATTTTGAGGGAATGTTTGAGCATCCAAAATGATCTATTAAGTCTAGTCTTTGGTTATTCTCTTTGTACGTCAATTATGAATATTGCCAAGTTTTGCATACCTAACTTCCTATAATATTGTGAATTCAACTTTTTGATCACTGAACTTACTTTCATTTCTGGCTCACAGTTTTTGTTGACTTTCTACATTGTCGTAATTACAATTGTTAGCTGTTATTTTGTTGTTCAATATTTTTGCTGTATTGTTTAACCACCAGTGTCGCGAATTGTGTGTCTACATGTGCTAACTACGTCCCTTGCAGGTGCCAACCACACCACCTGCAGGCACTAACCACACCACCTGCAGGCACTGACCACACCACCTGCAGGCACTGACCACACCACCTGCAGGCACTGACCACACCACCTGCAGGCACTAACCACACCACCTGCAGGCACTGACCACACCACCTGCAGGCACTGACCACACCACCTGCAGGCACTGACCACACCACCTGCAGGCACTAACGATCCCTCCCGCTTGTTGCAGCGCACCCCCACAAGAGGCAGCGTACGGCCCCGCCTGCGCAACACAGCAGGCCACCGCCTCTACCTGCAGCACCGGGGCCCTTCCTCCAGCGAGGGGCAAGGGGGTGCCGGGGGGCAGGCTGCCCCTGAGCCCATGCAAGTAGACGACGCTGCTGGTGTCAAGACAGAGCCTGCTGCTCTTCTTGGGTATGTCCTTGAGCTTTGAAGCTAGCTTTGTTGGTGGTGGTGATGTTTCATTCGTTTGGTTGTGGGCCTCTGGTGATTGTCTTGTTTGATGGCTGTGTGCTTGCTAAGTTGTGGTTCTGTGTTAATTTGAACATTGTTCAACATCTTGATTTCGGAAATAGGTCACGGGAAGTTCAAGTTTGTTTTTGAGTCTCAAAAATTTGCACTATCATTGGTCTAACTTATTTATTCCACGCGCTGTCTTGTTGATACCGTCTACTCAAAATCAGCTTACAAATCTTTTCTATTGTTTATCCAGTAAGTGCTTGGATAAGTTGTTTTCTGTTGATTATGAAACATTTTCCCTTTTGGAAAGCATGGTTATCACTCAATTTCTTGTTTAGAAAACTAGTTGTGAAAACTTTCTAACCTTACTAGCCACGAATAATCGAATTTCTGATAATAAATACTAATAAATATTAATTTTATTGACTTCTTTTTGTTATTTATTGTATTTGGTTCCGGCATTTTTCGGTATGCATTTGCCGGGAAGTTTGCTTTTCTTGGCGACACGTAGGAAGTCAAGTAACTTTAATAATCCTGTTTAATGAAAGGTGTTGTGCATTGAAATTAATGTTCGTTTCTTTATATCAATAGGATCGCGCTACCAGTATTATGTAGGGAAAATTCGAGGCGTTAAATATCGGCCACGGTAGAGGAAACAAGGTGAGGTCATTTCTATGGGAAAAATACACTTGATCTTGTTCGGCTAGCCAATAGAAAGGCTTTATTTCAAACAAACTTTAGGACGTCACCAAAACGCCGCGTTGTTAGGCCAGTAGTGGAGCCAGATTTGAGGGTAGCAGTGCTACCAGATGCAATATGAGCGCTGCTATTGGTTCGATGCCGTGACGCCAGCAAACCCACACAGTCGACCAAAAATGACTGGTTTGACCCTACCTTGTTTCCTCTACCGTGATATCGGCCAGGAATTCGAGCGTCGCGGCCGTATCGTGGCTACCGTTTGCACTTTATTTACTCACTCTCGTCATAATTTTTTTAATATTTCGTAGTGGGTCAGTTTGTTGTTTGGGTTGTGTGTTCCACGGAGGCCGATTTGTAGGCCTCCCTGGTCTGTCTGTGTATGTTAAACAAAATAATATGTATGTATATAAAAATGGAGAAAATATTTTGTATGTAATAATAGTCAATACGTACTTAATTTGCATGTTTTTCTTCTGCTACGATCGGATGTTTTGTCTATGAGAACGGAAAGTGTTCGATGAGCCTATTGTCATAAAAGGCTTCCCTACTGCACGGAGATAGATGTTGTATTTAGGTCATGGGTATTTGAAGAGTAAATACGTTTTGTAGTGTTTGCATCGGAAGGATGATTGAAATATATTTAATTAAAGGATTTCCGTACTTTGACGAATGTTGCTGAATGACATTTCTTAAGGGCTGTGTACGCATGCTACATTAATGATTTACCCTCAATTTCTTGAAATGGTTCACTGCCAAGACAAAATAAGTTTTTATTAATGTAGAGTTGCTAAGGAATTTCATAAATGAATGATGTACTTTCGCCGTCAAAAAAAGATTATTTTTTGATGCTAGAGCTATAATTCACTTGTGCTACATGTTCATAAATGAGCTCTTTAAATGCGTTAACATTTAAACTGATTCCTTTGCATGTCTTTGAATTCTTTTTCTGTGTCAGGAAAACATTTACCAGATTTTCGATCAGTACAACTGGATTGCAATTTAAAGACTATTTTGCGGTTACCATGTCATGTTTGGGTTTTATTTTAGGAAGTCTGTGTAGAGACAAACACACCCACCAAGCAAACATGGAATGTAGCAACAAACTATGCATAACTTACTGTCAGAATGTTCCACAAAAACCCAAACCGAGTATTTATTTTCCCGTATCAGTATTACCATCATAATCAGTAATGCCTTTTCTATTGGTTAATTCTGAAGGATAATTTTACTATAAATTGAATGCTTATGGTATTATTATGATGGTATTACTGATACAGGAAAATAAATACTCGGTTCGGGTTTTTGTGGGACATGCTGTATAGACTTTAGAAAGACTGATAACACACCTGTCGAAATTTTGTGCGGTAAACTTGTCCTGCTGTGTCTGTCAGTTTTCAACTTTGAAATTAAATTTTAAAATTTCATAATAAAGAGAAATCATTGAAAGAGAAACTAAAACACATTCATCATTCATTAATTTGAAGCCCTTAGCTTTTCGTATGCTGAATTGCAAAGTATATTTTCCAATAGATAGCAGTTGGAAGCATTAAAAACAGTTTAAATGCGTTTCTGCATCTCCGTGCTGTATAGAATTTAGGAGGAGTGTCCACCACGGTACCCGATTATAAATGACTGGTGCCAACAGCACCGAACACCGTCTAATTGCATTCTTTGGTGTCTTTGTGGACACTAATTTCTGATGAAGAGATTGTCAATTAATAGTATAGATTACCGTCGAGTTGTTTCTTGTCACGCACTTGCTAGGACTTTGGATTATCATTGAATTGTTTTTGTTGTCATGCACTTGCTAAAAGTTTGGGTTACCATTGAAACGTTTGTTTCTTATCATGCTCTTGGTAACACCAGCGGTTGTGCCGTGTCCAGGGGAGGCGTGGAGGTGCAGTGCGTGTTGACCTCCCAGCTGCTGCTGCTCTACTACCTGCTGCTGTACGAGGACCTGCGGCTGGCAGCCCCCCAGCAGCAGTTCACTTACTCCGCCACGCTCTTCTCGCAGCTCCCAATTCGCTACCTGCTGGCGCGGGCACAGCGAGACCAGGCTCTGTATGGCGGTCAGTCGGGCTTGCTCTGTATAACGTCGCTAAGATTTTAAATTGTTTTGTTGTATGGCTGGCAGTTAAGGGGTTGCCCTGCAGGTTGCTTTATGCTTGCTGCTATTTGGTACGTTGTGTAACTGAGTCAAGTAGGAGAAATTCCAGCTGTACTGCTATGAGGACGAATGTTATTGACTATTTTGCTCATTTATAGGATACTGAGAGGTACAGATGTGTTTGTGGTGTTTGGGATACTGGGAGCTGGGGACGAAACACTTCAGCAGCATTCTCCCAACTTTACAGGTTCCTTCCGAGCAAAGCAATGGCCTCACATAGTGTACCATAAGCTATGAAGGCTGTGCTCTGAGCTATAGTGCGAGCTTCTCAGCTCACATAGCTTATGTATAGGGTGTTTAGGCTTAGTAGAGGATGGAAGGTATTGAAAGTATTGCATTCCGAACAAGTTCGTTTGAAACCATTCCCAGCGTCGGTGTTCATTGCTTCCAGTGATACGAGAGTGCAGTAACGCTCGCGTCTGGTCGAACTACACCCAGTATTCATATGTGTCATACCAAGCGGGCGAATTTAGGTTGATCCTTTTCCTTTGGAAAAACACTGCATGCTCTGGGTGAGCTCATGCACAAGCTCTCATCATCAAGCCACTCACATAAAGTGACGACCACACTGGAGTACTAACATGATTAGTAAGCCATAAAGTGACACCCGACATGCTTGTGACATTTTGCTCCACCCAATATCATGTATAAGGAAGCTGTCCAATGACAACCCACATACTTGTGGCACGTCGTTACACCGAATATCATGTACAAGGAAGCCGTAAAGTGAGAACCAGATTACGAATTACTGACGTGTTTGTGGCATCTCGCTGCCCCGAATGTCGTGCACATATAAGGAAGCGGTGTGTGTGCAGGTCTGTACAGCGCGCTGATCCGGCTGCTGGCGCACCACTACCCTCAGCTCTGCCTCGTGGAGGACTGGCTCTACCGCGCCCCCCTCGCGCCGCCCTCCCTCCTCGCCCCTCGCACGCCCTTCACTGCAGCCGCCATACGCACGGGTGTGTCTTGTGTTGTGTATTGTGCCTTGTGTTGTGTCCTGTGCGTTTGTTGTGTCTTGTCTGTATTGTGTTGTGTGTTGGTGTCATGTGTGTTGTTCTGTGTCGTGTTGTGCTCTGTGTTGTGTTCTGTGTGTGTGTTGTGTTTTGTGTGTTTGTTCTGTCTTGTCTATGTTGTGTAGTGTTTTGTGTTGGTTGTGTTCGGTATCTGTGTTGGTTTCATATGTGTGTATATTATGTGTGTTGTGTTCTGTGAGGGTATTATGTACGTTGTGTTCTGTGTGTGTTGGTGTCATGACATGTGTTGTCATGACTGTGTGTTGTGTCATGTGTGTGTGTAAAGTTGTATTTTATGTGTGTTCGAGTTACATATGTGTGTAGCGCATTGTTTTGGAAGTGTTGTGCTCTGTGCGTGTGTGTGTTATGTCGTGTTCTATGTGTCCAGTTTGCATTGTTTGTCTTGTTTGTGTTGTGTGCCTTGTTTGTGTTTGTCTGTTTGTGTTTGTCTATTTTGTGTTGAGGGTCTTGTATTGTTGTGCTCTGTATATAGTCTGTCGTATGTGTTATTGAGCTGCAAATAAAATATTGTGTGGTTTAGTGTTTAGAAAATTTACACATAGAAAATTGACCTTCATTCTAAAAAGAATGCCCCTCAGGGGGATACAACTATTGTATCTATAGGAATTAGCGCTCCCAGGGGGACAATGTGAGCGCCTGAGCTGAAGGTTAGGTAGGTTTTTTTTTTGTTACAATAACATAGGTATTGTTTTGTTACGGACCATCTTTTTTCGGTTCACTGCTGTCCTGTTTTTTCAGCATCTACTACTTTCTTCTTTAACTTTGATCTTGTTTCATGAACTTCTTTCTCATCTTACTGTTTCTGTGCCCTTTCTGCATAGATTCCACGTTCCCTCTGCTCCATACTAAATGGTGCCTTCTTCCTTCCTCTCATTGGATCTCATTTGTTGAGGATAGGAAGGCTTAAACTAACTAATAATCTAATCTATTCTAAACAGAATGAAACTTGTTGAGACATCACGCACCTTTTTTTTTCCTATATTTTGGCCCAAGATTGGAGCTTACGAAGGAAGAGATACAGCATTGCTCTATAATTATTATTCAGGAATTAACGTTAAAACAATGACGGACGCTTTGTTATGGTTCAAGGATAAATTTTCTACTGTTTTGTAGGCATCACTTGAAAATGAATTCAGTTGTGCGCTGAGTGCATTGGAGTATGTGAGAAGGATCTCTCGTACTCTAGGCTCTATGACCGCTGAGTATTGCCCACGGTAGAGGAAACAAGGTGGGTTCAAACCTGTCTTTTTTTGTTGACGGTGTGGTTTTGCTGACGTCACGGCGACAAACCAATAGCAGCGCTCATATTGCATCTGGTAGCACTGCTACCCCCAAATCTGGCTCCACTATTGGCCTAAAGACATTGCGTTTTGGTGACGTCATAAAGTTTGTTTGAAATAAAGCCTGTCTATTGGCTAGCCAAACAAGAGGTGTATTTTCCCCATAGAGATGACCCTACCTTGTTTCCTCTACCGTACTAAGCAGACACGCAAGCTGCTGTACAGTAGTCGCTTATCTTTGCTTGGCATTATTTTCTAGCTTCAGTGCTTGTTCTATAAACTGCTTTCTCAACTTACCGTTTTCATGCGTTGGGATCTTGTGTGGGAACACACCTTGTACATAGATTCCGCGTCTCTTTAACTCCATCCTAAATGAGGCCTTCACTCTTTTTAGTTTTGCAATGGCTGTTTTGGTTGGGGAGGCTAGAAGGAATTAATAATGTAATCTATCGTTGTTTAGTTAGGGAGGCTTGTAAGAGTTGATAATGTAATTTACCGTTTTTTAGTTAAGGAGGCTTAAATGAATTAATGAGGTAATCTATTGTTATAGCGATGTCGGAGTGCGGGAGCTCGCCAGGGCTGCTGATAGTGCTGCTGCAGCGCTGCATGCTGCTGCCCCCCCAGCTGCTGTGGAACGTCGCCGCCGCGCCCCTCACCGACGCCCTCCACCACCTTCTCGAGGAGGACGTGCCGAGGACTGTTCTCGGTATGGCACATTTCTTGTAGTCGTTTCTTTTAGTTCTCAAAAATGACGGGATTCGATATTTTCTTTAGGCCCGTTTTCCAGATGTGGATGACAAACAAATATATCCATCCTAATCGTACCCACGATGAAATAAGTCTTTCCAGATGTGGATGACAAATAAATGTATCCATCTTAATAGTAAACGCGATGAAACCAATCTTCCAGACAGGGATGACAAACAAATATATCCATCCTAATATTACCTGCGATGAAATATATCCTGCAGATGTGGATGACAAACAAATATATCCATCATAATAGTACCTGCGATGAAATAGATTTTGCTTGCAGATGTGGATGCCCAACAAATATATCGAACCCAACAGTACCCGCCATTAAAATATTCTTGTACTTGTGCGCTGGTGAAACTCGTACCACAGATACGGTCATTAAGCATCCTCATGAGCGTGAAAGAGAGACAAACCAACCAATTTATGTGTTCAATAAGATTCCCATTGTAATGACATCAAATAAAGTACATAAATTTATTTATTTATAAATTTATGGAGACACCTGGCGTTTTATTATGTAGTATTGATTTTTGCACTTAATAATGCGTAGTTTGTTGCTTGCTCGTCTCTGCCTCCCCGGGTAAACTGGATACCTGAACGCTAATGACATGTACAAATTTTTGGTTTATGAATTGCAATTGAATTTCTCTCAACACTTGATTGCATTGCCAGGGGAAAATCTCTTTGTGTATTTAGTGTAGTGTAGTACTGGCCGTGAAAATTCTTGCTAAATCTTCAGCGTGTTCGCCTGGTGAGTTGTAGCATTTGTCTTTAATTATGCAATCACAAACCTTGAACACTTCATGGGCCGAAAATCCTTATTTACCATGTGGCTTCACCAATTTAACTCGGTTATTTATTTTTGACTGTTTGCAGACGCATAATAGAGGAGGTAAACAGTTACACATCGTCATGAAAATCGCATAGCCACAGTATACTGGAGAATTTACAAGCAGGTCGACTGATTTAACTAACCTAATTTATCCTCCAATCTTACTTCATTCCCGTGTGTTGATTGCGACCCCACCCTATTTCATGCTTGCGTTCTTATTAAGGTGTACGTTATTACGTGTTATTTACTTGCAGAGCACTACGTGTTGGTGTGGCGGCGTCTGAACGCCATGTACCCCCGCCGTCTGTGGACCATGACGGTGGAGGGGCTGCGGGCTATGCCTCACCCCCCCGGGGGGCGCCGCCGGCCTCTCACTGAAGACGACCTTGTGCTCGACCCCCTCTATGTTTTGCGTTGTGACCCGCGGGTATACAGGTCAGTGCTGTGCTGTGCTGTTTCTTTCGGTTCACTTTAGTTCCGTATATCAGCTTTTCTGATTTTCTTATTAAATTTTTATTGTTTCATAACCTTCCTTCTGTACGCACTGTTTCTATGTGCAAGGGGTTTTGTGTGTGAGCACATTTTGTGCATAATAGATTTCCCGTTTTCTTGTCTCCCTATCAAATAAGGCATCCATCCTTCCTCTCTTTGGACCGCCTTCGTCGCGGTTAGGGTGGCCTGAACCAACTCACATATTCAGATCAGTGCTGTACCACCAGCACGGTAGAGGAAACAAGGTAGGTTCAAACCAGTCTTTTTTTCGATGACGGTGTGGTTTTGCTGGCGTCACGGTAACGAACCAATAGCATCGCTCATATTGCATCTGGTAGCACTGCTACCCCCAAATCTGGCTTCACTATTGGCCTAACGACATGGCGTTTTGGTGACGTCATAATGTTTGTTTGAAATAAAGCCTTTCTATTGGCTAGCCGAATAAGAGGAGGTGTATTTTCTCCCATAGAAGTGACCTTACTTTGTTTCCTCTACTGTGACCGCCAGTCATCCCTGAGCTCCCATGCTGTGCAGACGTGCGCCGCTGCTGCAGCTGGTGGAGTACATCCTGCGCGTGTACCTGCTGTCGTCCCGCACGTTCCTGGCGCAGCACCAGCTCAGCACGGCCGGCGCCGCGGCTGCTGACGCGGCCGCTACAGGAGGCAGCCTGGCGCTAGTCGGGCCTTTCGAGGAGGAGAGGGACAAGCTCAGGAACGCCCTCACCCTCACGCAGGAGAGCGCCGCTGTCCAGATCCTCCTGGAGGCCACGCTGCAGGACCCCCAGCAGGTGAGGGCATTGCCGAGGACTTCTGCGGAGGGCAGGCGTTCTAGTTTGATTTCCTCAACCTAGGAATCGTCTTGACGCCATTGTGCGATCTAGAGTTTAACACGTTGACTACGATTGTGCGGTTGCTACGGTAAGTTGTGTTTGGCTAGAAGAAGTCGTTTGGAAAACCGGCTTTTCTGCTTTAATACATTTTTAACCTTTTTAAAAAGTATAAAGGTTACAATTGAACCAAAATATGTTACCTTTTACTCTAAAATTTATTTCGGAAAAGGTGGCAAAATAGTTGAAATGTTATTTGTAGATTCTGGAACATAAATGAACAATCTACCTGGTGGTACACATATGTACCACTTCGGAGTCGAAGTGTTGAATGGGAATTGGTGATCCTTCAGGAAATGAAATTGAAATGAATTCAATGAAAAACAGCTGTTTTTGGGTCTTGAATAATCTATTGCTGCTGTCAAGATATTGGAACGTTAAGAACGTAGTACTGTTGGCAGGTGTTACGATAGTAGAGCAGAGACTATAGGTTGAGTTTTTCGGGTCGAAATTTACGTGTTCAGCTTTTGGAAACGCCAAATGATTTGGCCGTATTGAGGGTTTCTTATGAATAAATTTTAAAAATCACCAAATACGAAAATTCCACCAATAAAACGCTGACAACCTTGAGACATCAATAGCCCCTCAGGGGGATACAATTATTGTATCTATGGGAACTAGCGCTCCCAGGGGGACAATGTGAGGGCCCGAGCTGAGAGTTAGGTAGGTCTTCTTTTTGTTGAAATAAAATGTTTTTGTTATGTTAAGGACCACCTTTTTTCGGTTCACTGCTGTCCTGTTTTTCAGCACCTACTACTGTCTTCTTTAACTTTGATCTTGTTTCATAATCTTCCTTCCCAACTTACTGTTTCTATGCCCTTTCTGCATAGATTCCTCATTTTCTTATCTCCATACTAAATGGTGCCTTCCTCCTTCCTCTCTTCGATACGCTCTATTTTTGCAGCGGTTAGGGAGGCTTAAACTAACTTATAATCTAATCTATAATCTGAGACATCAATAGCTTGAAAGTTTGAAGTTTTTCAGTGCTTGCGTCATGTACGAGAGTGAAAATAGAATTCTTCGATTGCAGGAGTTGTTACCACGTCTCTGATTTATTTCATTAGTATTTATTGACGTAGATTTTTTAACGACGAAGCGTGCCCCCCCCCACATTACCTTGAAGAAGCATAGAAGAACCTTAACACATTCATTGCGGTATGACCCACCGGTGGGTCGTAGTTAGGTTTTTCCTGCTGCGAAACGACCCATCGATGGGTCGTTTTGAAAAATTCTAACAACCTTTCTAAATTAGTGGTATTTAACAGGCCCAGTGAATGTTTGATATTTACAATTTTGCTTTTCACTTTTGACTTTAAATTTAAGTTGAATATTGAACTTCAGTTTAACCCATCGCAACTAACGTGTTAAGTAGTGCTAATCTGTGCTGCTCAGCAGTAATATAGTAAGTGACCCGTCTTTCCATACTTCGCACCTTGAAACATCAAGATAAGGTCCGTAGTACAGATACGCGGTTCACCTTATTCGTATCCGCGCATGGGTACACTGGGGTGTGTTGTCTGAGATACGTCTGTATATTTCTTGATGTTCATGTATTTATCAATTCAGTAAACATCACCAGACCTACTACCGCCATTTTTGATAGGGGCATTTACTACCTTAAATCGGTTTGTCTTTTCTATCAGTCGCATGAACTTGTTTGAAGCAGTTAAGCTACGTAGATACACGATATAAGCTCTTTGATACACAAAAAATGGTTGTGATTATTAATGGTAGCATGAATACAATTGGCTAAATGTATCATATGCTTCGATTGTTACTTTCTTCGTTTCAACAATCATCGCTGAAGGAACACTTGCGAAGCGTCTTGCATTTTTTTCATTGTTCTGCAAGTTGCTGGAAAAAGTAAAATTCAAATTCCAAGTTGATTTCTCGTCATTCATCATTGCGCTAGTAAAAAAGTAAAGGTTTAGATGAGAATAAAATAAGTTAGGTTAGAATACGACGCGTTAGGTTACGTTAGGATAAGTTAGATTTGGATAGGTTAAGTTTGGTTAGACTGTCAAGAATAGATAGGTTAGGATAGGTAAGATTAGGATTGTTTAAGTTAACTTAATGAAGTTGGAAAATAACGGGATCTATTGTACGGTCCAATTAGACACTATTTTCGACTGTAAAGTTTAGTAGTGGTAATAATTGGCCACTGACTACAGGGTGACGGGGCGGGGAGAGCAGGGTCCCTACTGGCGCTGCAGGAGGTGCAGTCCGTTGTGTTCAGCTACCTGCATCAGGCCTTCATCAAGGACACCACGCTCGCCAAACTCGTCCACTTCCAGGTGACTCTCTACTTTCACGGAACTCTCTCTACTTTCACGGAACTCTCTCTACTTTCACGGAACTCTCTCTACTTTCATGGAACTCTCTCTACTTTCACGGAACTCTCTCTACTTTCACGGAACTCTCTCTACTTTCACGGAACTCTCTCTACTTTCACGGAACTCTCTCTACTTTCATGGAACTCTCTCTACTTTCACGGAACTCTCTCTACTTTCATGGAACTCTCTCTACTTTCACGGAACTCTCTCTACTTTCACGGAACTCTCTCTACTTTCACGGAACTCGCTCTACTTGCATGGAACTCGCTCTACTTTCACGGAACTCGCTCTACTTTCACGGAACTCTCTCTATTTTCACATAACTCTCTCTTTCTCTCTACTTTCACGTAACTCGCTCTCCACTTTTATATAACTCTGGACTTGCAGACAACTCCTCTTCGTCGTCGTCAATTTTTAGACCCATACGAGGGAAGATACTTGTGTCGGCTGTGCACGATATTTTCTCCTTCGCTACGTTACGCGTCTGTTGTGGCGCCCTTGTTTGCTGTGCGTGGTGGTGAGACAGGTGATGTTGGCACTCGTGAGGTGTCTCCTCGCCTGGCATCTCCCACCTCACGGCCGACGGCGTACTTGTTTGACTGTGGCAGGTCAAACTGATTTTTAATATTCAACTCGAATTGAAAGTCAATTGTAGTAAGCAGTTTTGAAAGTAGCAAACGTTGAGTGGATCATTTGTTTGTTAAGCTTTGATTAAGTATTTATGAAAAATGAATTTGTGGCTATTGGTCGGTCAGCAGCATTATGAAAGCTCCCTCCACGTACCACAGGTGGCTCACAACCAGTCAGTGTTAATATGTTCACCGCGTTTCTGCGGTTGTTTACAGTTGGCTTATTTAGGCTGAAAGTAGCAGAATTGGAAAATCAATCTTTCTGTTTGAGTATGCTTTTATTTTCCTGAGAAATTTAGAAATGCAATTGCTCGATAACATTTCACCTTGTATGAAAACGTTTATTTTTAAAAAGATTGCTAAACAGGTGAATTGCCAATAATTTATACCAGTGCGTGAATGAGCAATTTAGCGATAGGTACGCATTTGGCGCAATTCGCGAGGAACGTGGTAATGAAAGTCCCTCAGCTTGCAGGAAAATGCTTTTGGTAGCTAGCTGTCTGATATTACTCTCATTTTATGCATGTTTAACTTCCATCTTCACTGGCATGTGTTCACTGGTGCTCAGACGTTGTATCTGTACTTTATTAAAGCATTTAAACTTTGACTGCAACGTGCACCACCGGTGGTTCAAGGAGGTAATTTTCAAAATCCTGCTGACCACCCAGTACTACTGTAGTCGCAAACTCAATTTCCGTAAATATTTAATCAAAGCTAACTGAAGGCTCAACCCAGTTCATGTTTGGTATTTTCCAAAGGGCTCACTACAATTAACATTTAATTAGGGTTTGGAATTGAACTTATTATTTAGTAGTCGCAGTCAAAGTGTTAATAAACGTTTTTGATGTAACAATCTATGTAAGGCAACTTTGTAGCAAGGCGTGTCTCAAAAGAACTCGCTATTTGATCGTGTTCTTTCATTAAGGTAGATTTTCATGACAATATACACCGTGGTTATTTGTTGGCATGACCAAAAATTCTAAGAAAACTGACATGCTTTAAATCATCTGTAATTCACATTATTAACTACCTCATAATCCCGTCTTTCATGCCCATGGTGTAATTACGTTATGGGAGGTCAAAGCACTCACAAAACGGAATCTAATGATCTTATTTATGCACGACGAGTCCATTGATCTGCCCGTGTTGGGCAGTATCGATATCTGTGAGATGTTCTTGTGATAGAAGCAACATCACCTTGATTGATGCTAATGCATTGTCTTAATAGGTAAACTTGTTGCTCTCTTATGACCTCATTTAATATTCCAGTTCCTGGAAATTTTGCATGTGGTATACATCTCAATTCAACTGCTTGTGACGTCTTTGGTATGACCACTACTTCAGGATGAACTGGTTACCCCTGACGGCCCTGGATACCATACTTCCTTAGATTCAGTTGCAGGGATTCTCTATTGCCTATCACCAGTTACAGAATAAAAAGTTCTCGATGTTTTAGCTAGTCATTCTAGATGGGGAATTTGAAAGCCCTTTGACCTGTTCTTCTGGAACAATATTAGCGTCTTGGAGATGCTCAAGCCAAAGTCAAGCAATGTTTGCATTTGTCTGTCTAGCATGTATGATGCGCCCAAGCAATGGATGTGACTGTCTTGCATTTATGAGCAATAGTCACTTCATGGCCTCACCAGTTGTGTGTTTGACTGTCTTGCATCCATGAGCAATAGTCCTTGCATGCACGAGCGAAAGTCCCTCCATGACCTGACCCGTTGTGTGTGTGCAGGGCTACCCCCGTGAGCTGATAGGCCCGGTGGTGCAGGGCGTGCCGTCTATGCACGTGGCCGTCGGCCTCAACTGGATCCCGGAGCTGCTTCAGCTGCCGCAACAGCAGCAGCAGAGGCAGCGCAGCAGCATCCAGCTGCAGCTATTCACGCTGCACCTCACAGCGCAGCTGGCGCTCCAGAATGCCATGCCCTCCACCCTCAGTATCGCCAGGCTTGCTGTGAACGTCGTGGCGGCGCTGGTTGGAGGTGGGAGGTTCTGAGCAGTTGTGGGGAGGTGTCCTGGGCAGTTGTGGGGAGGTGGGAGGTGTCCTGGGCAGTTGTAGGAGGTGTCCTGGGCAGTTGTGGGGAGGTGTCCTGGGCAGTTGTGGGGAGGTGTCCTGGGCAGTTGTGGGGAGGTGTCCTGGGCAGTTGTGGGGAGGTGTCCTGGGCAGTTGTGGGGAGGTGGGAGGTGTCCTGGGCAGTTGTAGGGAGGTGTCCTGGGCAGTTGTGGAGAGATGTCCTGGGCAGTTGTGGGGAGGTGGGAGGTGTCCTGGGCAGTTGTGAGGAGGTGTCCTGGGCAGTTGTGGGGAGGTGGGAGGTGTCCTGGGCAGTTTTGGGGAGGTGGGAGGTGTCCTGGGCAGTTGTGGGGAGGTGGGACGTGTTCTGGGCAGTTGTGGGGAGGTGGGACGTGTTCTGGGCAACTGTGGGGAGGTGGGACGTGTTCTGGGCAGTTGTGGGGAGGTGGGACGTGTCCTGGGCAGTTGTGGGGAGATGGGAGGTGTTCTGGGCAGTTGTGGGGAGGTGGGACGTGTTCTGGGCAGTTGTGGGGAGGTGGGATGTATTCTGGGCAGTTGTGGGGAGGTGGGATGTGTTCTGGGCAGTTGTGGGGAGGTGGGATGTGTTCTGGGCAGTTGTGGGGAGGTGGGATGTGTTCTGGGCAGTTGTGGGGAGGTGGGATGCGTTCTGGGCAGTTGTGGGGAGGTGGGATGCGTTCTGGGCAGTTGTGGGGAGGTGGGATGTGTTCTGGGCAGTTGTGGGGAGGTGGGATGTGTTCTGGGCAGTTGTGGGGAGGTGGGATGTGTTCTGGGCAGTTGTGGGGAGGTGGGATGTGTTCTGGGCAGTTGTGGGGAGGTGGGATGTGTTCTGGGCAGTTGTGGGGAGGTGGGATGTGTTCTGGGCAATTGTGGGGAGGTGGGAGGTGTCCTCTCATAATTTAGGTTCTAGGCTCACAAAGTCTACCAGCCTTCAATGTTACGACTCTAGTTGCTCTCTTTTCATGAAGAGGAGGTCGTGGTTGTTTTGCTAGCATGTTTAAATAAACTGAAGTTGACAACTGAACAGTAATTTTGCTACTTGGCACTCAGCACAGGTGAAGTTTGCGCACGTAGCCCTGATAGTTATCGGCATCACAGCCTCCCACCAAAGCTGGCGTATACCCGGTCTCCAAATTTTTGCTTAGTGTTAGGCTTCTGTCTAACTAAACGTTGTGCTTGCTTTTTCTGGGAGGGAAACTTCTTCAAAGTGGAGATGTGATAGAAACGCGTCATGTTTGATTGGAACTCAAACCAGAGCGGGCGATGTGACTGAGGTGCACATATTTAATGTTTGGAATGGGGTATTAAAGCCACACCTCTCTCTGAGTGGGGGAGCTGTTGTATCTTTGGGAGTTGACAATCTCGGGGAAGATTTGATGGATCGAGCTGAACGTCAGTTAGTTTTTTCTTGTGTTGAAATAGGACAGGTTTTTTGTTTTGTTACAGACATTTTTTTTTTTTTTTGAGTTCACAGCTGTCGTTTTTTTCAGTGCCTGTAACTTTCGTCTTTAACTCTTGTTTTGTTCCATAAACTTCTCGTGATCTTGCTGTTTCCATGCGCAGGATGTAGGGACATTTTTTACATAGGTTGTAGGTTCTCTTTACTCCGATTTAAATGAAGCCTTCCTCCCTTCAGAACACATTTATTGTGGTTACGTATGCTCGAAATAACTTATAATCAAAATATTGAAGTGAAAGGGCAAACAGCACATTCTCAGACGCGCTTTTTTCTGCTTGAGACGAGGCTACAGGAAAATACCGATTGCAGTCGTTATGTTCAAATTGGTGGTATATAAAAAATAATAACTCCATTATGGTTGCCTCACTCAGTATTGTTGGCTGACATAGCATTGTTGTCTTGCATATAATTAGCCCATTTCATGTAACTGGCTCCCCCATTGTTGCTGATGTAAACAGACACTTAGACTTTTGCTTGATGGTTACCGTTGCCCTTTGAATATTTACATTATTTTCTGTGGCGTTTCTGGGGTGAGACGAGGGGGAGGTACATGGGCAATGGATCATTTTCAAGCCGAGGACCTGCAACGTTTCACTCAACACTGTCATTGCTCCGAAAACCAGCAGCTGCGTGCTGCACTTTGTATGGCTTTGATGTGTTGGTGTATGGCTTTGATGTGTTGGTGTATGGCTTTGATGTGTTGATGTATGGCTTTGACGTGTTGATGTATGGCTTTGACGTGTTGATGTATGGCTTTGACGTGTTGATGTATTGCTTTGACGTGTTGATGTATTGTTTTGACGTGTTGATGTATTGTTTTGACGTGTTGATGTATTGTTTTAACGTGTTGATGCGTGGCTTTGACGTGTTGATGCATGGCTTAGTATGGCTGCTGATGTGTTCGCAGTGCTGGCGTGGGAGGAGCGGCTGCTGCTGGTACGGGGGGCGCTGGGCCCACTGGTCACCCTGGGCAGGGTGTTCCCCTGCCTGCTGCCTGAGGTGACGCAGCTGCTGTGCACCAGCGCCAGGCTCAGCAGGGCGCACGCTGCCATCCTGCCCGCACCTGCGCCTCTGCTCTACGGTAAGTGCTTCTCTTACCTGGCTGTGTTAGGGGCCTTAAAATCGTGCCTTGGAGTTGTCTACGGTTGGTGTTTTAGAATCGTATCTGGGGGTGGTGAGCATTTGGTGTCTTGGAAAAGAGGACCAGTATAGCCTTGTGTGTTGTCTTCTGTTGTGCGTTCTACTTCTGATGCGTTTATATCATGTTATACACAGACGTGTCTGTGTGTGTATATGTTTGACTGAGAGAAAACGGGTAGGTAATGATGCTCGTGTGTGGCGTGGTAGCTAGTCTCTGTATGTTAAGATTAAATTTAGATTATATTTAGATTTAGCCAGTAACTACAGAAACAAACTTGAGCCTCCTTCTGCTACCAGTGGAATGATTATAGTGTGTTTTACAGGATTGCTGAAATGTATCTTTGTTACACATGTCTCGTTAAAGTTTTCTTAGTTGATGACAGAAGACAGCAATCACTAATAATGTTAACACTTTTCACTTGACTGCAAGAAATGATGGATAGTAAACTCAAAGTTTTCGTACAGACTCCGTGCTCCCGATGTTGGAGTAGAAAGGTTTGACGTGTGTCACCTTCGTTTCTCGAGATACAGGGTGGTGGCTAAAAATGTATACCTTTTAAATTGCTATAACCTTTATCACAGACAGGATAGGGAAATAAAACTGGTATTATTGGAAAGAACTATAGGTAATTTTTCATTTTCAAATTACTTTGTTGGAGCTACGATTCAAAACGCCCACCACGAGCTGCGATACATTTCAGCATTTTCCACTGTGCGTTCAGAAACTTTTCTTCCAGATCTTCCTTTATTGATTTTTCTCACAAAAAAATTGGGATTGCCACTTTTGGAAGTTCCTCTGTCGTTATTTCGTTAGCTTTGATCCGTATTTCAAGAAGAATTTCCTCCGAGTCCCGACGATGGATCCAATTTTCATCATTTCTTCGATGATGACCTTGGGTTGTTGAAGAGTCAGTTGTGCCATGTTTACTGGTTACAGCAATCTTCTCTCCTTCACCCTTGATGTTCATGCTTATTTGGAGGGTATACCAGATACGTAAGAAAACATAGAATTCTGCCCTTTTGGATGTTCTATGTTATAGTCTCACATTTCATATATTCAAAAAAGTTATTGTAATTTTACAAGGTATACATTTTTAGCAACCATCCTGTACATGCTTACCCGTAATTGGCTAAGAGAACAGCCTTTCATAAACGTGAGAGAGATTATTTTGACCGTATTTCTATGCATCAGCAAAAGTACCTCAAGATCTCTACGTGTTGCATTCATTTAGCAATGCTGCGGTTGTTCCTATTACTCACAACATCTCTCCATTCTGATTTTAACATAATATTTGTTGGGTTTGTGTCCAGGAGTGTGCGATGGAGATGCAGCCGATCCCTCGACAAGCGTTGGGACCGAGGAGCCCATGGCGGTCGATGATGTCAAACCTCCTCTTGAAGGTGAGACTTGCCAGCGAGGTCCAGACTAGGGAATGTGGAGGTAATTGATGAAAATTACTAGTGAGGTACTAACTAGGATAATTGGAGGTTATGGATGGGACTAATTGGTGAGATCCTGAGCTGATAATGCTGAAATAATAGGCGAGACTCGTGAGGTTCCGGAATGCCGTTTTTAGACCTCAGCTGTAACAGCTCGGCTAACCACTCAATTTTTTTTGTAAATTTCGTCGGTAATTTCTGGAATATTGCCCATGCAGGCGATAAATTAAGTTCAAAATTAAACTCATAACATTTTCTCTGCCTCTTTGTATTGCACAATTTTTTCGTTTTTACTCTTGGGGTGGGGAGGTTAGTAGAAGGGTCAAGGTTCAGTATATTCAGTCGATTTGCGTTGGAGCACCTGTTCTAACAATGCTCTTACTTTTCAATTTGTAAAAATTTCTCAAAAATTTCAAATAGTTCCCAGTTTACAGATCGTAATATTCACCATGCTACAAAAATGACAGAAACTTTTTTAGTTCATGCGCTGCTTTGCTCTCTCTCGTCTCCTCAGTTCATTTTCCGGCGAACACTGGTGATGAAACACCTCATGTTGGTTAACTAAATGTGCTGCTGCATGCGATACGATTATTTTGTAAGGCTCTTCGTTTTCCCATTCACTGCGGGCTTTTCTCACGACATGGTGTTAAAAACTGGGTCTACTTGAGCACTTACGTGGCTTACACCACAACTCAAAAGAGAGGTACTTATCAGCAATTGGATATATAACTAGCTCTCGTGTCTAGTGTCTCATGTGTCTGGTGTGTTATGATTCTGGTGGGCTACATGTGTGTCACACGGTTTTTGTCACACGTGTATCTGAGTTTTCAGGGATTCAATATCAAAGGTAGTTTATGTTTCTACATTTGAATTGAGACTTATATTAAGTTATTAGGTGCAATAGTTTACACAATAGCGTAATTAAAATGGGTGTTCTTAAAAATTGTTCAGCTGCGTACACTATTTTTATGCAGTGTCGTAGTTCCACTGAATTTTTATCATAATTTTTTCCCGTACTGATTAGGCAGTGTTCCACTCGAGTGAGTGCAATCTCTGCTAGTTTCGTCTATTTTCAATTTTTTCATTACGCTCTACAACAGAGATCCTAATGTTAACAATACCTTTAGTTCGTCTGGTAACACAGTAACGCGCTATTTCCGCCAGCCTTTGCTTAGAAATCCCCTTCATTTATACTTAACAAAGCCCATTTATTTGAACGCAGAGGCAGTGGCCAGTTCCAGTCGATCCAGCAAGTTCGCCGAGGAAGATGCCATCGTGGTGGAGGTGACGCACGCCTTCCGGCAGCTCGTCGTCGAGTCGGCCATGCGGCTCAAGATCTATTGATGGGTCCTATTGTGTATGTTCTTTCGCTTCTTAAGGCCTGTTTACACGATCATTGAGTGCGCTCGTGAGCAGTGAAGAGAAGCGCAAGCCCCGCCCACTTGTTTTCGCTTCAGGCGCATTTACTTGTTCAGAGACAGTGTGGCTGTAATGATACTGACATGCTCTGGCCAGCGTCATTATTATATTCCGCATTGTTATTGAGCAATTAATGCGCCTGAAGCCAAAACAAGAAGGCGGGGCTTGCGCTTCTTTTCAGTGCTCACGCGCGCACTCAATGATAATGTAACCATGCCTTTAGAACTTCGTATTCGTGGTCTTGTATATTTCTTCAGAGAACGAAGAAAGAAATATATAAGAAGATTTTGTATATTTCTTCGTCGTTGTTGTATTTTTCTTGTGGATAAGGATGACCTGTGCTAATGTTGTAATTATGCATCTCTTTTCGAGTTCCGTGTTGTGTGGACGTGCTTAGTCACGGCTGTTATGTCAGATGCAATTGTGCCAGGTGCGCTTAGAGAGATTGTTGAAGAGTGTTAAAGACTTTGGACTTCTAGGAAAAAAGATACAATTCTTGGGATTCCTTCAAGTAGAAAACGCTATTCATTTTTATGGTGATTAGTCACCGTAAAGGACTGGGAATTTTTTGTCGCGTGTGCATGACGGATTTAGCGACGTTGAGTGCGATAATGTAGGAGTTTGGTTTGTAGCTAGGTTAAACATTTTAGTGTTAGTGTTATTTTCTACGAGTGATTACTGAGGTTTAATACTGGAAGATAGCTGTTATGGACATGTAAAGGCTGTGCTACAAAAATATAGTGGCTGTGTTCGAACATTGCTGCAGTGCGGATATTGTGCTGTGGGATAGTGCGTGATGTTAGTGGGGGAAGCCGTCTGAATGACGCTCGTGTCTGCTGTTTATTGGATGATGACTGCTGCAGACTGGTTATCAGCCGTGCGTAATTTTTCTGTATTTGTACTGCTTAATGACACCTGTACTTGTATAGGATTTGGAACGTCACATCCAACCAGATGCGCAGCGACCGTAGTGAAATTTTTCCGACTGAATTTGGAATTCATGATCTGAGTGTTAGTACTTACATTTTTCAAGTGTAAAAAATCATGAAATATATGTGCTGCGCATTTCACCGTTCAAAACTTCTATTTACTCTTCGTGATATTTGCAGTAAATGACGAAATAGGCTCATGATCATTGCGTCATTAGACTTAGCGATCTAACGCTCAAATAGGCTGTAGACTCGGTGCGCGAGTGGAACGTGTGTGTTGATTTGTATCTTCTAGATGAAGTTTGGAGTTAAGCTTTGAGTTGTACGTCCGTGTGCGCCAGGCAGGTGAGGCATGGATATGTTCTCGAGCGATATTTGTCGGCTACGACGACTAGATATCCGGGGAGCGTAAAGTACAAAGTATTAATATTATACTCACGTAAAATCTTGGTAGAAATGGATGTAGGTTTTAACATTTGCATGTGCTTCTAAGTTGTATTCACAGGAGAAGCTTTGAGCTTAATTTAAAGTTAGCTTCACGCGATTTTCGGCGTGTGCTTTATATATATAGCAATTGTAATTTTTCACTGTGTGATTTGTAATTAATGTGAATATTGTACAAAATACTATTTGTTACCTGGCAAGTACTTTCCTTACCCTCGGTAAGTCAAGGAAAATTGGAGAATTGATCTCGTGTTTGTTCAATCATTCAATGAATTGTGACGCATCGCGCTGAAGTTTTAAAACCAAAATTAGCAGCTGGCTGTATGTCAAATCATGAAAAGTGACTGCGTTTTATAACCATTAAAATAAAAATTCAATTCATGATTGACTTTTCTTCTTTTTTTGGCAACTTTAACCTTGAGCAATTGCGCTGAACGCGTTTCATTTAACTCGACTATTCAATGAAAACTTTACCCTCGAAATCCTTCACACTAGCAAAGAACGTACATTTTCGCTATTAGCTGGTGGTTGAAAGGCGACCATGAACAGTGGTTATCATTTTAATGGAGGAATTTTTCAAAACTCTAAAATGACAATTTTGGTCAATCATTCTTCAACATGAATTTGAGCGGTATTCAGTCAGTGTGTAGAAATCATGTTGCTCACCAGGCTTGTCACTGGTGCGATGATCTGTAGTTTGTTCCGAGTGTTGTGGCTCTTTTTTTTCTGGCACTCGAACTCCCTCGGAGAAAATGTGAGGTGCCGGGCTAAAAAGTTAGGATGGCCTTTACCTTCAAATAAAATGTGTTTTATTTTGTTAAGGACCATCTGTTTCACTTCTGTCCTGGTTGTCAGCATCTGCTACTTTCTTCAACTTTTATCGACGTTCTCTCAAGTTCATACTATATGATGCCTTCCTCCTTCCCCTCTTCGGAACACTTTCATTACGCTTAGGGAGGCTTAATCTAATATCTGATCAAATGCTGTCATGTGAGATGCAAGCAGCACTGATGTCATAAATCTCGTGAAGGAAGGTTAGGAAAATTATGAAAGTGATGTCCTACATGCTCAGGGAGCCAAATATGAGACTTGATAAAATGTCGAAAAAACGTATAAGCCTAATAAGTTTGTTTAAACCAAACATATTAGTGGTAATAAGTTTTGGCATGAAGATTCTCATACGTGTAGTTGGTGGAAGTACTCTTATCGCAATAAGTACTTTTGTGGTTGAAATAACCGAGAGCAAAACTGGTGAAATGTCCTCTCGTGGTTTTTCATAAGGAAAAAATACCTGAACTCTCTCGTGACAAAACGAAAGGACAACGTTCAGCCGTTGAAGCAAAAAGCTGTTAATTAAAAGACGTTGCCTACACAACCTTTAAGCATCCGTAGATGCCTTCGTTATTATTATTATTTATTATTTTCGTTATTATTATTATTATTATTATTTAATACAGGAGCTCATGGTTGCAAGATAATGTCATGTTGCTACGAGCGTGATAAGTGAAAATAACGGTGATTTAAATAAATAAGATAACGGTGGTTTAAATTGGTCATGCGTAACGCATGACCAATTTGAATTTTTTTTTATCGTACAGACATAGATAATTTTCGAGAAATGGAAAAAATTGGCCAGCACAGCTGAAGGAAAACACACAGAGTGCACGTTTGCAAACAAAAACAAGTTACCACTGATCACGTATAATTAAAACGATCGAAGGAATCTCTGGCATTGGGTACAGCTGCTTGTGGGGCCCTGATAAATCCTATAATTAACGCTATTTTACAATTTACAATGATATTTAGCATCATTCATTACCTGATTGCGTAGTAGACTTATCAATGAATTGTTTCTCTCGAGATTCGATGTCTAATTTTACAAAAATAGTTCATATGGGCTTGATGTGATCAGCAAATTCTAGAAAAAATTAAGAACTGACTGAAGTTCTGTGTCAACAATCATGACAAATTACCCTATCATAATGAGTCTTATAGCAGAAATGATTTGACTTGATTTCCTTATGAGATTAATATTCCGATAGAAAGAGGGATTCAAGGTTCGTTTTGAAAGCTTTGTAAGAACTTTTTCTCGGATTTCAGCAGGGATCGAATTCCAAGTCTTAGTTCCGAAGAAGAAGATATTGTGTTGTGGCTGTGAACTATGAAGTTACTTCTATTTCGAGTTAAAAGGATCATGATGGCCAGTTCGTGCAGTTAATAATTGCTTGAGGTCTCTGTCGCTTTCATTAGTCAGTGTTTTATACGTGAAATTACATATGGAGCGCTTGTGAGGATCCAAAAGCCAAAGTATTTTTAAACTTTTGAATTTATAAGATTTACTATGTTTGCATTGTATTCTAATTATCTTACCGTTCTAATGGCTCTTTTTTGTATCCGAAAAAGCAAATTAGGTTATTTTATCAGTTCCATGCCATGCTTCTATTCTGTATTGAAAATATAGTGAAATGAATTTGCCGCAGCTAGCCGTGTAAGACGGTGGAGACAAAAGTTACAAATAGAGAAGCTCTACGCAAGAAATGTGCCCTTATGGTCTGTTTTCATTATACAGGGAGTTCCAGAATTCCTTGAACAAAATTTAACCAAAGGTTCCTTACAATTAAATGAACATTTTTCACTCTATAGAGGCCTGTCCGAAAGGGTCTAGTTCAAAAGTTACGTTGAGTTAAATTTTACGAAGTGCGATTTACTCCACCGCCGGACTGCTGCACTTTACCACAAAGATAAAGATGCTCACGGAGAGTGTCGTCGGGTAAATGAAAAATCAATATCAGAATGTTTATGTTCAGGAATACAGGGATTCCTGAAATTCTTTATCTTGATGGAAGAGTGAAGTTGAAATTGCCTTTTCGAAGTTGACATTCTGTAAGTTTATCGATCTTGTCAGTGTTTCCCCATGTCATTAAGTGCTGCGTCACTTATATTTGAAAGTCTTCTATCTAACTGCGGCAACTGTATTTTGTCATGAAGATGATGTGGCTCCAGTGTGATTTTTGCTTTGCTCAACAAGAGCACTAGAATGGTCATTTTTCGGTGGAGCAAAGGGGAGGGTTGGGTAAATCTGAAGGAGATGACAGTTGTCGATTTTCCACTTTTTGGTGCCTGAACCTAATTAATTGAATCAAAATAAACAAGTTTTCTTCTATTCTTTTTTCGTCTCAAATGAGTATTTTACGATTTATAGCGGTAAGTTTAGTTTCGTCATTGATGACGAATGCGCTCGAATAAACAGCTACTCATCGATTTTCGAATTTTTGTTGCTTGAAACATGGTAATAACATCGAAATAAACAACTTTTATTCTATACACTTTTTTGTCAAATGAGTATTTAACGAGGTATAGCGGTAGGTTTGGTTTCGTCTTTCAAGACAGAGCGCTGGAAGCGAGACGCCATTGCAGTATTGCCATACAACTCGATCAAAGAATTTCTTTCCGCTTCAAAGACTGGAGTTGCGGTAAGTCATTTACCGCTATAACTAATGAAATACTCATTTGAGACAAAAAATGCATAAAAGAAAACTTGTTTATTTCGATCCAATTAACTATGCTAAGGCATCGAAATTTACAAAATCGACAACTGTCATCTCCTTCAGATTTACCGAGGGTTGTTCGTAGATAAACCTGATGAGGGGTCGAATGTTGTCTTCCAAACGACAGGTTTTTTTTCATGGAAGATGAGAATTAATTAGTTTGTCGCATTTGAGATGATTTGTGGTTTGAGGTTTTCTGAAGCACGATCAAGACGTTTCTCATCGATGTATCTATTTATTAAGCATAGGAAGGTCGCCACTGTCTTTGTCAGCAAATTTAGTTTTCGAGTTTTGTTTGCGACGTATTCTGTTTGGTCAATATTGAATATAATGTTGTCAACGAATTTCATAATTTCGTAGGTATAGATGGGTAATATAGTCGATTTTAAGACGTTTTACACGAATGACAATGTGCCCGGAAATGCTTAGTTTTCGAGTTATTCAAGTTTGAAGTCATACGAACGGCGCTCCTAAATGGCCCTTTTAACGCAAAAACAGTCATTGTTTTAGCAATGAAAATGGAAGCTAACCCCTATTACAAACGTAAAGAGGTTGGGTCGTGAGGGGTAGCAACAGTTCTTTTAGTGAAAATTATAAATAAAGCTTTCTAGTGACGTTTGTTTACATCGACTCGAAGATGGCTGCCGCCATCTTCAGCCGGTTGGCGCCATGGCGGCAGCCACCTTGGCGTCGATGTAAACAAACGTCACTCGAAACCTTTATTTATAATTTTCACTAAAAGAACTGTGCCTACCCCTCACGACCCAACCTCTCTACGTTTGTAATAGGGGGTTAGCTTCCGTTATTAATTAAATTACGCTAGCCCCGCGTGCTTCCAAGGCGCGCACAAGCCAGCTTCAAAGTTGAATAATTCGAAAATAACGCATCGCCGGGCAGAATGTCATTCGTGTAAAACGTCTTATAATCGACTATATTACCCATCTATACCTACGAAATAATGAAATTCGTTGACAACATTATATTCAATATTGACCTTCTGTTTTAATTGCGGCCTTTAAAGAACGGTAATTCTATTTTAACCTTTTGGTTTCTGACGATAATGTTGCCAAGATAGCTAGTGCTGCCAGTTTAGAGCATCTACCACAATTTTATAATAATTTAACTAGTGAGGGAATATTTTGAAGTAAATAGCAAAATTAGAGAAATTTATAGCATCCATGAAACTATTTTGTAGATATTCCATAAGCCTCCTCGCGTAAATTCTAGTGTTTACCTATTGGTTCACGCAACAGGGTCCGTGCAGCATTTTCAAAAACGTTTCTTTGAGCAAGTTGGTTTTTCTGACCTTCGTTTTCTGACAAGTTCAGCCAAAAATTTGAAATGATTTATTTGAAAATGCAAAAACTTTATTTTCAATATCGAAAATTTCTCTCGCCCAAGCATAGAGCTTTAAAGATTCACAAGTTTTTATTTTAAAATAAAGAAGTAGGCGCTTGCTTAACTAATTATTTTACGTGGGGAGTTTTTGGTTGTCCCCATTTCCGCTTTATAGATAGATCTTAAGTCTAGTCAAAACTTCAATTTAGCCTTTTACAAATCTAATTCAGAAATGAACATCACTCAGAATATGATAACCTCGCATGGTTGCCAGATACTGAGTGATTTTGGTGGCTACATTTTTCGTAAGAAACAAATTATAGAAGGTTAGTCATAAAAAGCCAAATATCTTTCAACAGTTGAGCAGCGTAGTCACACGACTATGATCAATGAGCACAACTTAGCCTGGGTCAACACGCCAGATAACGTATCAGTTGCCTCACTAACAAATGAGATAAGGAGAGCGTGTTCGCTGAGCTCAGGCGCTGCGTCAAGAAAAGGCGAAGCTTCTTCTGTCGCCAAATTGAAATCGATTTATCTTGCTCTCCTTATTTTTCTGCCTAGCGGGGAGAATTGAACCAAAGGGACTGCAATGTGCAACAAACAGATCAGACTTGACACCCAGTGTGTTATGCTTTTGTGTCAACTATTTGGAAATAAACGGCATTTCCTGTTACTTTTTTCAAGTATTGGTTGTACAGGTGAGGAAGAGGAAAATGATGTTAGCTCTTGACCGCCATCATTACTTCTATCTCTCACTCATGGGATGGTTTTTTCAGTCTAGTTGACACATATGAGGGCAGATATTTGATTTTTAAATATGCTCTAATTGATTTCAAATGTCACATAACTAATGCTAAGACGCAATGACAGCTGAGTATTGGTCGAGCCGATCCCCGTTGCATTCGCCTCGGCCGAATTGGGAATCATGCTTTTAAAAGCCAATCTATTGGTATGTATCTCATGTGACTACTTGGAAATACACATTTTTTCTTTTTTCTTTCTTTCTTTTTCATGACCAAGTTTTTCCTTTCCCCAACGGGAAGAAGCACCTAACATCTAGAAATGCTGTTCATCCGCACTTGATGGTGTTTAGAGAGGGGAGATATGGGGAGAGAGTTGTTGGTGCCAAGGGAGAGGGTAATACTCATTCTTTCTACTACTAATACTAATGAATAAAGTTTTGCTCAACCAAAATTTCTGCGAATTCTTAAAATATGTTGAGTGGCTTTTGAAATATTGAGTTTTTTCGTGTTTTCTATTCAAAATTTTTTTCCTCTGGTTTCAATTTTCCTACCTTGCTAGTTACTTCTTACATGTTTTAGTATATTAACGTATCATTTGAAATAAGATCTACGTATGCTCGGAATTGGGTTCTAAGTTTGCTGGTCAGGCGTGTAAAATTTGACGTTTACAATTTACAATTTTTGAATAATTCACGTTGTTCTGGTTGAATAGCGGGCAGTAAAAGTTCTGTAGTCAACCCTGCTACATTACAGACTATTTTCCTGACCGAAATCATCGACTTTAAAATTTTCTCAAATGAAATTATGACGCACGGCTTTTGGAATTTTTACAGCGTTGTCAGATGCTGTCGCCTCAAAATTTATTTGAACAATACTCAAGCTTGAGCATCGTAGAGTGGCGACGTCGACAGGGGGACTTTATGTAGAATAATTAAATCTGCCTCCTTCTCACAACACAGGTGTACTTAACACGTTAACTACGTTTGTGCGATTTTTATGATCAATGTGGTTAGGTTGGGAGAAGACATTGGAAAATATGCTTTACAGCATGAATACATTTTTAATCTTTCTAAGAAGTGCAAAAAAATAGTTGCACGATAGTATTTCACCATACTGCTAAATTTATTTTGCAATAGTAAACGAATTAGTTTAAATGCTTTTCGTTTATACTAGTACTTGACTGAGTAGTTTACCGAGTGAGACACTTATGTACGCTCCAATACGTTGTGAACACGGCAATTCTATCTCACCGTTTCATGCTTATGAGCCACAACGATTTTAGCGTTATTTGCCATTCTGAATTACCTTGCCAAAAGAATGCGGAGCCAAATGTTCCAAGTGATATGCAACTTCGAAATCTGAGATGTTCGATTTGCGTCTAAAAACTTCTGTTTTCTCATCGATTTCTGTATCACTAATAGCTTGCATGTTCTACACTGTCATGTACTTGGTCAGGTAGCGAAAGTCGAATTTTTTGTGGCATTGCTTATTTTAATGATAAACGCTCCCATGAAGAAGGCCTGAGGTCCCGAGCTGAGGGTTAGATAGGCCTTCTTTTTATGGTAACCAAAAGGTTTTTTGTTTTGTTACGGGCTCTTTTTTTCAGGTTCACTGCAGTCCCGTATTATGGCGCCTATTTCTTTTGTTTTTGACTTTATGAACTTATTCCTTAGCTTACTGTTTCTAGTGCATATGTTGTGGTCGGGATTCTTTTACCACCGATGTCACATCATTTCGTCGTTGCGGAGGTATATTTCAGATGAAATTCACTTCTTTCTTTTGTCGTGACGTTTGATTACATCACTTTAATATATTTTTGTTACATAAGACGTGACATTGATGTCCTCGCCTTGACTCAAATCAATCAATAATCTATAACTGCTGCCACCACCCACATGTATGGGACTTATTTACATGAAATAATTTGTTAAATCGATTTAGGTAACGTTACATGCCTTGAATGCCTCGTCTCTTATTTCCATAACGCAGGAAAATGATACACAATTGTAAGCTACATGGTAAATTTACTTCCTAAGAGTCAGTTAGGTGCGCGACACAAATATTAGCTAGAGAATTCACTACATAAACTTCACTTGCTTTATCAGAACATGATGATAATCTGCGATACGGACTAAGACACTGATAAGGAAAGGTTTAACAAGTGACAGATAGACTGAAGATCAACTCAACTTAGATATCAGGTGGGGATGTGCCTTGACCGGTAGTTATGATGTCAGGTTTCATTACGTCATCATGGCCCAGAAGAGAAAATGGCGTGTCCTGGTGCCTGGGATTTGACAGCGTCATAACGACAGACAGTTCGTTGGTTAACACATGAAACCGTTCGGGATGAATGGCCCTCACAGATCACTTCACAGATCTAATGTTCAGCGAATACTTATTGGCTTGGTCGTATTTAGTTATTACGTGAGTTTACGGCACTGGCACCAACACCCGAAGGTGCGGCCGAAGATTTTAACGGCACGACGTTGCTCCTATCGTTCTCAGAGCTTGACTCCCTGCTCTCACCCCAGCCTGTCGCTTGCACCCCGAGTTCACAACCACACCCAAACACCTGACCGTACGTCGATCGATCGAATAACAAAGTCATTCTAACATACGTAGAAATATGCCTAACTGAATCAATAACATCCCTATGAGTTCCTATTATGAAATACGCTATAAACTGCAAGAAATATACTCTTAGGAAATAGAAGAAATACATATTAAAGTTGCATGTAATAGCGGTAGACGGCAGCTCCTCTCGCTCGTTGGGAGACCTCGAAGTAACACGTAGAAGACGATGAGATTGGTCTCGAACTCTCCTCGATGTTTGGTGCGTTGTTTAGTGATGCAAAAAAACGGTTTTATTTGATGGCGGTTTTTTTTGCAAAAAAAACGTGTTTTTATGTGTTTTTTTTTATTATTATCTTTTTGCACACGCCTAAATTTTGTTGGGTATATGTCTGTTTTTTTGGACACCTAAAATATATTAATATCCATTGTTTTTAGTCATTTGTTTGTTATAAAAACATTGAAAAGAAACCATACAGTAAAAGTCGTGGCGGATAACCCACAATTACCTAGAGGCGTCTAAGAGGAACAGCAGGAGCCACAGAACTTATATTGATGGAGTCAAAATTCAGAGCTTTCTATCCCTACTATGTCTGATTTTATTTTTATGTGACCAAAAAAATCAGACATAGCAGAGATATTAAGCTCTGAATTTTGATTCCATCAATATAAGTTCTGTGGTAAGTTATGTGGCTCCTGCTGTTCCTCTTAGACTCCTAGGTAATTGTGGGTTATCTGCCACCATTTTTACTGTATGGTTTCTATTGTATGTTTTCATTCCAAAAAAATGACTCAAAAACATAGATATTAATACATTTTAGATGACCAAAAAACATGCTATTTTTTTATAACATGTTTTTTTACAAAAAATTCTGACACGTGATATTATGATTTTTTTTGTAAAAAAAACAGAATGGTTATATTTGGTACCAGAAAATATATTAATATATTTTCTGGTACCAAATATAACCATGCTGTTTTTTTACAAAAAAATCATTACTAAAAAACACAATATAGTTTATATGACCTAAAAACCCCATGCAGTTAACACATTAACTGTGATGGGTTAAACTTCAGTTCAATATTCAATTCAAATTTAAGGAGATCATCCGGGTTTGAGACCTTTTTTTGTCCGATTTGTTTGAAAATTGGCCAGTATATGTCTTTTGTTAAATTAAACCTTTTTTACTCATGTTTATTTTTCAATTTAGGCCTCAGTTTTTTTTTTTTGACGAAAAATGTGCTTATGGTATATTTTTCAGATTGGAACTCCTCCTTCAGTTTTGATGCTAGAACAAAAACAAAGACAGTTTTAGAATCCTTGGAACATTTCTAACAAATGCACATTCAGTTTTTTTTTCAAATTCAAATTTTTTCTGTTTTTGTCAAAATTTTTGGAAATTTCAAAAATCAGCAACAATTTTTTGGGTTTAGAGCTACATATTTCTTCAAAGAATTCAAATTTGAAAAAAGCCGAATGTACGTTTGTTAGAAATGTTCCAAGGATTCTAAAACTGTCTTTGGATTTGTTCTAGCATCAAAACTCGAGAACTAGTCCCGGGACGAATGTTGAAAATTAGAAGTGTTGGGTATAAGCAAAAAAAAATTTATGTGTTGAAGTGTAATATAACGAACAATTGATGTAATTGAATGCAGTTTTAATTTTTATTTCGATACTTTCCATACATAACTTCATATTCAAACTGTGAATTGTGATTTCAAAAAAAAAAAATTATAAAAATTTTTCCTTTTTTATCAAAAAAATAATTTTTTTTCAGTCTGATTCTTATGAAATTTGACTATGATATGTAACCTTTGAAAAGAAACACAATTGATTCCATTCATTTTTTTGATTCAGGCCTTAGATTTGGCAAAAATTTAACATATTGGTTTTTAGGTATTGATATTTCACTGATATTGATATTTCAAAATGGGACTCCTTCAGTTTTGATGCTAGAACAAAAACAAATGCAGTTTTAGAATCCTTGGAACATGTCTAACACACTCAAATTCGGCTTTTTTCCATTTCCTACTTGTTCTCTTTTTATATGGGGTCAAAATCGGGAAAATTGAAAGATTTTGGTCCCTTCACTCCCCCCCCCCTCCCCGGGAGGGGGGAATTATTGTCGTAGCGCCATAAAATTTTAGGAACGAATAGTCCACCAACTAGGAAATTTCACTGTTCCCTTTACCAATTTTACTGGTGCCGAACTGAATATTGATTATTTGTGCGTTGTGAAGGGAACATTAAACAGACAAGGATTTGATAAGGTTTACTTGCACCTGTCAAGTATTCTAGCCTACCCACACCTTCCCGTGGTGGTACCGTTACTATACCCATTTGGAGTCTTGTAACTCATTACATAGTTTATATGTAAATTGATAACAAGGTGTTTATAAGATTAATTATTGTATTGTTATCTGTGGGTAGAATCAACGTGGGGGGCGCCCACCAACATCTGGGTCTTTTCTCTTTTGTTTTGTGTAATTAAATTTCTTTGAAATATTGAGTGTAGAATAGACGTGTCCAAGCGAGGCCCCCTTGATTTATCAAGGGGACCCACTCCTGAAATAATGAATCGTTCGCATGCGTGTGACCAAGTTTCGAGCATGGAAGAAATGGAGGATCCGCGGCGGCAGCGAGGTGACGCTGGAGATGACCCCCTCGCCTCGAAGGTGGACCAACGTGACAACATCGGAAATATCAAGAGAAGAATTGAAGAAGCCATCGCAACAATTGCGGGTGATGTGAGTGATGAGAGTTGCAGAAATATGAGCACCAATGAAGTGGACCAGATTGTGAAGCATCTAACAGAAATTGAGAGAGCGGTGATTTCGGCCCGAAGTGGTTCATCTTCAGGGCAGGAACAGCCAGCACGTAAGTGTGGAAAACTGCAAAAAAAGGAGAAAATAAAATATGTTCCTCTGGTGCTACCTGACGAAGAGTTCTTTCCCAGGTACTTCTCCATCACCTTTGAACATGGAGGAAAGAGGAAAACTAACCCGTTTGGAGTTCTCCAACAAATCGCGGCTGTAACTGGCACAAAACCCAAGAGGCTGTTTAGCATGGGCCCTGAAATGATGATGGTCGAAGTGCGAAGTGCGCAGCAAGCGAAGAAGATTGTCAGCCTGACGCACGTGGAAAATGTACCCTGTCAGACTGCAGAATACAGCAGGTTCAATTACTCGACTGGCTTGATATACATCAATGACTTTGACATCACCGACATGAACGAATTTAAAACCGGCCTTCAGGAGCAGTACAATGTGCAGGAAGTTACAAGAGCTAGTTTCATTAAACCAAGATATCCCGAAACACAAGCCTTTCTTATAACGTTCAAGCACCAAACCGTACCATACAGCATCTATATCCCAGGTGAAAGGCAAGACACCAAAGTATATCCGTTTAACAACAAACCAATGATGTGTTTCAATTGTCAGATGTATGGTCACACCACTAAGCGATGCCGAAATACCTCTGCAGTGTGCAGAAAGTGTGCTGAGGTCGGCCACTCCGCTCTGAACTGCACGTCTGACGAGACGAAGTGTGCCCACTGCGGAGGTCCACACGCAGCAGGCAGCATCCAGTGTGACAGAGAAATAGAAGAAAGATGCTTGTTGCAAATAGTGGAGAGAGAAAAAGTGACCATAAGAAGAGCTAAACAGATAAGGGAAGGAGTGGATGAAACTGTACGAGCCCCACCATCTAGCAAGTACATCACTCATTTTGATTGCAGGATGAATGAAGCTAATAGACGAAAGATATCTCCATGGGTACTCGAGAAGTGTATCACCGACCACCTCGGCAGTAAACCCAAAGCCATAAGATCGCGGAGCAAGACAGTGTTTACAGTGGAAGTGAGTGACGCAGCTCAGAGCCAGAAAATGAAACAAATGCAGCAACTAAACCAAATGCCCATCACTGTCGAAGAGAACCTCAATTTTGCTATGCAGAAAGGCCTTATCTATGTATATGAATACGATCTGAGTGACTTTGAAAAATTCAAGCAAGGATTACTGGAAATGTGTGGAGCTCAAGATGCGGTTCGAGCAACCTGGATTAAACCGAGAAGTCACCTGGCACTGCCTATTCTGTTGTCTTTCAGGCAGCCCGTGCTACCCGAATACATTGATGTCCCTGGAGAGCAGGCTAAAACCAAGGTATACGAAATTAAGCCCAGACCTATGCTCTGCAAAAAATGCCAAGAATATGGCCACGGCATTAAACACTGCCAGGGAGAACAAGTGTGCTCGAAGTGCAGCTCGACTGGGCATCTAATTGACGAATGCACTTCCAGCGAAACCAAGTGCTACCACTGCAGTGAGGAGCATCCAACGGGATCAAGAAATTGCAGACAGAGAGTGCTGGAGGAGGAAATCTTGGCCATTCAGAGTAAAGAAAGAGTTTCAAAAGGGCAAGCCAGATTGATGTTCAACCGCCGCAACCCGAACTTCTCTATGAATTTCACTAAGGCAATTAAGACACACACTAACCCCATAAAAGAAGATATTACAAACAATAAAAAGAGAAACCGATCAGATGACCGAGAATCAACACCAGAGCCACAACAAAGCAAGAAAAAGGTTGAAGGAGTCGAAACAAGAAATAAGCCCAGGAATAGAAGTATGTCGGCGAAGGAAGATGAAATAGAGAGGATGACAGAGGTTGTGTGTGAGAGCCCCAAGACCGGAAGGCTTTTCACAACGACTGTAAGCCTGCACCACGGTGCAATATCACCTGCAAAAGAAAGGGAATCTAGAAGGAGAGAAACCAGGAAAATTTATGATGAATACACAAAAGAAATAAGAGAAGCGGAAGAAATTGATAGAGATAAATATGAAGAAGAACTGAAAAAAGCTAACCGTCCGAAAGTGGGAGAGACGCGTAGACAACGCTCACGTGCAACATCGAGGGAGAGCCTCAGGAAGAGATCTCCGAGAGGCAAAGACGAGAGGAGGAGGTCTGAGGACATCAGGCGCAGGTGGAGGTGATGGCAGAGCAAGAGGTTACATTCCTACAGTGGAATTTACAAGGAATGGCGTCTTCTAAGGAGGACCTCATAAACCTTGTTGACACCTACAAGCCAGCAGTGATAGCTGTACAGGAAACGTTCTACGGTGATAATTTTGTGTCCCCAGTATCAGGATATGTTAGTTTCTGCAAGCAAGGTCACTACAACCACAGGTTTCATGGGGGAGTGGCACTATACATACATTCATCAATCCCCACTCAAGAGATCAACACACAATCACCGGCTCAGATAATTGCTACGAGAATATCCCTTAGTAAATTCAAGATAATAACTGTTGCATCAATATACTTACCACCCAGAGAGCAAGTAAATATCGAAGAATTATTCACCACCTTGAGGGAATTGCCCAAACCTGTTGTTATAATGGGTGATTTTAACGCTCACCATAGTGACTGGGGGAATAAGAGAACAGATGGGAGAGGACGAATGATGCGGAACATGCTGGCAGTGGAAAACCTCAACATCATTAATGATGATTCACCCACTCATATATCAGGAACTATAATAGACCTCACACTCACATCCTCAGACATAACACCGGATCTAAAGTTCAATGTTCTACCCTCGGTCCTGAGTAGTGATCACTTCCCTATAATGCTCACCTTTACAGTTCTGCAAGCAGATGGACGACTAGAGACCGAAGCATGGAATTTCAAGAAAGGTAACTGGAAGCAGTACCGAGAAGACACCATATGGAAAAATGTACACCAGGTGGAAATACCAGAGGACCCAGAGGCTGCAATCGATGAACTCTATCAAAGATTCAATAGTGCAGCTGAGAATTGGGTGCCTAAGTACAAGAGAAGACGGCACTACGCAAAACCATGGTGGACAGCGGACTGTAAAGTAGCTTGGCGAGAGAGGGAGAAGTGCTACAGGGTATACAAGAGGACTGGGGAAATGGAGGACAAAATACGGTGGAAGAGGGCAAGAGCAATAGCAACGAGGACATTCAAGGAAGCTAAGCAGAACACCTGGAGAGAGTTCGTATCAACTCTGAAAACCACCACACCCAGTAGTTATATTTGGGAAACAATAAATACAATTCGAGGAAGGGCCAAGAGGCAAATAAAAATGCTAAGTGAAGGAGAAAATCATTATTCGACCACGAAGGAAATAGCACAGAAGCTCGCAGAGACCTTCGAAATCATATCCAGCAACGTGAACTATTCAGAACAATTTGTACGATACAAGCAACTCGCAGAACAAACTCCCATCAACTTCATGAGCAGCAATGAGGAACCCTATAACAGACTTTTCACAATGCAGGAACTTACATCCGCCATCAAAAGTAATAGAATTACAACACCAGGAGCAGATGATATCAGCAACCTGATGATCAAAAACATGCCGGACAATGCTCACCAATACCTGCTGAACGTGTACAATAAGTTATGGGTTAAAGAATATGTGCACTCACGTTGGAAAGAAGCCATAATTGTACCTATCCCTAAACCTGGTAAAGATCACAGCAATCCGAAAAACTACAGGCCCATATCATTGACGAGCTGTCTATGCAAGACCTACGAAAAAATGATCAACAGCAGACTGATGGAATACCTCGAAAACAACAAAATATTTACTAACATCCAGTGCGGTTTCAGGAAGAATCGAGCAACTGTAGACCATCTCGTGAGGTTCGACACCTATGTGAGAAGATCGTTCGCGGAAAATAAAGTGGTCCACGCTGTATTTTTTGATTTAGAAAAGGCCTATGACACGACCTGGCGGTACGGGATATTACGAGACCTAGCAGCGGCAGGAATGCGAGGAAGATTACCAAGGTTTGTGAAGGAGTTCCTCAGGGGTCGAACATTTCGAGTGAGAGTGTCTGGCGAATTGTCCCCCTTAACAGAACTGGCCACTGGAACACCGCAGGGAAGCACACTTAGTGTCACTCTGTTTGCCATCAAAATTAACTCATTAGCAAAGGAAATCCCTCGTGAAGTTTTCAGCTCCTTATTCGTAGACGACCTTCTTATCGCTTTTGCTGGTCACAATAGCTACGAAGTTCAAACAACAATACAGTCGACAATAGATCGAGTCAACCAGTGGGCAAAACATAACGGATTCCGATTTTCACCCACGAAAACTGTTGCAATGCAATTCTATGGAGGGAATGAACCAATGGTAATTCCAACATTACGGATGGACGAACAAAGTATTCCCATTGTAGACAGCACAAAATTCCTCGGCCTTCATTGGGATAAGAAGCTAAACTGGATTACCCACATCAGAAGTGTAAAAGCTAAATGCAGCAAAGACCTTAATTTACTGAAATCCGTGTCTTCTTTTGCTTGGGGTGCGGATCAAGAAATTCTAATGAGACTGTACCGTTCCCTGATCCGCTCCAAAATTGACTATGGCTGTGTGGTCTATGGCTCGGCGAGCGCAACTGCGCTAAAGGAACTGGACGTAGTGGCGAACGAAGCAATGTGTATTAGCACTGGAGCATTCAAGACGACGCCAGTAACAGACTTACAGGTAATATGTAACGAACCGAGACTGGAACTCAGAAGAAAAGACCTGCTGCTAAGATATTATTTCAAACTCAAATGTCACTACATCAACCCAGCATACAGCTCAATCTGCAACTCAAACCTAGAACTGTTTTTTACTAGCCGGAAATGCTCAGCACCAGTAATCCAAAGACTGCGCCGGACCATCACGGAATACAACATTCCGACCCAGCCAGTCCATCCGTACTTCACCCCTGCATCATATACATGGACTCTCCGCAGACCCAAGTTTGAGCAGCAAATGACAGATTTAAGAAAGGCTGAAATTATCCCATCTATCCTAAGACATATGCATAACGATATTATGAGTAAATACCACAGCAGCAAAGTAATTTACACCGATGGATCCAAGTCGCCAACCGGAGTTGGAGCGGCGGCTGTGATGGGGAACATCGTCAGGAAGGCCTCACTACCGCTCGTAGCAAGCATATTTACAGCTGAACTCCACGCAATCAAGCTCGCTCTAAACATCATTAAGGAAACTTCGTCTCTTAACTATGTCATCTGCAGTGACTCAATGAGCTCGGTACAAGCAATTGACAACTATACCGGAGATAACGAACTGCTAAAAAAGATCTTATTAGAAATGCATCAACTCATAGAAGATGGCAAAAACATTACCATCAGTTGGGTCCCGGCGCACGTGGGTGTCGCGGAGAATGAGCGTGCAGACGAGGCTGCAAGAGCAGCAGCGCAGAGACCCGCAGAATTTATATTGACCCCTTACAAAGATTGGTTCCCGCTAATAAGAAAGAGAACATATGAAATGTGGAACAGGGAATGGCGTGAAGCTGAGAGAGGCCTCAGAGCTGTCAAAACTTGCCCTGGAAAATGGAAAAAGTGTATCTTCAAGTTGACCCGCCAGGAGGAAGTCGTCATCAATAGGCTCCGACTAAACCACACAGCGTTGACCCACAGCTATCTCTTCGAACCAGAAACTCTTGGGCAGAGACCTATATGCGGGTGGTGTAACGATGCAGTCCTGACGGTGAAGCACATGTTGGAAGAGTGTACTTCACTACAACAGGCCAGAGACAGATTACTTCGACCAGTGGCTGGAGGAAGCATGAGTGTGGCGATTGTGCTATCGGATGGGGGACCTATCCACAAAGTGCTTGAATATGTGAAGGAAATAAATGTATTCGGTAATTTGTAAATCTTAACAGATATGAGTGAGTATAATTGATGAAAGTCTGGTTTATCTCCGAACTTTGATTTCCAAGTTGACCTGAACAATAGCGAGAACTTGAATGATGGAAGTGCTCTGATGGAAAGTATTAAAGAACAATGGCCGAGCGTCCTGTGATATTACCCTCTCTGATCTGATGAGAGGGGGGTTCCAGCATGGGTGAGACGCTCGGCCAAAGTGAGGGTGGGTAGCTGGAACCCCTGCCAGGGGAGTCTCTAACTACTGCCCGTAAGATAACTTAGAAGTTATTGCCCCGCCCACAATTCCAAATGCAATTAATCTCTCCGACTCTTGGTAATTCTGGTCTGCATCGGTCTGTTGCGCTCGGGGCGCCTAAAGGTGATATACGTTGGTGATTGTGAGAGTAAACCCATTACAAGGGGATCATGGTTCCGGAACTCGTCTGTGTAGTGAGACTAAACTCGTGGCCCCGAATGTTCTACTGGTCGAAATGTTTCAATTATTTGGACTTCAGTTAGCTGGGCTGTACGCCAACCCTAGTGGTTCGGATTGAGTGGAGAAGCAAAGTGAGGGTATTGGGAGCACCGTGCATGGACGAACGAAATTTGGTTATTGGCGGAAGCACTGAGGTTTGAACTTGGATGGAAATATCAAGTCGTGATGGTGAAAAAATACTTTGGTAGTTTACCAAAGCGACAACTAAATAGTCACTGACCGAAGTTGTCGTTAACTGAGTTTATTATTATTATTATACTAAGGGTCCTTCTACAACAAAAACATGCAAAATGACCATGACATCGCAAGGGCCCCGGATGATCTCCTTAAAGTCAATTGCGTTAATCAACTTTGAAAATGGCAAACATTAAGAGGATCTTGTCTATATTAAGCTTTTATAAAGTATTAATGAACAATAAGTTAGTGACTGCAGCTGGGTCAACAGCACTATGAAAATCACCTAAGTGACCACCGGTGGGTCCCTTTGCAGGGAATGTGTTAAAAAAACATTTTTTTACTAAAAAATCATGACTGAAAAAACATGAATAACATATTTATTAGACCAAAAAAATGTCTTTTTACTACAAAATCATGACTAAAAAAACATGAATATCTTATGAGACCTAAAAAAACCCATGCTGTTTCTTTTAAAAAATGTGTTTTTTTACCAACAATGATGTGTAAGAAACCTGGATATGAATATATTTTGTGACCAAGAAAACCATGCTGTTTTATTTCACGTGTTTTCCGTAAAAATCGTGTCTTAAAATCATGGACTTTAATATATTTGGTCACCAAAAAATTTATTGTTTTTTTATTAATAAGTTATTTTTTATTCATTTTTTGGTCAGGACTTCATTGTAAAAAAACATGAATATTAATTTATTTTAAGTGACCAAAATTCATGCTTTTTGAAAAAAAGTTTTTATTACAAAAATTCATGACTAAAAAAACATGAGTATTATTAAATTTTATCTGACCAAAAAAACCATGACATTTTTAAAAACCATGGTTTTTTTCACAAAAAGTCATTAATATCCATGTTTTTTAGTGATGATTTTATTTGGTGAAGAAACATGATTTAAAAAACCAGCATGGTTTTTTTGGCATATAGAATATATTAATATCCATGTTTTTTAGTCATGATTTTTCTGTAAAAAAGATGTTGTTAAAAAAAACCAGCATGGTTGCTTATGGTCAAATGAAGATTAATATCCGTGTTTTTTAGTCTTGACTTATTTGTAACAAAAACATATTCAAAAAACAGCATGGATTTTTTGGTCACATAAAATATATTAATATCCATTAGAAACATACCAGGTCTTAGAATAAAATATCTACAAAGAATCTATTCACTCTATGAAACCTTTCGGAGACTAGCTCCATCCTCAGTAAGTCAGTCAGCAAAATGTTTTTTAAAGGAACAGTGAAAATTCATTGTCCATTTTACCACATTTTACTGAATGACTAAGGATGGAGCTGGACTCCAAAAGGTTTTGTGGAGTGAATAGATTCTTAGTAGATATTTTATTCTAAGACCTAGTACAGTTCTAATAAATATGATTTCAATATTAGCAGCGTTCTTTGTTTATAAGTTTGTCTGCTTGAAGAAAATAACTTTCCTGATATTTACATCCGTGTTTTTTGGTCGTGATTTTTTTTGTTTTTTTAAAAAATTTTTTTGGTCCCATATAATATAATAATAGTCATGTTTTTTTAGTCATGATTTTTCTGTCAAAAAACAATGTTAAAAAAAAACAGCATTGGATTTTTTAGATCACATAAAATATATTAATATCCAATATTTTTAGTCATAATTTTGTATAAATAACATGCTTGCAAAAAAACAATGATTTTTTAGTCACATCTCTATCAATGACCATAAGTAAAGATATGTTATTATAACACACCATTTTGGGAGTTGAAGGTCATTCACATGTATTGTAAAATAAATGAAATATCAAAACATGGAACCGCAGAAAATGAAAAATCTCATAGAACCATAGAAAACCATCAATTAAGAAGTATGCTGTTTTATTTTGTAATCTGACATGAAAACAAATATTGTATAGTGGTTCTTTTCCTTGCTGAGTTATTTACAGACAAAATATAAAAAAAAATATACATTTTTTTTTTGGGCATGGTTTTTTTTGTAAAAAAACGTGTTTTTTCAAAAAAAACGGCACAATTTTTTTTGAGTCAAATCTCTAGCGTTGTTCCGTTGGTAATTCACGACAAAGATGGAATATCTTCTCAAGTATGATGATTGACGTATTTCCTTTTTACAGCACAAAAATTTTTTTTTTTGGACGCGCAGAGTAAAGAGTCACAACACATATATTCTCCACCTTGTGCATATATTCCCCATTCCCTCTATTCTATTTCTTTGAAACATCTTTATTGTGGTTAGGAAGGCTCAAACTAATTTATGCAACCTAACACCTCATTTCGTGAAGTTACCTCTCCGCTTCTCAAAACTAGGTGTCGTCTGGTCACGTGGATTTTGAGTTTTTGCTGCGAGTTTTTAAATTTCTGTTCGGATCGTTCGTTGGTGGGGTCGAGTACACCGTAAGCTAACAAAATTGTCAGTTTACTTCATGAACTACACGTACTTCTGGTTTCAAATTTAATCTACTTTGAAATAATGATCAAATATTTATTTGATTAGGCAGACGAAATCAAACGGTGTTTAGGTATTAAACCAACTATCCGCGTTCTCTTGTGCATCTTTGGAGACCCTGACGTCGAATTACCGTCGCATTTCTACTGTTTTGGGCCCAAGAATTATGATGGACGGAAATAATTTGGGCCACTCTGACGTATCATACATAAACATGCCTGTCTCAGTTAAATTCCAAATTTCATCGGTTTTACCCGCGCAAGAGATATAGTTTGTGCGTACACGCCTGCAGCTAAATAAACGTCTCGTATATCTGCAGGCCTGTCCTTAGAATTGGTACATTAGTAATGACGTCATTCGAACAGTCATAAGACGGTGGCAGTTTCATATGAACTCAATGAGAGTAAATGCGCATAATATCATTTAAAACTTCAGTCACATTGTGTGTGAATGATCAAAATTTACACACGAGGTACGTAAATATACGTATAGTCCAAATAAATACATGCTTGGCGTGTGCAATATGCGTTTTTACGATTTATTTTCGTATCAAATGATTGAATCGCCGACATGCGGCGGAGCGATACAGCTCCTGGTAGAGCGACGGTTGTTGCTCTGACAGACCTCAAAGTGATAGTGTCATTTTTTGAGCGATTATAGTTCGTTTGTTGAATTGTACTATACTTTTGTTATAACTCACGGTTTTTGACGACCTCGTGTTTTGTTGGATCAATATGCAAGAGAAAATTTGGTAAAGAAGCGTTGCCATATGTGACTCGAATACGCCAGCGGTAAAAAGATCTTATATTATATCGCTGCAGAATGCGAGAGTACAATATCTACTCAGTTTAAATTGCTTGATTTAATTAATACTTTGAGCTATGTATTTAAAGACAAGCTTGACTATGATTCCATTTTCTGCCCTAATAAAAGATACAGTATTATTGAACTTCAAAATTGAATTTTTTACGCATTCAATCTACAGGAGTAAATTTTCTCTGCATAAAGCTTCTAATTTTCCATACACTGATCAGCTCCGTTCCATGGAAAATCAGCGATACATTGGAACGAACTGAATTGCGGCCCATCAAATCTTCACAAACGACAAGGAATATCCGAGCACTCCAGACACGCTTGGCGTTTTGTTTCCGATCGGATTTTTTACCGTCGCCGCTCTAACATAATGTTGCGTTTCCACATTGGGTGGTGAAATATCCGTCCCTCACCGACGCCGCTCATTTGTGCACTGACTACCGTGCAATAAGAAAGTGCTATGCAACATAAATCGAGGACAACTTCTTGCTTTATTGTTATAGCGTCATCGATTGAAGAGAAAGCGAAAAAAATAGACTTGTTTGGGTTGATCCGATTAATCAGAGGAGAGAAAAAGTAGGAGCCATCTTCACTTTGTTTCCTGAGTTAATAAACGATGAAGAATTTTTTTTAATTAATTTAGAATGTCAATCTCGCCATTCGACGAATTTCACAACCTGCTGAAAAATCATTTACTACTGAAAAATACTAGACTGAGGAATTCTATTCAACCGGCGGAGATGCTGGTAATAACTATGAGGTAAGTAAAACTAATAGATTGCAAAACCTTATATTTGTGTTCAGAATATGAGCTACATCATTTTTATTAGGCAATATTATATCAATATACATTAGAATTCAGGGAAATCGACAGTGCTCGTTGACGAAAGCGAATCAACTGAAGGACTTCGGGGTTCAACATCATCATCCATGATCATTGACGAGGTATTTTCAAAGTGCTGAGCAGCATAACTTTTCTGCTGCGGTACGTTCGAAAACGGCTGGAAATGTGTGGCCGGAGGGCAGGTTATTTGGTTAGCTGGAAATGGAGTATTTGTAATTCGCTGTGAATGTGTGTTGCCTGGAAGTTCTTGTGGAGGTATCCGGAGGACATTGAAAGGTTGTGTCAAATTAACATTTGATGGGGGATGTAACTGCTGGATCTGGGAAGTAGAAGGTGGATGGAGTAGATGAGGTGTTGAAGGGAATGTTTTTTTAATTTTCGAAATTACTTGCAGAAATTCCATTTGACATTGAAGCCACTGATTGTCATCAAACTTGTCCACATGTGGCAGCAAACTTTTAAAGAATGTCAATTTGCTGTTTTCTTTCTCAGGTTTCTTTTTTAATGCCTCCAAAATTTTCAAGTCGACATCATCCATTCTTTTATATTGCCTTTTAAGTCCTTTGGCTTTTGAAACGACTGTTTCGCCTTTTTCTTCAACTGTAGTCACTTCCGACGGCGGTGGTGGACCACTTAGCTCTTCAATATTGTTCTCTTCATTGTTGTAGCTCTCTTCCGCTTCTCTTTCCTCGTATATTTTTCGCAGAAACTGCAGTTCATCGTTGAATATGTACTTTTTCACCTTTGACGCCTGTGAACCACTCCTTTTTGATGCTTTATATTTCTTCTGGGATTTGACAAAAGCATCACGTAAGTGCTTCCACCTCTTGAGGACATCTCTACCTGAAATGAAAAGAAAATATAAACCGAAATAAATAAATAAATGGGATAAGTACGACGTTTTAACTACAGGGTGGATATTTAATGACAATGGAAGAGTACACTTGAAAGATATTGTCTTTAAAACAGTGTATAAGTAAATCTACCATATTGTGATCCAAGAAGTGTTTGGCACGCAACTTTTAAAATGTTGCGGCGCAACCGAAACCGCAACACCACAAAAAAGTTGCTACGCAACCGCAACAGCAACTTTGGAAAAACCAAAGTTGCGATCGCAAACGCAACTCGCAAGCGCAACTTTTTAACTATTAAATATAGTTTAAATTAAATAAGATTCAAGTTATTTTAAGTATATATTGCTATGAATAAATATAATATTGAGATATTCAAAATAGTGCATTGTTTTACTAGAAAAAATTGATAGATCGAGTATAGTTTTCGACTACAATCGAATAAAATATAATAATACTGAAAGAAACGTTTTTGTAAATATAGCATGAAAAATGAAATGAATTCTATTTTCTGATAATGATAAGGTTGAAAAGGTACCTAGCTATTAGCTATATTTTCATAGGAGTTTCGTAAATATAGTGCAAAAAATGAGAAAGAAGGGAACGTTACATTTTTGAATACAGCGAGAACAATAAAATGAATTCCATTTTCTAATAATCATGTTGAAAAGGTACCTAGATAACAAAGCTGGGCGTTATCGCGATAGTTTATCGCGATAACGATTTCGGGTTATAGGTTATTCGATAATTTTTTTCCCGAGTTATGGATTTATCGGTATCGCCGATACTTTTAGTTCCAAACTATCGATAATCGATAATTTCAGTTTTTCCCGCTGGGATTCGACATGACAGAGCGGGACGAGTTCCGGACAGAAACTATACGCGTAGGATGTGCGTGTTATGGTGTAATAAGGTTGGCCTCTTTTGTGGCCTTTTTGATCGAAAGTGTGGCTCATGTGAACTGGGACATCTAGCAACCCTGTGGGTGAGACCGTGACGACACGTATTCAGTTCGTATTTTGCTCCTTCAACATTCAAACTTCAACATTCTTATGTTTATGAAGGGGAACATGCTGCTGAACCTCGTCCAAATTTAGTTATTTTACTTTAAACCACAGTTTTTATTAGTAGACAGGATAAACATTTTTTTTTCTAAAAGTTTTCAAAGACTTCTATTTTATCTAAGATTTTTTGTTTTCTAAGATAAAGATTAAAAAAAAAACATTTCGATTTGTTTTTAATTTAAAATACCAATATCGTTATCGCTAGTATCGGAATTTTGGATTTATCGCTTTATCGGTTATCGATTATTGGCGATAGTTTTTTCGCCAATTATCGATTATCGGTTATCGCCGATAAGGTTTTCGTTATCGTGCCCACCACTGCTAGCTAGTTGCTATATTTTCATAGGAGTTCCGTATATATGTATAGCAAAAAAAAAGAAAACAGAAGTGCAGATGATTTGTACAGCCCATATGACGCATAAAGAAAAACCATGCATAAGCTCAATTAATATATGATTTTTCTCTGCTTTTAGTTGTTCCTGCTATGATTTAATACTGGTTCATGATTTCAATGTGACAATGTCAATGCACTGTGATGACGATCAACATTGCCTTTCAAAAATGTTGACATTTCAAAATGTTTGTCTGAAAGCCGAGCACGTCGTGGTCTCAAAATTTGAGCAGTCGTTCGACCGCAGCGCTCGATGGTATTGGCGTGTTAAACTGGATGAACGAAGCGACAAATTTACTTGAAGGAAACCTCGTTCTGTGAACATCAGGGTGGGTAGTTCTGTTGATTACTGGCTGTTTCAGCTATTCATTGACTTGTTTCAACGAGCTTCTCTTCGTTTTTTCCTTATCATCCGATATCAATACGACGGTGAAGAAATCATCTTCGTCATCTACGTCCTCGGCACTGCTCCCCTCAGCTGAAATACCTTTTTCCGATCTGTTATTAAGATGGGCGATTAGTTTTTTGTTATTAACTCCACTTTTTGGACTTCGTTTAGCCATTTTTAGCTTAAAATGTGGATGCAGAGAGGACGCCAAGATGAAATCGTCGTTGTGAAGTACATTGGCAAATCGCAACATCTAGCTATGTAGATTTGCCGTATAACACGTAATTTTACACTTACAACTCACATTCCTAATAACAAATGTTATTTCGCGAGTTACATTAAATATACTGTAAGCAAAGTGTATGAGTATCACTGTTTTGCCTAATGCTAATAATAAACAGTTTAGTTTCAAACGAGTATGAAACGCGTACTAAACTTTATTGAAGTTATTTTGAAAATTAAATTACCATCGTGATGTTGCGGTTGCGAGTTGCGGCCTGACACGTCGAAAATTGTTGCGATCGCAACAGATTCACAACTTTCCATAAATTGTTGCGGCGCAACCGCAACAGAAAAAGTTGCGATCGCAATTGCCCAACACTGGATACAAGTATAAAATAAGAATAAAGAAACGCGAGGTGTGAATATATTTTTATTAAATTCTCAAACAGGAAAATTTCCGCACCCCACACTTTATGAAAAATGCGTTGCATTGACTCTAACCTAATGTTTTTATTTTCAGGTACTTGACCAGTATATGCACATTCGTCGACCTTCATTTTTCGTATAGAGCGGGAATAGCTACAGCAAGATTGTTTGCTAAAGAGGCATGTCACGCTCTGTGGCTAGTTTTGCAAAGTGAGTGCATCCCACAACAGACTAAAGAAACCTGGGAAGCATCAGCAAAGGGATTTGAATCAACAGCATTTTTCCTCAGTGTATTGGTGCGATAGATGGAAAGCACATCCGTCTCGTGTGTCCAGTGGTAAGTGGCTCTATGTTATTCAATTATGAAGATTATCATTCAATTGTGCTAACGGATATTGCAGACAGTTGGTACTGATTTACCTTCGTGAATATTAGAAGTTATGGGAAAGACTGTGACTCTTCTATTTTCAAAGACATAAAGCTGTGTGAATCAATTGAAAGCAGTTCACATAATCTAACGGAAGAGAGATGCCTACCAGGAACAGAAGGCCCGCAAGTCCCTTATTTCTTTGTTGCTGACGCTGTATTTGACTTACATGAACATCTGTTAAGACCTCACGCTGGTACTCACTCGACTGCTGAAAAGAGGATATTTAACTACAGACTGTGTAGAGCAAGAAGGTACATAGAGTGCCTTCGGATTCCTCAGTGACAAATGGCCAGTTTTTCACCATCCCTTGAATGTACAACCTGATTTTGCTACGGATATTGTCAAGGCCTGCATTGTGCTTCATAATTATGTTAGAGATGGAGATGTGTACGTGATTGAGGATACAATGTTGATGTGAGGACTTGAAAACATCGAAGTACTGTGCAATACAAGAGGAGGTTTGAAAGCCAACAACGTGAGAAACCTTCTCTGCAAGTACTTCGTGTCAAGTGTTGGTAGCATTCCCTGGCAAATGTCACCGAGCCCCACGTGGGTGAAACCGAAAAATATAAGCATAACTACATAAATTGTGGATACATGTGATACTCTTTACCATAAAAATAACCCTGATCTCACTGATTAATAAAATTATACATTTAACAGGTACCATGTACATTCAAACTGTAAAAATGCTAAATGAATAAAATTATATTGACAATTCGCTTTGAAAGCCTATTAATTATTACTCGGAATGCAATATACTTTGATTGACCTCAACTGTCTTTATTTTATGCAATATGGTATAAATTTGTTTGTACGGTGTTGTTTGTTTGGTATTAAAATTTTCGGTCTTTGTATGTGTAAGTAAATTTTCAATAGCAAAGAGAAAATAAATACATTTAAGACTGTTAAGGTTGATTCAATAACATAAAATACTGGTAAATACATGAAATTATTTGGGGCCTCCCATGTTTGGTGACCCGTGAAAAATGTTTTCTAAATTAATTTCATTTTTATTAACTATTATATTTCAATTATTTTAAAAATTTATGTCATTTAGTTTATATTGTTTAATTTATTATTTTTTCAATTAACTCATTATAATAATAATGTTTTTTATAATGAAGGCATCTACGGATGCTTTATTTCCAATCAAGCCTGATACATATCACCTTGTACATTGGATTTTCAAACGCCTTATAACTAACGCGAGGACGCCATTACGCTTCCCCCCGGTCAAGACCGGTACCCATTTCAGACACCTGGGTAGAGTGGGGTATTGTGCTTGGAATTTTTCTCCTATACCCAACAGAGAAAATCGCCACTGCCAGCGCCGAGTTTCGAACCCGGGTCCCGGCCGCACGGCGGCGGAACCTATAGCACACGGCTATCGCGAGCATTAATCAAAAAACGATTGTTATTTTCGTATTCTATGGATAGAAATACACCAAGAAAGGTAATTTAAAATAAATTTATTCACGGGTCACCAAACAGGAAAGATCCATTATTTGTACTTACCAAAGTAATTCTTTTTGCTGTCTTCCAGCTTATCGAAATCATTCCTAAGTTGTAGACAAACTTCATGCCACGCATTCCTTGTTGCTTTCCTATCTTTATACGTGTCCAAAGTTTTGTCCCAGAGGACCGGCCTTTCTTGTACAAGGTGAATTAGAAATTCATTGTCTATTGCAATATCTTCGGCCATAATAAAGCACACCTACACAGAGCGTATCAACACATACAGACACGAGAGCGGTCGGCGGCAGACTGGACCCGAGTATAAAGTCACGTACGCCACCACTTCTGTGGAGGCGGTAAAAAACCGTCGGTTGTAGTGGCAGTGGGCGGCTGCTTTGCTGCCGTCGGCGTTAAGCATGCCGCACACTGTCTCAGAACCGACGCGTCAGATCAGAAACGAAATGTCTGCAAGAAATCGAAAACAAGCATTTGTACCAGGCAACGCTCACTGCCTCAGATCAGACCGGAAGCGAAGCTTCAGATCAGAACCGAACTGCCTCAGAATTCTTTGAAAGATATTTTTTCCGAAGGTTCTGAAGCGTCTGACAGGCTGCGCATGCGCGGAACGGCTGCTGCGGGGGTGTTTGAGGGGGTTGCCGAGGAGGTGGGAGGTTAGTGTGTCACTCACTATTGGATTAGGTGGTTGTCGTGTTCTTTCAGTGCACGCTCTGAGCACGTGAACGCGCATTTCTTGAATAGACGTACGTAATTTCATTAGTTATGACTGACACCGATGAAGAACTCATTAACCATGTATTCCAATAAGAATTATTGTACAATATGGTTCATCAATATTATTATGACACCACTAGAAAGGAGATTGCTTGGGAAGAAATAGCTCAAAACTTGAAAATAACAGGTAAGGAAACTCGATTTCAATAGATCTTATATTTTGATGTACATTAATAAATTCCAATTCTTATTACAATTAAGGCCTACATTCACCAGGTTGACAATGTTACTGGTGCTTCCCTCTGTTTATCATGTCATCCTGCCACGGTACTTGACCTTGCGGTGAAGTAAAATACTTTTTAAAGGTATCCCTAATGTCAAAAACCTCAAGCAAAGTATTGCCTCCTACACCAGAAATTGGTTGCATCCCCCCAGGCATTTCTCTGTCCTCAAGCTCACCTGGGCCCCAAAGATGTGTGTCATCTCGTAGGAAGTTATTCAAACAGGTGGTTGCTGAAACAACAGTATCGACATGGTCCGGTGTTATTTGTAGTTTTTGGCTAGAGATTCTAAATTTTTTTGTTAAGATGCCAAATGTATTTTCAGAGACACGTCTAGCTCTGGAATGTCTGTAGTTATATATTTTATTTCCTTCATTATTAGCAAGCTGAGATCCTGGGTAAGGTCGCATGATATTCTTATTTAGCGGAAAGGCTTCGTCGCCTACCACGACGTGCGGTAGTACAATATTTGTGTTAGGTAACGCTTTAGGTGGAGGTATATTCAACGTATTAGATAAAAGACTTTTACCTAATTTTGAGTCTCTGAATATAGCGCCATCGCTGTTTTTTCCATAGGCTCCAAAATCTACTACGATGAAATTGCAATCTGCATCTACTAACGCCATCAACACAATGCTGAACTCTTTCTTATAGTTAAAATAAAGTGAGCCGCTGTTATTTGGTTTCGTAACCACTACATGTTTGCCATCTATGGCACCTATTACGTTTGGATACTGCCATTTGGTTGCAAAACCTTCTTCTAATTTGGTCCATTTAGAGATGTCGGGTGGGGCCATAACTACTGGTCGTAATTTCTCCCAAATAGCTTCACAAGTGGAGTAAACGACGGCTCGAACAGTTGACTCTCCCAATCTGTAGCTAAATGCCAGTCTCCTGTAAGTTCCACCATGGCCCAGGAATCTGAAAAAGAAAAACGCTCATTGAATTACGGTATTTATTTAATATATTTACACTTTATATAGGTTTGAGGATCTGTTTTTTTTATGAGATTTATGACATGGATAAATTTTTAAGAGATTTCATATATTTTCGAGAAACTGGCTGAAATCGAGAACTGTATTTTTCCAGTGTAATTTTGACATTATACGGGTGCTTGAAACTCAAATTGTACAATAATTACATATTCATATACCTCATCTTTATACATAACTCATGGATCGCCCAAGAGACTTATGCTGGATTTTTCTATCTTTTCAGTGCAAGTGGCGAAAAAGAGATGGAATACGTTGCGGGATTGTTATCGAAAAGCAAGCATTGAACAGAAAAAAAACAGTGAGTGGCGCCAAAAAGCAGTCAATGTCGCTCCATGGAAGTACGAGAAACAAATGTCGTTTTTGAAGGCGCATGTATTTCAGAAAAGACCACAAACAAGTAATTTGGAAGACATTGGGACGCAGGACGACAACTGTGACGCAGGAACCTATGATGAACGGGCGTCGGGAGACATCACAGCGCATGGGTTTGAGGAAGAAGACGCTGGCGAACTTTCGAACTCAGTCATTATTCCGCCCTCTACACCGAAAACGACGGCTGTGACAACTCCCTCAAAGAAAAGAAAGTGCACTCCTATAATTTCAACATATTTTGCAAGTAAAAGTTCGGCAAGAGACCGTTTAACTGCATACTACAAAATGGTGGAGGAAACTGTCCGGACTTTCTCCCCTCTTCAACAACTTGAAATTAAATCTCGTATTAATTCTTTGTTCTCTGAATACGAGTACAAAAACCTAAGTTCAGCTCCATCACACCACTCTTCCCCATCACCAACCTTCTCAGGTTATAGTTCAACACATGTTCCATCACCATCAACATCGTCATCAGGTTATAATCAAACATATGGTTATAATCAAACATCTGTACCACATTATGTTCCATCACAGCTCCCGCTCGTCTCACCATCTCCCTTCGGAAACAAGCCAACTACCTCATCTCCGACGCCCGAAAATGAAGATATTCAGTAAAGAAACTTGAAAATTTTGTTACCTGTAATAATTGCTCGCATACTAGGAAACATTGTCATCATTCATGAAATGGATATTATTAAATATTATTGAAAAACACACTTTTATTACCCACCTGAGAGTTACAGCTAGTCGTTCCTCCGGTGAAATTGATCTTCGAAACGTTGTATCTTGCTTGGTAATGTCTCCTTCTATGTGCGATAGCAGTTGAGAAAATTTTTCATAGCTCATGCGAAAATATTGGAAGAATTTATTATTGTCTTGCTTCAAATGCGAAAACAATGTCTTGTATTCCCCTTCTTCCTCTCTTGAACCGCATATATCGTGCACCCACTTTGTTTTTTTTTGCTCGTTTTTCTTCTTTCTGCTCTTCTTCAGCTTTTAGCGCTAGACACAGCACTAACACTTCTTCATCACTGCTGGGCGGTGAGTCGCTCATCTTATGTAAACGAAATTAAGGGAATGCTTTAATTATTTTCTATGATTTTGAAAAGCGCAAAGCACGACTTTCTTCTGCCAAAGCTAACTGAAGACTGCCTGTGTCGGTCCCGTTCTGATGGCTTCTGCGCCAGTGTGCGAGCTGACCGTCGTTTCTGTTCTGTTCTGAGGCTTCGGAAGCTTCGGCGGCGGTTCCGTTCTGAAGCAGTGTGCGACAAGCCGCTCCATGTGTTTCCGCTCCATATTTCCGCTCCATGTGTCCGTCGCAACACCATCCTACGCGCCACTGCTGGTACGGCGGCGACGGTAAGAAATCAGAACAAAACGCCAAGTGTGTCACCGGCCTTCTGACCAGCGGTTGCGCTGCTCCAGTAAAAACACAACACACCGCAGACACTGTGGCTACAGAGACCTTACCTTTCTATGGAGGGACTCTCACCTCTGACTTGGACAGCAGGCGTTGTGCAATAATACTATGTTTTACTACACTACTTTCATATCATATTGATTAGGCGCTCATCATTTCTTAATTTAGTTGACGTGTATACCCTAAATTGTACCCCTCTTCAAGTTTAAGCATGATTATTGCGCTACCTAACATATTCAAATGAATAAATCAGAATAAGATGCAAATTCTATTACCATGACTGACAAACCATATTCGGATGAATATTCATGTTTACTTTGAATATGCGAAAGGTTACAAATCAGACGTTTTGTTTCATTATATATTTTTTCATATGAGAGAAAGTTACGTCAATTAAAGGATATAATTTAACAGAAAACAACTAAAACAAAGTTGAAATATTTTATTGATGGGTATTATGAGTCTACATGGCCTCCCCTATTTGCATGATGCGTGCATTCATCAGTAAAAATAACATTTTGAAAATTTATTTTCATGTATCTTTGTGCGCATTCAACTCTTTTAGTCTTGTGCATTTTGTTGAGAAGAGGCTTTTTTTGTTGGACCCCTCATTTTTCCATGAGTTTTGAGGATCTTTCACCTTGCTGTTTCTCCCACTCCTGGTACTTCTGCAACTTCGAATTTTATTTCGCTAGTTTTTTGAGGTTGACGAACGATCTCTCTTGTAAGTTACGGGTGTCTCTCTCAGTTAGTCTATTTGTGAGATTTTTTTTATTATTCACCCACACGTCTTGCAATTAAACAAGTATGCTTTTATTGTAGGATGGTCTTGACACACTGACTTCGATATTTCCAGTGTAGACATGTGGTCACCAAGCATTGCAGTTGTTTTAAATTGATCTAATTTTGTTAAACCAGCTTTCTTTCCCATTTTGCCCACTATTTTTTACTACTGAGTAATTTAAATGTGCACTTGCTGAATGGTATTTTTTATTATATCACAATATATCAAACGATTGTTGTATTTAGAATTCAAGATCACTGAAAGCGAAAGAAAATTATGTATTAACAAAATGATAAGAAATTCCAATACATCAATTCGTAAAAATACGTGGTTTATATTTGAATAAAACAGACCTGACATGGTCAAGGGTAATGTGCTGTAGAATCAGGCTTCGTAAATCAATCTTACCAGGAACTCATATGTTAAGAATTACCGTTTTTCTGGTAAAGGATTGATTTACCTTATAATTCGATACCAGAATCTGCAGAGTGTAGAACAAGTGCAGTGCAATGAAGCGTACGAAGCTGGGGCTAAAGACATGGCCAAGACCTGTTGTCCAGAATTTCAGTCGATGCGGCCGGAGACTGAAGAAATTGCCCGAAAGCTCCACCCCGAGCACTCACAAACTTTAGCTTTTTCTCTCTAGGAAAGTTTAATTCGATTTTTTTTCTGAAACAAACTTGAGCTACGAAACCAGCTGATTCGATCTGCTGCTTTGAGGTCCAGAATTTAGAGAGTCCAGCAGAATCCAGATGAGTCCGGGTGGGTCCGGGTGGGTCCGGGTGGGTCCGGGTGGGTCCGGGTGGGTCCGGGTGGGTTCGGGTGGGTCCGGGTGGGTTCGGGTGGGTCCGGGTGGGTTCGGGTGGGTCCGGGTGGGTTCGGGTGGGTCCGGGTGGGTTCGGGTGGGTTCGGGTGGGTCCGGGTGGGTCCGGGTGGGTCCGGGTGGGTCCGGGGGGGTCCGGGTGGGTCCGGGGGGGTCCGGGTGGGTCCGGGTGGGTCCGGGTGGGTCCGGGCGGGTCCGGGCGGGTCCGGGCGGGTCCGGGCGGGTCCGGGCAGGTCCGGGCGGGTCAATCGCTGGGAAGCGATTCCTAGCGGAGTGGTTGTGGGAGTGGTGGCTGTGGGAGTACTGGGACCTTTACTCCCACACGGGACCAGTAAGGCCCAGTACATCAACGCACACCACGCGACATCACACGTTTGGTAGACCTGCCTAGGTGTCTACAAAGCTGTCTGTCCTTCGAAATGTCTAAAGATTATACGGTAAAAATCCAGATTGACCTTTTTCCTTTTTCTATTAATTTTACTGTTTCATCAACTTAGCCAATTCTTGCCCTAAAAATCGCATGAGTGATGTCTTCAGTTTCTATGACGAGATAAGTGATTGTAACATCTTTCCCGATACCACATGTTTGTTTGTAGCACATTTTCTCTCTCTTTCTTTCTTTCATCTTTTCATTATTTTTTCTCGATCTTCTTTCTTTTTTATTCGGTTGATTGAAAGTTCATTTTTCATGAAACCTTGATCTAATCACCTCTACTTTTTTCTCCCTTTTGCCGCACGAAACAAACTCGGTTCAAATACCTCGCGTAAACAACAGCTGCTTAATTATTTACGCTTTTTCAATTGATGAATCCTGAATGAAAAGAGGCTCTGTGTTTGCATTTCATTTATTTAATTAATTTGCGTTGACAAGAGAACAAATATCGGCGGATAGACGGACGGCATCACAACACGACGCATCTGTGTCCGCTGCTTGTGCAAACTGCCTCCGTCACCCGACAATAATTGCTTTATTTTTACTTTGTTATTCCTAAACCTGTCGCACTGATGACGTTGATGCACTTTAAATAATTTGAGCTGAATTTATAGCACAAAAACGTCAAGGAATTAAATTAAATGGACTGGTTAAGTTAATTTTAACAGGTTGTTTCCACCCGACATGGAGGCTTCCCACTGTGACTCTTGTTTCTCTTTATACCATAGGAAAAATATTTCGGAGAGCAGTTAGTGGGAGGAGGTGTTTTGTAGATCAGTGTGTGTGGGAGGAAGTGTTTTTGTAGATCAGTGTGTGTGGGAAGGAAGTGTTTTTGTACAGCAGTGTGTGGGAAGGAAGTGTTTTTGTAGATCAGTGTGTGTGGGAGGAAGTGTTTTTGTACAGCAGTGTGTGTGAAGGAAGTGTTTTTGTACAACAGTGTGTGGGAAGGAAGTGTTTTTGTACAGCAGTGTGTGGGAAGGAAGTGTTTTTGTTCAGCAGCCTGTGGGAAGGAAGTGATTTCGTACATCAGTGTGTGGGAAGGAAGTGTTTTTGTACAGCAGCTTGTGGGAAGGAAGTGTTTTTGTACAGCAGTGTGTGGGGAGAAAGTGTTTTTGTACAGTAGTGCGTGGGGAGAGTGTTTTTTGTACAGCAGTGCGTGGGGAGAAAGTGTTTTTGTATAGCAGTGTGTGGGAAGTGTTTTTATAGAGCAGTGAGTGGGGAGAAAGTGTTTTTGCACAGCAGTGTGTGGGAAGTGTTTTTGTAGAGCAGTGAGTGAGGGAAAGTGTTTTTGTACAGCAGTGAGTGGGGGAAAGTGTTTTTGTACAGCAGTGTGTGGGAAGTGTTTTTGTAGAGCAGTGAGTGGGGGAAAGTGTTTTTGTACAGCAGTGAGTGGGGGAAAGTGTTTTTGTACAGCAGTGTGTGGGAAGGAAGTGTTTTTGTACAGCAGTGTGTGGGAAGTGTTTTTATAGAGCAGTGAGTGGGGAGAAAGTGTTTTTGTACAGCAGTGTGTGGGAACTGTTTTTATAGAGCAGTGAGTGGGGAGAAGGTGTTTTTGTACAGCAGTGTGTGGGAAGGAAGTGTTTTTATGGAGCAGTGAGTGGGGAGAAAGTGTTTTTGTGCAGCAGTGTGTGGGAAGGAAGTGTTTTTATGGAGCAGTGAGTGGGGAGAAAGTGTTTTTGTACAGCAGTGTTTGGAAAGGAAGTGTTTTTATGGAGCAGTGAGTGGGGAGAAAGTGTTTTTGTACAGCAGTGTGTGGGGAGAAAGTGTTTTTGTACAGCAGTGTGTGGGGAGAAAGTGTTTTTGTACAGCAGTGTGTGGGGAGAAATGTACAAATTTCTTGCCTTAGTTCGGCATGCTGTCTTGTTTATTTCATTCTGCCAGCTCGCCTATTAGATTTAAGATAGATTTAAGAGCATCAGGTTAGTAAATTTATTTTTATGATTTAAAGGGCAGGATGTAGGGAACAAATTCTTGGCCCGGCAGTTTCCGTTCTTCTTAGCGACTGACGATCGATAAGAAGTATACTTAAGCGTGCATTAGCACCGAATAATCAGACTTTTCACAGACCTCCAATCGGGCACCACCATCGGCGTAAACTGCTCATTTAATGCCATATCCTACGTAATCTACGGGGAGCACGCTGCTCCACACTTACCTGCTGGAGGCGATTGACTTCCACGCTGCTCCACACTTACCTGCTGGAGGCGCTGGACTTCCGCGCTGCGTCCACTTACCAGACTGGGGACAGGCGGACGTAAATCCACTACCAGGGGATCTACATCTCGTGGCGTTATGCCTTGAGGTGAGGAAGCTTGCCGGACTTGCCAAACCCCTAAAGTTTCCGAACCCCTGCCATTTATATCATGGAGATTTCCTTTAGGACTCGAACCATTATCACGCATTATTCTGAGCAATATATTGATGGATCGCGTTTGATGGTGGCTCATCAAACAAACTAAAATTAATTACGTAAATTCTTTTTCAGGCAATTAAGGATCAAGTACCTGTATGTTCACTCTCATTTTTTACTTCCAGTGCTTGGAGACTCAAGGAGGGAACGGCGAGCGGCGGGCCTGGGCAGTGAGGTGGCTGCTCGTGTAGCCTGCCGCCCAACTCGTACCATTTGCCGCCAAGCGCAAAGTTCCGGCTCGATTTATAGTTCTTGGATTGTGGATTGAGTTGGAACGGCGAGCGGCGGGCCTGGGCAGTGAGGTGGCTGCTCGTGTAGCCTGCCCCCCAACTCGTACCATTTGCCGCCAAGCGCAAAGTTCCGGCTCGATTTATAGTTCTTGGATTGTGGATTGAGTTGGAACGGCGAGCGGCGGGCCTGGGGGGTGAGGTGGCTGCTCGTGTAGCCTGCCCCCAACTCGTACCATTGCCGCCAAGCGCAAAGCTTACACACAGTTTAAAATTCTTGATAACTTGCTCGCAGAAGCAAATAGATTTCTGAAACGGTACTTTTTCTTGATCCTTTACAAGGCGATCCCATTTTATTTGCTAAGAAAGTGTTTTTGTACAGCAGTGTGTGGGGAGAAAGTGTTTTTGTACAGCAGTGTGTGGGAAGGAAGTGTTTTTGTACAGCAGTGTGTGGGAAGGAAGTGTTTTTGTACAGCAGTGTGTGGGGAGAAAGTGTTTTTGTACAGCAGTGTGTGGGGAGAAAGTGTTTTTTGTACAGCAGTGTGTGGGGAGAAAGTGTTTTTGTACAGCAGTGTGTGGGAAGGAAGTGTTTTTGTACAGCAGTGCGTGGGGAGAAAGTGTTTTTGTACAGCAGTGTATGGGGAGGAAGTGTTTATGTAAAGTGGTTTGCAATGTATGGAGGTGTTTTTGGTATAACAATCAGTTGGGCATGAGGTGTTTTTGTCGAATAGTTTGTGGGGGAGAGACATGGTGAGCCTCTGTACCTGTGTTGTATTCGTGCATTTCATTATAGTACACATACATAATTTGTTATACCAGTAGCTAGTGTACACAACATGTATTCACAAGTCTAAGTAACAGTGTACGCATGTGATGTATATCTTCAGAGTAGGTACTAAAGTGCACAGCATTCCACATTGTACATACGCTGTAGGTATACAACATTCACGTCTATTTATGATGTAATTGTGTAGTACGCTACACTGTAATTGTGTTCAACTCTAAATCTCGTCGTACATTCGTGTTGTACTTCAGTAGTGCAAGCACAAAGTACAGCCACACTTAGAGTTAACCTAATCGGCTGACGTTAATCTCACTGTGGCAGGATGAACGTCAGTCTCAGTTGTTCTACTACCGCGATGCTGCATTCTCGTGAAGAAAAATAGGGAATAGTAAGGACTAGTCTTTATCCGTATAAGTTAAGGTTCCCTAACACGTTGACTACAGAGCGATACATATGTGTACCGCTATGTAAATTGCTCATTTCCTTACCGGTATAAATGGCTAGCATTTCAAGTGTTTCTCATATTTCTCTTTCAAATAGATTTTAGTGTAGGAAGTAGAAAATCATCGTGCAATTATGTTTTTCGCACTTTTTAGAGAGGAAAAAAATGTATTCTAGCAGTCAAGTCAGTTTTTCAACCTGGCTACGTACAACGTAACCTAATCAACCACCACAACGACATGTCGATAGGCCAATAGTGGTGACTGATTGGGGGCAAGCAGAGTTGCATGAAGCAATATGAGCGCTGCTATTGGTTCGTTCCGTGACGTCAGCAAATCCACACAGTCGACGATAAAAAGGCTGGTTTGACCCTACCTTGTTTCTTCTGCCATGGCTACCCGGAAGCACGTGGTGTAGCGTACAAAGTAAGATTGATTACGAATTGCCACAAAAATTATTCGTAACCTATAAAAGGAGTTAATATTTTGAATATCCGGTCCGTGAGTTCGAGTTTGCTTTGGTTGCATTGACACGCAGACTGGACAAAAAGTTATGCTTTATTATGTAATAAACCTCAGAACTATTTGTTACTTTCTTCAGCCGTGCTGCATTTATATTGGACATATCTCATTTCGATATCTTTTGCTTTTCACGGCTCTCGAAAAATATATAAATTAATTATTTAATTAATATATAATCTATACTATAACAAGAGCGGCGTCTGTCGGTCGGTCTGTCCGAAGCCAGCCTGCAGTGTGTGATGAGCGTATCTGTGATACAAGGCTCCAGCCCTATATATTTTGACGGGCCGTGTTCACGCGGCCTCATCAACTCTCGAGAGATTGTATTTTAAAATTTCTTACGGCCTTTCTCTCATTTTGCCCTCTTTTTTATTTCAAATAAAGGGGGTGGACTAGTTTATATAATATACGCTAACTTGCAGTAGCTGCGGTACACTTAATGCTTTTAATCGAAGTGGCTCCCTTGTAAAAATTAATGTGCAAAAAAATTAGTGAAAACACTGCTCTTTACACAGTTCGGCTTCTCTATGTAAGCGGATGTTGCGCGGTATAATAGATGATTATGCATGCATCAGTAGAGACTCGTATATTGCGATAATAGTGACAATGTGACGGTTGGTATGACTTTCGTGGCAGCTGTCACCGATTTCCGTAATGACAATTTTGATGCATAACCATCATACAGGGTGGACCACAAAGAAGTTTTTTTCAAAGACTTATAACTGCGAATCGCAGTGATAAGTTCTATGAATTACAGAACTGATGCATGCGTATAATAAATATATTTTACGCATGCGGAAATTTGTGAGGATAGCTAAAAGCATTGCGATGAAATCTTGACACGAAACGATTTTTGGACTTATCGCCTTGGTGCCTCATTAGCACAATAATTTAATATATATGATTGAGTTGATATTAATAAATTTGATTTATACAGTTACAGTTGACTTATTTCTTCTTTTGTGTGTAGTTTCATGACGATTCGGTTTGAGTTCGCAGATTTCGAGAGGCTAAGACGGGTTCCTTTCTAGACCCTTCATGGTTCGGTCTGCCCTTAACGTTCCCATAAATCTGAGTCACGTAGTGGTGATACATATTTACTACGATTATTAAAATAACTGCTGTTCGCAGTTATAAGTATTTATAAAATAAGACTTCTCTTGTGGCCTCCCTGTACAATACTTTTTGTTGAGGTGATGTGAAATTGTGATTTGAACTATAAGAATTTCAGTGCGATATAGTGTGCGTTGCTGAAGCGCTGGCAAACATGTGTTTAACACTGCTACTCGAAGCTGCAAAATTGACACATCACAACCTCGCCAGCAGGCTGTGTAATAAGCTCCCAGCTTTCTGCACAACCTAGCGAATTGAACTCCCCACGATATGAAAAAAACATAAACCGATCCATACATCGCGACGCGTATAATGCAATAATTCTCAAACTTCTGAAATGCTGTAAAACTCGTTTTGTTGAGTTAAGACTTTGCCAAAACGCCACAGCGACAGCTGAATAGCCTATGGCAGAAGCTGTCGTAAAATGAGCTTCTCTATCTTCTATACTATAAAAGGAGCCGCGTCCGTCCGTCCGTGTGTCACGCCCACCAGCCAAAAGTGGGCGATGAGCGTATCTGTGACGCAAGCTTCATCAACTCTACAAATTTCGATGTTTGAACCCCGCAGATTCAGAGTCAGAATGAATATTGGTTGGTTTGACTCTGTGGTTAGATTGTTAGGTTAGATAGGTTGTACAATATATCAGTAGTTGAGACATCAGAACGTTTAGGAAAGCCATAGAAATGCATGAGAAATCATGGGAAAGCCATGTTGAAGCTCAGTTGGTCTGTCGCTATGTCACGCCGTCAAGGATGCTTCATGACTATTTTTGATACGAGTTTCACCAGTACACAAGGTTAGGAATATTTTAAACGCGGGTTCTGTTAGGTTGAATGTATTTCTTTTTAATCCACGTCTGAAAGATTTTATTTTTTAAATAACCGATTCCCGTAATTTTTGACGGGTTGCGTTCACCAAAAAACCCTACACCTCGACCTTCTTGCAGCGCCAGCAGCGCATCACAACACAATCCCCCCCTCCTCATTGCAAAAAAGGGGGTATACTTGTAATCATAAAAGCCTCGTCCGTCCATCCGTCCGTGTGATCCCCTCTTCTAATCGATAGCTTTGATAGAAACAAGGATAAAGCTCAAGAAATACAAGAAATTATTCTATTGCATTCATTTCTGTGGCGATTCAATTCCCTTTCAATTGCATTATGGTATCCACAATACGCAATCGCCTTATTTTTACAAATAGAAATTTTCTTTGGAGCTTTCTTTGTTGAAATTCATCATGTTGCTTTGATATTTTTAATTGATAATGCGGAAAGAAATGTTTTAAATTCGTTTGACCAGTAGCCTGGCTACCACTTAGTATAAGGCCCTAGATTTTGGAACTTGAGTTATTGTTTTCGAAATCATAATTCTCTTGAAAAGCTTCGAAGAGATAATAGATGACATTTCAGAATAAAATTCCGGCAAAAGAGGCCACCAAGGATAGAAATGTATCCAACCGCAAGAGAGAAGTAGCAAGACTTCGACAGCAAGAAAAACGCCGAAGATGATCTGATGAACAACGCGAAATGGCAAGACGAAGCAATGCTGCTCGCCAACGAGAAGCTAGAGCTAAGTTGATCCTTGAACGACGTTTAGAATTTTTACGGAATTATGCAGAGCAGCACAGAGTAGCTAGAGAGAGCTTAACACATAAAAGAAGCGAGGAAATTCTTCGACATAACTCTGGACGACATCGAGTGGCATGAGATAATTTAACTCAGGAAAGAAGGGGTGAAATTCTTCAAAATAATGTCGAACAGCATCGACTTGCACCAGCAAATTTAACTCAGGAAAGATGGGATGAAATTCTTCAGATTAATGCTGACCAGGGTGTTATTTGTGTTACATATTAATGGGCATTGCACTAGTTAATTATAAATCAACTTCAAGCAATGTCCAGGACTGAACAAAGCACCAGCCTGACTTGGTTGTGCTACTCAGGCAGTCTATGGTAGAACACCTATAACAATGCCCGTATCCGTGCTACGGCATAATGATGCTTGATTGAAGTTGTCCAACGAACGACACGTGCTTGTCTTGGTATAACTCTTCTAGTAAAATTCACTCAGCAGTAAAAATAGTTATTCTTCAAATGTAGAGAGCAAGGAATTGTTTTCGAGAGACCTGCCAAACTTTTCCTCGTGCGTCGCATCACATACACATGTATGGCAGGGGACGAGATCGTAGAGACATGTTCTCAGCTCATTTAAAATCTATAAATAATTTTGGTTTGATCAAGCACCTTGTTATCGAGTGTCACCCTTGTTGACCAGCCAAATACTAGTCAAATACAGTGTTTTTTTTCCATTATTAACGGCCCAATGTGCGTTCGCTTGTATTAGAAGTATAAAATTGTGTCCGTAGGAGAGCTATGCTATTCATGCATTTTGCTTTGGAGTTTAATATTACTCTTCTTTTATTGTATTTGCGCAAATGCAGCTCACAAGTACAGTATTGGATATGAGAATGAATCGGAAGGTGCGTGAAAATTACCAAACAATACCGAACATTGGTTACGAAACCTCTTGCTGATTGTAAAGCAGAAATTTCATGGTCCACCTTTGAATAACTATAGTGTGGACAAGAGGATTACCATCCGGGCACAAATGCCGCCTTTTTCGATAGCACAGGGTACGGTAGGTCGGATTAGTGAAGGTATAAGGTATGGATGGGGCAAGTAAGTTAGGGTTAGTTAATAAGATGGCTAAGGTTTAGTTCGGGTAGGTTATGGTAGGTAAGGATAGGATTGAATCGGTTGGCATTAATTAGGACAAATAAACAATTTTTTAAACAATTTATTTACCACAGGTGATACAGAGGTAGAATGTTCCTTAAGTCTAGTACAATGGTCAAATTTGAGTATAGCTACCTGTGGGCCCGAATAAGTTCAGTGACTTCTGGGGCATCCTACCATCAACGTTATTCTAAGGATTACAGTAATATTTAACCTAATTAACTTAAACTAGGGACGCATTAGACTGATCAATGAGATAATTAACTCGATATTAGATGCTTCATTTTACAATATAGTTCACATGGACTAGATTTAACAGTATATTCGATAAACGAGCAGACAGAAGATCGGCGATATTAACCATGGCAAATTATATTATTAGGACCAGTTATGTAGGGGACAAGATTTGACTTGGTGATCTTACACGACTAGTATTCTGATAGGAAGTGAGACTCAAGATGTCTTTTGAATACCTTATAAGAATTACTTTCACAGATCTCCGCAGGTATTGAGTTCCAAGTTTTAGTTCCAACGAAGAGGATACTGTGTTGCGACCGGGCCTTTGAATAATAAGGAAACATGAATTTACTTCTATTTCGGGTTAAATGGTCGTGATGACCAGTTTGTACAGTTAATAATTGTTGTAGGGTATAGTCGCCATCCTATGTGGTTAGTGGTAAGTTAAAAGAGATTAACATAAGTAAGGAAAGGTCACGATAGGTTGAAATATGTTCGAATCAGTTCGGTTAAGATAAGTTATTATAGATTAGAATAAGTTAGCATAATTATAGACAACTTAGAATAAGTTTGAATAGGTTAAGATAGGATGAGATGAGTTTAAAGATTAGGATTGGTCTGAATTGGTTTGGATAGGTTTAGATCGGTTTTGCACGAGATGGGATAAGTTTTATGTTATGATGAGTTGTGACAAGTTGTGACAAGTTGTGACAAGTTGTAAGTTGTGATAAGTTGTAAGAAGTTGCGACAAGTTGTAAGTTGCGATGAGCTGTGATGAGCTCTGATAAGTTGTGGGAAGTTTTGGGTTAGTTGTTGGTAGTTGTGGGTAATTGTGAAAGGTCGTGAGGGGTTGTGAGGGGTTGTGGCGGCCTACGAGGGGTGGTGGGTTGTGGTGGGCGAGAAGAGTGCAGATGGGCTGTAACTTCCCGTACCTTCTCATAATTATAAAATCTGTTATTCAGTTTGTTGTAGTATTTCAATGTTACAAACAGTGAGAATAGGCTAAATTCAGATCTGTCAGAATAGGTCAGAATAGGTGAGAATAGGCGAGAATAGGTGAGAATAGGTCAGAACAGGTTAGAATAGGTTAGAATAGGTTAGAATAGGTTAGAATAGGTCAGAATAGATTAGAATACGTCAGAATACGTCAGAATAGGTCAGAATAGGTCAGAATAGGTTAGAATAGGTTAGAATAGGTTAGAATAGGTTAGAATAGGTTAGAATAGGTTAGAATAGGTTAGAATAGGTTAGAATAGGTTAGAATAGGTTAGAATAGGTTAGAATAGGTTAGAATAGGTTAGAATAGGTTAGAATAGGTTAGAACATGTTATAATAGGAAAGAATAGGTCAGAATAGGTCAGAATTGATCAGAATTGATCAGAATTGATCAGAATTGATCAGAATTGATCAGAATTGATCAGAATTGATCAGAATTGATCAGAATTGATCAGAATTGATCAGAATTGATCAGAATTGATCAGAATTGATCAGAATTGATCAGAATTGATCAGAATTGATCAGAATTGATCAGAATTGATCAGAATTGATCAGAATTGATCAGAATTGATCAGAATTGATCAGAATTGATCAGAATTGATCAGAATTGATCAGAATTGATCAGAATTGATCAGAATTGATCAGAATTGATCAGAATTGATCAGAATTGATCAGAATTGATCAGAATTGATCAGAATTGATCAGAATTGATCAGAATTGATCAGAATTGATCAGAATTGATCAGAATTGATCAGAATTGATCAGAATTGATCAGAATTGATCAGAATTGATCAGAATTGATCAGAATTGATCAGAATTGATCAGAATTGATCAGAATTGATCAGAATTGATCAGAATTGATCAGAATTGATCAGAATTGATCAGAATTGATCAGAATTGATCAGAATTGATCAGAATTGATCAGAATTGATCAGAATTGATCAGAATTGATCAGAATTGATCAGAATTGATCAGAATTGATCAGAATTGATCAGAATTGATCAGAATTGATCAGAATTGATCAGAATTGATCAGAATTGATCAGAATTGATCAGAATTGATCAGAATTGATCAGAATTGATCAGAATTGATCAGAATTGATCAGAATTGATCAGAATTGATCAGAATTGATCAGAATAGATCAGAATAGATCAGAATAGATCAGAATAGATCAGAATAGATCAGAATAGATCAGAATAGATCAGAATAGATCAGAATAGATCAGAATAGATCAGAATAGATCAGAATAGATCAGAATAGATCAGAATAGATCAGAATAGATCAGAATAGATCAGAATAGATCAGAATAGATCAGAATAGATCAGAATAGATCAGAATAGATCAGAATAGATCAGAATAGATCAGAATAGATCAGAATAGATCAGAATAGATCAGAATAGATCAGAATAGATCAGAATAGATCAGAATAGATTGTTATGCTTCTCCGCATAACTGTGTACGGAACATCGCTAAGGATCCGAATAATCGTCCGGCCAACGACTTATTCATATATGATCCAAAAGACCGAATATTAAGCCTGATTTCTGCGAGAAAGCATCACATCGTTGAATTCTAGAACAGTCGACTCTTCACGAACAACGTTCGAACGTCGCCGATACAAGCAGCGAACGATCACGCCAGCCGAAGATGCCAAGAACCTCAACGGATGTCTTCATTTGCTTTAATTAATATGTATAACATTGTTTGTGGGGATTTTTATATAGTAATGAGGGTAAGGTTAATGATGTATGTTTTCTATTCGATGGTAGGGATGTATCACGTTCTTATTGGTAACCTTGTTAGGTTGTTATTCAAACTTGGCACCTCAAGGTGACACCGAGCGCGGGTGCCTGAGGGAGAGCGGGCAGTAGAGGCTGGGACACGATCACAAACAGCCGCACACGAGTTTGTTCCTCTACCTTGGTCCAGTTGGGCCGAGGCCTTGCCTCTTAAATTCACTACTCAAAGCCATCTTAAAATATCTGTGCCCTCATTCGCTCGAAAGTGATTAACTTCAAGAATACTCAACTGCAGTGCCGGCATAACGTAAATTAGAGATTATCAATCTAGATGGTTATCGGCATAGCCCCAGCCATCAACCCGGTCTCTCTTCCCTCAACCAAATATGGCGACCTTGCTTCAGCGCGCCAGCCGGGCGACATTCAAACAGCGAGGCCAATCTCCAAATCTCAAGATAAGTTTCCCTCTGATTTCATGTCAAACCCCAGTCCCCACTCAAGCTTCTGAGTATATTAGGATGTGAATGCGTAGGTCGCGTGCGCTCAATTTAGTTAGCGTAATTTCGATGATTAATGTCTCAATATTTTACTTCGATCAATAGCGAATTTCTTTAATGTCCTTGTGTTCTTCATATCCTTTAGATAGTTAGGAAAGGAGGATGATATGGTTCAGAAGGAAAGTAATAATGTTTGAAGCCAGGAAACACGGCTAGAATGCACGATTAATTTATGGCCTTAAGCCGGTCGCTACGCTTACCGAAGATTGAATTAAATATTTACTCAGACTTACTCTGAGTTGGTGGCAGCTACCTTGATATTAACAAGTAGAAAATAAAAGAAATGTGACGAATAATCTTGATGTCACGACTAATAATATCACATGGAAAATATCATGCATCGCAACAAAGAATGACGGCAGAAAAAAATGAAGACCGTGACCTCAGCGAGATAAAATAAAGAGGGTCACGACAAATGGCGGCTGAGCGTTGGGATTTGAGTTTTGCTTTAAATGTAAATGTTACTGTAAAATCTCATGCCTGCCGAACTCACACCTCCGAATAAAAATATATACGTGCATTCAAACATTCAAATTTAAAAATTGAGATTTGGCCGACTAAAAATAATTTCTTTATCTGAATCATCTCATCTCTCTCTTCCTAATGAATACTTATTTGCGGGATGTCATCAGGAACGATGAATGAATGTTGCATTAATGTTTCATATTTCAGTGTTGTCGATAGACTTATAATGTGTACGGATGTTCAACGTTTCCCTTCATCAATTCATTTCAATTACAGTATGCGGCATTTTCTGTACCATCTAATGTAAAAAACGGAAATGTAACAACATGCTATGTTGGAGACGAATATTGAATCGAACATTCTTGGCACCCAAGCTACAGCCTCGCGTACCCCGAGCCGATGGGAGGCCAAATGTAAACAGATCGCTCGTTCGCCCGCAGAAATGGTCACAAAGCCACACTCAACAGCTTTCCATGATTCTAAAGTTCAATAATGCGAACGATAAATGTTGTGAATCACGATTTTCTTAGTTTAGGCATGTAATGGTTACGTTTTTCTAATGAAAAATAAATTTAATTACATGTGAGAACGTAAAAATTTAATTATTTCATCATTACTGCGTGTAAAATTTCTAATTCGACGTTCATCAAACAAATTTCTGCGGATACCACGTCATAATTATGTCAATATCATGTGAATTTTATATTCAAAATTTAAATAATGATGACCAACACCAGCTTATGGATAATTTTATTTCAATATCTGGAGTATAGGACTCCCAGCGCTCGAGCCACACCCGTGTTCAGGCTGGCATCCAAGCACGATCAAAGCTCCTTTGTTGTCATCGTGGGAGCAGCCGCAAGGCTCACCACAGCTTTGACGACAAAAATTTCGTAGAGCACGAATGTAAAATCTCACGAACCACGGATTGGTAAATTTTAGATGTAATACTTTACGCTTTCAAATAAAATTTAATTTCATAACGTGCGAGAACAAAATTCAATTAAATTCATTATTGCTACGGGAAATTTATGCGATGTAATCAGTAAATGCTAACGATCTTACACGAAATTTGTCTGAGAATTTACTACGGATGCTAGGAGTTGCTATTACAATTTAAAGTCAATGTATAATAAATTTAATCTTTTTCCAATATATGATGTGCGATTTCTTGATCAATTATTTGGATTACGTACAATAAATTTAATTCCAATTACCAGCGACGTTATTCCAATGAGAACGAATGTAAACTGGAGACATTTGTCTGCTATTAGAATTGCTAGTGAGTTAAGGTTTGCAAAAATTTAATTACGGTTCCTTGGACCAATCTCATTTTGGCGTATAATCTAAAGAATTAGATTTACTATTACTCTTAAATAATTAATAACCTGCGAATACCTCACATGGGGACTCATGTTGTCACTGAAACGTAGTATAAATGATGCGCGAACTACTAGGAAAACATAACGACGTATCTGAATAGTGAAATAAATTCAATTCGTGATTTCAAAGAAAAATTTGGTACAGCCAGGATTTATTTCAAACGGGTTTATTCAATCTCGACGATCTCGTATTAATATGTTTGCTCAAGCGTTCTACTGGTCCTGAAAATAACTATGAATTTCATTGCGTCGAGTTGGTCAAATTTAAATAATATGTATAAATTTTGTAATTAATATTTCTGTGTGGGGAAAATAGTTCAATTTTATTTCGCTTTCATGTATTTCGATAATTCCGTAAATGTGTGTGTACTCGTAGGATGTAATTAATTTTAAACTTTGCGATCTATACTTAAAGAAAATTTTGAACCTTATGTTCTATTCGTAATTTGCTAATGATAACGTAAATTCAAACGTAGGATGCTTAAGTCCCTTTGTAAATACTTGGGAGTTTGAGAGGGAAGACTTGGTTGACGTGATATAGAGGGAGACTTGGGAAAAATTAAAGAAGAACATCAGAACAAACACTTAATGGGATTGATCTTTCAGGAATGGTGGATGACATCAGCTGAGCGCGGTTGAACGCTTGCGCCGGCGCACCATCACTCGCCAGTCATCAAGAGTGGTGTGAGACTCCACCACAGACGCATCACGGTCGCCCTGCTAGGACGACATCACTACTACGGGTTGGCCACGCATGCGCTGCGCCCCTGCTCCCTACTCCACCATCTACACGACGCTTGGAGCACGACGCGAGACGACAACCACCTGAGCTCGCGCGCCGACTAACAGAAAACGGCGAGGCGTAGAAAACTTCGCCAGGCGGCAGCTGGCTATCTCGACACGCAGCTGCAGACCAGAGCCCGCACACCGACTCGTAGAAAACGAGTACGCGAAGAAAACTTCTTATCAGTGGACTGGGTCGACAACCGCGGTTAATTTTCTACTGAGGCACTGTGAATAGAAAACGACTGGCATTTAAAATTTAAAGGACAGCTCAACATTGGGATTTCAATCACGACTTCGGACTTCGGATGGATTCGACGACGACGGCTTCTGATGTGATCAACGACGATGAAAATAATACGGAGGCCCAGATGAAAATCAACGTATCTACTCAAAGATCTCAGCATAAAGGCAGCGAATCCTACGCAACCCCAAAAAAAGATGATGAACTCCACGAGATTGTAGTCCACTTCGACCGACGACACACGGAATATATTTCGGAGATCTCTATAAGACTTCTGCAAAGTGGTGGAGCAAGTCATGCAACCCAGGACTATACGACTTGGGTGTATTTGGAAGTGTTCGCTACACTTCCGAGGGTTTTCACTCTCAAGGATTACTGCAGTGATCCACACAACGGAGGGAGTGGTCGGTGCCATCTATAGGACACGGTTCTGCCAATAGGACAACTATAATGACTCCTTCATTTGACGACTCTAAACCAGCGCTCGCCAGAAGAGCAAACTCCAGTTGTAAGCATCTTGACTCTTCCATGATCCACGCATTTAAGGCGTCGGCTGCACGTGTGAGCAACGTCGAAGATAAGCCTTTCGAGCACAAGCTGGAGCTTGTGATTTGTTCGGCCACGGGGGATTTTGTTATGCTTCTCCGCATAACTGTGTACGGAACATCGCTAAGGATCCGAATAATCGTCCGGCCAACGACTTATTCATATATGATCCAAAAGACCGAATATTAAGCCTGATTTCTGCGAGAAAGCATCACATCGTTGAATTCTAGAACAGTCGACTCTTCACGAACAACGTTCGAACGTCGCCGATACAAGCAGCGAACGATCACGCCAGCCGAAGATGCCAAGAACCTCAACGGATGTCTTCATTTGCTTTAATTAATATGTATAACATTGTTTGTGGGGATTTTTATATAGTAATGAGGGTAAGGTTAATGATGTATGTTTTCTATTCGATGGTAGGGATGTATCACGTTCTTATTGGTAACCTTGTTAGGTTGTTATTCAAACTTGGCACCTCAAGGTGACACCGAGCGCGGGTGCCTGAGGGAGAGCGGGCAGTAGAGGCTGGGACACGATCACAAACAGCCGCACACGAGTTTGTTCCTCTACCTTGGTCCAGTTGGGCCGAGGCCTTGCCTCTTAAATTCACTACTCAAAGCCATCTTAAAATATCTGTGCCCTCATTCGCTCGAAAGTGATTAACTTCAAGAATACTCAACTGCAGTGCCGGCATAACGTAAATTAGAGATTATCAATCTAGATGGCTATCGGCATAGCCCCAGCCATCAACCCGGTCTCTCTTCCCTCAACCAAATATGGCGACCTTGCTTCAGCGCGCCAGCCGGGCGACATTCAAACAGCGAGGCCAATCTCCAAATCTCAAGATAAGTTTCCCTCTGATTTCATGTCAAACCCCAGTCCCCACTCAAGCTTCTGAGTATATTAGGATGTGAATGCGTAGGTCGCGTGCGCTCAATTTAGTTAGCGTAATTTCGATGATTAATGTCTCAATATTTTACTTCGATCAATAGCGAATTTCTTTAATGTCCTTGTGTTCTTCATATCCTTTAGATAGTTAGGAAAGGAGGATGATATGGTTCAGAAGGAAAGTAATAATGTTTGAAGCCAGGAAACACGGCTAGAATGCACGATTAATTTATGGCCTTAAGCCGGTCGCTACGCTTACCGAAGATTGAATTAAATATTTACTCAGACTTACTCTGAGTTGGTGGCAGCTACCTTGATATTAACAAGTAGAAAATAAAAGAAATGTGACGAATAATCTTGATGTCACGACTAATAATATCACATGGAAAATATCATGCATCGCAACAAAGAATGACGGCAGAAAAAAATGAAGACCGTGACCTCAGCGAGATAAAATAAAGAGGGTCACGACAAGATCAGAATAGATCAGAATAGATCAGAATAGATCAGAATAGATCAGAATAGATCAGAATAGATCAGAATAGATCAGAATAGATCAGAATAGATCAGAATAGATCAGAATAGATCAGAATAGATCAGAATAGATCAGAATAGATCAGAATAGATCAGAATAGATCAGAATAGATCAGAATAGATCAGAATAGATCAGAATAGATCAGAATAGATCAGAATAGATCAGAATAGATCAGAATAGATCAGAATAGATCAGAATAGATCAGAATAGATCAGAATAGATCAGAATAGATCAGAATAGATCAGAATAGATCAGAATAGATCAGAATAGATCAGAATAGATCAGAATAGATCAGAATAGATCAGAATAGATCAGAATAGATCAGAATAGATCAGAATAGATCAGAATAGATCAGAATAGATCAGAATAGATCAGAATAGATCAGAATAGATCAGAATAGATCAGAATAGATCAGAATAGATCAGAATAGATCAGAATAGATCAGAATAGATCAGAATAGATCAGAATAGATCAGAATAGATCAGAATAGATCAGAATAGATCAGAATAGATCAGAATAGATCAGAATAGATCAGAATAGATCAGAATAGATCAGAATAGATCAGAATAGATCAGAATAGATCAGAATAGATCAGAATAGATCAGAATAGATCAGAATAGATCAGAATAGATCAGAATAGATCAGAATAGATCAGAATAGATCAGAATAGATCAGAATAGATCAGAATAGATCAGAATAGATCAGAATAGATCAGAATAAGTTAGAAAAGGTTAGAATAGGTCAGAATATGTTAGGTTCCGTCAGAATCTATAATTATAGGCCAGAATGGGTCACAATAGTTTTAGAAAAGTTAGGATGTATTAGAATAGTTTTGAAAAACTTTAGAGTAGGTTTAAAAAGTTCTAGGGAAGGTTAGGATACGTTAGAGTGGTTCAACGAAATGTTAGGATAAGTTGAGAAGGTTAGGCAAAATTATCTACGCTAAGAAAATAACCGTTGATTATTTCCCACGTCTAAAATCTTAGTTTTTCTATTAGTATTAATGATTTTGTTGTACAATAATCAACAGTAGTTGAGAATTTCATTGGTATACTTTTTCAAGGGTATATTTTTACTTAATTTGCATATATTTTGCTTTTAATTATTGCATCTATAGTTTGTCAACACCTGTTTTTATTACAACATTTTAAAAACCACGGTTTCGATGAATGTCATAACTTTAAAGAACATAATTTTTTAATCTTCTTATTCTGGTCTTAAATTGCTCTTGTTAGTTTTGTGTGGTAACTCTTCTTACCTTCTTACTCTCGTGAATACATAATGATAACACTAATTTGGGTAGTTAACTTTTTGTACGGTTCCACCTATGTTGAAAATGTTACGGCTAGCATTGTACAACAATCCTTTTCATGTCTTTGACTCCGATGAACTCTTTGCGCCAGTGCTATTAGCGTAAGTGAGAAATATCATAGCAATTTTCTGTTTTGTTATACTGAATATTATATATTCTTTCCGAGCTCACCACTTGGCATACCAGATGATGCGTCAGTGTGAAAAATTGTCCCAAATCCCGATTCGACCTCATAGTTCTAGACGCAAAATAAATCAAATCTGTCAATTTTACTTCTGACATCAACCCCTCACGCTCGTATCACGAGCTCCTATGTTCTTATACTCATATTTTCAATACGAGTACGCACTAACGAGAAGGTTTTCAGCAATGCGTCACATGAATTTTGTTCTCTTAGTCACTTGTATTTAAACGCACTACCAAAATTCGACTACCGCAACGAAGACGAACCCTTTTTTTCGTGCTTTTCTGTGAATCATGTTTCGACAATTATCATGGGTATTACGATAATCATGTATGAATAGCAATTAAGGATCTAAATCATTTGTTTCAACACTTATCATGCGTATCACGATAACCATGTATGAATAGCAATTAAGGATCTCTAAATAAAGGTATTTGAACGCGATTATTGCTTGTATTTCAATTTAAATACGCTCAAACGAATACATTTTTCAACTAAGCGTTACGAGGATTGTGTTCTCTTAGTTACTTACCCCTCAGGGGGATACAACTATTGTATCTATGGGAATTAGCGCTCCCAGGAGGACAATGTGAGGGCCCGAGCTAGAGGTTAGGTAGGCTTTCTTTTTGTTAAAAAAACTTATGTTTTTGCTTTGTTAAGGACCATCTTTTTTCGGTTGAATGCTGTCCTGTTTTTTCAGCACCTACTACTTTCCTCTTCAACTTTGATCTTGTTTCATGAACTTCTTTCTCATCTTTCTGTTTCTATGCCCTTTCTGCATAGATTTCATGTTCCCTTAACTCCATACTAAATGGTGCCTTCTTCCTTCCTCTCTTTGGATCTCATTTGTTGATGACAGGGAGGCTTAAACTAACTAATAATATAATCTAATCTTACTTACTTATATTTAAATGCACTGTCAAAACCAGATTAGGCAAGAAAGGAACGCATTTTTGTTGTGCTTTTCTGTCAATCATTTTTTGATTCAACATTTTCACGGGTATTACGATACCAATGTGTTATTATCAGTTGAGGATGTTATTGTAAAGGTGTTTTAAAAACCAATGTATCAACATTTCGTGTTGTACTTTATTGGAAATAAACTGTTTTTTTTTCTGAACGTTCTTGATGAGCGAATACGTGCAGTAGAAGTGCTGCTTAATGAGAGTTAAAATAATATTAATGCCTCGGGCGTTGTTACGAGAGATTCATTTAGGTCTCGGATATTGGAAAGAAATATATTCATGTCACGGTTATTGTTAGAAAACTTTTTTATGTCTCGAGAACTGGTAGAAATATTGATTCATGTCACAGGTGTTGTTTATAAAAATTAATGGTTTTTGGAACCTCATTTAAAACCAATTCACTGCCACGGGTGAACCAATGAACCAAAACCAATTCACTGCCACGGGCAGCGAAGCCTGCGGCATGGTACGCTCATCGGCTTCAATGTACTGCACCTGTCTCTGACCGAAATGTTAATTGCAGACACAGGCATTTCTAAATAAAATTTTTTTTTTCGCATTTCATGTTATTCAAGTATTACCTAGAGCATTATTTGACAAAAAAATACGAGTGTATTCAAGTTTCAAGGATGATGTTCAACCCCAGCATCATGTAAGTAGTTGGGTGTCCACTGCCCCAAACGAGTGGGATGTAAACGCTCCTCCAGGGGAGTGGACCGCTGGGGATTGTCCTCCCCAACGAATTCTTGATCCTGGGAACTTGAAACTTTTTGGGGATTTTCAAGATTCCTGAGCTGCACTAGGGAACAATGCTGGCAGCGTCTGTCCCCAGCAGCAGACCACAGACAACAAGCGCTACTGACTAAAAAAACACTTGTTGCAGGAGTCTGTTCTGGGTTCAAATTCGTTGCTAGGTTTCGTCTTTCATTCTTTGCTTCTCTTCCTCCCTCTTGGGTTGGGAGAACAACTCACCATGCAACCGACTTCCCGCAACGCCTTTGGGTTTTTTAAATCTTTATTTGTAGATTGATTTTTTTTTTGCATCGAGATGCTGATGCCTTTTAGCAAACGTAGTCAATTTAACTTTGAACTCCGATCACAATGCAATGAATGTTCGCTGAGTCAGTGAGATGGTCCTCTCTTATGAGAAAAGTGAACAGTTTTGGTTACAAAAGAGTAGAGCGAAAAAACTGTCATTGTAGCTTCACGGGCTGTAAGTAATAGAACCTTCGGCGTTACGAAAAGTTTTCTCCCGACTTGTAACTAGTTTTTGTCTCAATGAAAAGATGTATTTTCAATGTATCACAGTTCGCTAGTTTGCCTGATGTTCAAATCCAAGCACCCGAAGCTCGTCATTGGCTAGTGGGCTGTGACGTCACAGGGCAGGGCTCTGCTGCCTGCCCAGGTCTACGGTCCTACTTTCATCAGTTCTAAAATCTGTACTCGTGTGCTGTACCATCCCTGTGAGAGCACATGTATGAATATCCTGAGCTCATAGGTATGAGAAGAGTGCAAAATAATTATTGTATCCGAAAGCTTTGATGTCGATTCATTCAGAGCAATGTACAGTAGGATGAAAGGGCGATGGTGCGCCCTTCCAGGTATTGTTTCGTCACGGTAGCCGGTGGTGTGGCCCTCGATGTTGCCACACGGAAAAAATGTCTTGAAAAGTGAAGAATTTTTCACGCCTATACACCTGAAATTTTCCTTTGGATTTTGATTTGTTTGTTAAGGTCAAGTTTTTTGTGCGGGGAAATTAGCGACCAAGTTTCTTTGTAAAAAATTTGTCATGCCTGTGTTATTTTACCCGATGTATTTAATAAAAAGTTTGTAATTTTTTGTGATCGTGTGAGAGCAGTCATGAGTATGTTATCTCAAGATCTACAGACATGCCCGCTCGTTGTTTCACCTCTGCGTGTCATTCGAGTGCCGGACGTTGCCGCGATAAGGTATGACGCCTCGGCCGCTCCTTCCCATGACTGCAGTGCGTTCACTTAGCTCAGGTTTCCACGCGCCTCTTTGAATTCTTCTTCTTTCTAGAAACCCCAATAAACCACGCTACAAAACACCGTTAAATCATTTCGATATCTGATTCGTTATAGCAGTTTGCTGCCACGTTACCATTTGATAGCGTAAAACCTCACGTGAATAGCTCAGGTCAAGTTTGTGTACAAAAGAGAGCTGTCGCGGTCGTAAAGTGTTCCAATTGGTAAATTAGCGTCCCTTGCTTCCCCACTTGGAGCTTTGTTCTCTCCCTCGTGCACACATCCTACCCTCACGCCCTTCCTGGTTCTCCCTGTGTTTTGGGGCAATTGGGGGACTGCTATGGTGTGCGGACGAACATTTTTCTTACAACGCTGAATAGGATTCCATAAAAGGCATTTTGAAAGCTTTTATTTGAAAATAGAATTCTAAAAGTGCTGTGGAACTGTAAGAAATTTGGTCTAGTCCTTCTGATAAGTTGCGTTGAGATGACCCAAGTTCAATTGAAATTTCTCATTTATTTTTTATTTGTTGATTTTTCATTGTTTTTATACTATATAATTATAGATTTTTCGAGTGCTCAATTTCAACCTTGACGAAATAATTATTCTGCTTCATATACAAATAACTTTCTGAACTCGTGCTGCTGTCCATTGAAGACAAAAGAGCGCCCAGCGCTCGCTCTGTTGTTCAACTGATTGATGGTTTCAATATCAACTTATTGAAAATTATTGAAAGAATTTGAGCTATTCGATCAAATTCTTTTTAATTGAAACACTGTCAATCGTTAAAAATCAAAAGTATTTTATAAAAAGTGGAGTCTTTTTATAGAGTACAACAAACTTTTAACGGTTGATAGTTTCAATAAATAATCTTGAGTGAATTTCTTCTCAAAATGAAACGTGATGAACTTGAACTATTTGTCTCATGATAAAATCGCTCAAAAAAATAAGGGAAACTTATCAATATTTTTAAAGAGGAATTTTACAATTTTTCCAAAGTACTAAATCTAGATATGTTGTGATGCCTGATGGAAGTAATAACTTCATGAGAGGCGCTAGATATATTATTTGTTTTACGCATTCCATGTATTTATAAATATTGGTGCACGTATGATTAGCCTGGTAATTGATATAAAAAAGCTTAGTTAATTCTGTAATGGCTTACGGCGAGTTGATTTGCGCGTCTCGTTCAATTCATGACACAATTTCCTTGAAGTTGTAAGTGAGATTTTTATTCAATAGAAATTGCCAGCATTCAAATCTGGGAACCTAGAAACCAAGCCACAAACAGAAACAATTTTCAAATAGGAATCGTGGTTCCCCTAATAACCATCCGGGTTTCATTAGAATCACGGTTTTCAGAAAAGCGGATTCCCGCATTGAGAAACAGTCGCGTCCGGGTCCAGGGCTGCTGCCGTTGCACAGTCGGTATCTGTTCCTCTAAGTTCAAAACTCAAGTTTTCTCAAAATTATAAGCTTATCGCATGAGTTTTTAAAATTATATTTTAAATAAACAACTTTACGATTAGGTTGTTGTATTTATTTTGTGGTCCAGTTCAAGTAAGAACTGGGAGGATGATGTCCGTGCCCTGAGTTTCAGCATTGAAATTTCTTATAGTCCTATTTGTTAAGAGGCTCAAGCTGCTCGTTTGGTTGAGGAAGATCACTACTGACATGGGACAGTGATGCAGGATTTTTATCCCGCCGCCTCGGTGTCCTCTGTATACTGCAAGCCTCTAACAAGGTAAGTATGACAGTAAAGTAATTTTTGTATTGAAATAATTTTTGAACATTACTCATGTTAAGAGCGTGTTTGAAGAGAACTGTGGAATCTGCATTGATAGGATTCGATCGTTTGTAGTAACTTGGCTAAATTTTTGGAAATATTCATGTTGAATTGAAATTCTCAAGCTACTGCAATAATTTGTGCGACAACTCCAAGCAAATAAAAAATAAAATAAGTTATAATAAATGAACCATTCAGCTTAGAAATCTACGTTGGATTTTGCTTTTATTCGCAAAAGTAGGCTGAAATCTATGTATGCATACACTTGTCTCTCTTGTAAATAATACGTATTGAAGACTGTGTTTGTGTTAGTTTCAGAGTAGCTATCGAATTCGAACATGAACTTTGCACGAAAAATAACCGGTCAATATTGATTTCGATGTTTTCAACGATTTCCAAAATTTTGTAGCCACACTTAAGTATTATGGTACATTTTAAGACGCTTTAAACGAATGACATTGGGCTCGCAATTGCTTAGTTTTCGAGATTTTAACTTTGAAGTTAAAGGAACGTCGTACATAAAATTGAACAAACGAACACGTAAATAAGCTGAAATACGGTTTTGACGTAACGATAGGTGAGGTTAGGCAAAGTTTGGTTAGTTAAATAAACTGACCTACACTAACCAAAGTAAACTTAAAATAACTTAGCTTTACTTAGGCGTACCGAGGCCGATGTCTCCCGCCAAGAAACTTCGAAACGCCTGCGAAACGCGAAACGCCTGTAGAGACATAACGCTATTCTTACCTGAACCTTATTTATGCTATATCTCGAAAACTATGCGTTTGCGAGCACAATGTCATTTGTGTAAAACGTCTTAAAATGTCTCCAATTACTTAAATGTGTCAATGAAATTTTCAAAATCGGTCACAACCGCAAAATCAATATTTACCAAGGAATTCCAACGGTTTTTGTTTGAACATTTTTTTGAGATTTTTTCAAGTAGTGACAGTTTGGGAAGGGTTGTCAAGTTTCATTTCCCAGAGACTAATCATAAGTGAAAATTACAACAACTAAACGTGAAAGTACATTCTTGATAAGAAATGAAAAGGTAATGCATTTCGAAATTCGTGAATAAACATGGCGACAGTCCTTCGTTTATAGCAAACTACGTTAAAAATAAACAAGATTTAAAAGTACCCAGTATTGCATCGCTAAATGATGTTGCTATTGGTCTCATGTTGTTTATCTAATAACTGGAAAAGAGAATGAGCTTGTAAAAAAATTGTTCGAAAAATGTTTACCGCTACAACTACGCCGCTCGTGTATAGGCCCCCTACGGACAGGACTACGATGTTTAGTTTTTGTAATTTTGGTTAGTTTTTTTACAGTTTTGCTTTGAAAGTCCAATTCAATGTCCCATATATCTTTAATGCCGCTTAATAATGAACCGTTTATCTAATTCAATGTGACAAGTTGAATGTAAAAATATTCATAGATTGTATGTGTTGGTTGATAACCAATGCCGGACTAAACCTAAACTCTGAGTCGAACTAATTTCTCTGCAAAATTTGGAAATACCCGCACTTCGTTCAGTGAATGATGGTTTTCAGTCGCAAATAAATTTGTATCGAACTACGAAAATTCAAACATTAATGACAGGATGGCCTGTTTTAACAATTTTCAGTTTTTTGTTGACATACGAATGTTATAGGAAAGTAGGTTACATGCATAGTGAATTAGTAACTGATTGCATGACTAGCATAATAAGGTAACTAAATTATCAAATGCTCAGTGTTGAAGCTGTTTTGCATACTTAACTTGGTTACTAGTTAATATGCTTGTTACCTAGTAAACTCGTGGTAAACTAAGAAATTGAGGAATTATTTTACATACTTCACTATTTAATGACTAGGTTAAGATTTTTTTCTCAGATTTTTCGACCATTTTTTTTTGGCGTCGAATCACACATTTTTAAAGCATAATTTTTTCAAATGAAAAAGAAAGCACCTGCTTATACATCAAAAACTTGTTGGTGCAATGTTGCTGATATATATCAGGGTAATGACTGCAATTACCTTAGAAAACTTTTCTTTAAATATTTGGGTGTTGGGAAGCAAAGTGTTAATTAAGGCTAGCGGCTACGGTTGTCCTCACTGTACGCTAATTCGGAATTATTAACGCTTTGACCGCAACGTGCGCCACCGGTGGTCTCGGAGGGTATTTTCATGCTGCTGCTGACCGACCAGTAGTCACAAACTCAATTTTCATAAATACATATTTAAAGCCTAAAGGAGGCACGATACAGTTATTGTTTGTTAGTTTTAAAATTTCTTACTATAATTGAATTTGAATATGAAATGAACATTGGACCTGAATTGAATATATTGCCGTCCAATGTTGTCTTAATATTGAATATATTAAGAGCAATTTAAACATAACAAACATTATCTGGATCGTGCCTTCTTTAAGCTTTAAATAGGTATTTATGAAAATTGGGTTAGTGACTATTTCCAGCACTCACACCAACACAGAGAAACACACGCCCACAACGCGCGTCAGTCCCTCAACTCTCACACTCGCCAGCATCTACATTGCCTGTTGGTGCATACGTGTGCCAATAGATAAATGGCTCATATATGGGATAGTACTAATGAATAGCTAGCATTTCTGGTATGTTACCACCTCTGTTTGAATTAGATTATGGCGTAAAAGTTGAAATGTTGTCGTACAATCACATTTTTCCCGCTTCTTAGAAAACACACAATGTTCTGAAGCAGCAAAGACTTCCATTCAATTCTGCTGCTTCCAACCTTACAAAACCGGCCGCAGCAACAGCGCAAACCCAGTTAAAGGTGTTATTTAATTTTTAGTTTTTTTCTGTGCGTTCTGAATTAGAATTGTCTGACAAATAATCGGAACTTTTGGATTGGTGGCCGTGTGGCTGCCGCTGCTGCGTTGTGTTTCTGCCAGTGTTGCACTGCGGCGATACGGTGGGGCTGGTGTGGTGGTGTGTGGTTTTTGTGTGTTGTGTGTGGTTTTTGTGTGTTGTGTGTGGTTGTGTGGTTATTGTGTGGTGTGTGTGGTTATTGTGTGGTGTGTGTGGTTATTGTGTGGTGTGTGTGGTTATTGTGTGGTGATTGTCCTGCGTGGTTATTGTGTCCCGTGTGGTGAGACCGCACGTCTCATTCTGCACCAGCGCCGGACAACAGTTATTGTTGTCGTTATGCTCTTTACAATGAAACCTATTTTTGCCTTATAGATGCAATATTTTACAAGCTACAGTTTTAAAGCGGTTTCTTTTTAGCGGGCACCCAGTATATAAAATTCTGCTATTTTTGTAATTGTAAACAGACGAATGCTATTGTCTCATATGTAAACAAGCGGATGCTATTGTCTCAAATGTAAACAAGCCGATGCCTTTGTCTCAAATGTAAACAAGCGGATGCTACTGTCTCAAATATTAACAAACGGATGCTATTGTCTCAAATGTAAACAAGCGGATGCTTTTGTCTCAAATGTAAACAAGCGGATGCTATTGTCTCAAATGTAAACAAGCCGATGCCTTTGTCTCAAATGTAAACAAGCCGATGCCTTTGTCTCAAATGTAAACAAGCCGATGCCTTTGTCTCAAATGTAAACAAGCCGATGCCTTTGTCTCAAATGTAAACAAGCGGATGCTTTTGTCTCAAATATTAACAAACGGATGCTATTGTCTCAAATGTAAACAAGCCGATGCCTTTGTCTCAAATGTAAACAAGCGGATGCTATTGTCTCAAATATTAACAAACGGATGCTATTGTCTCAAATGTAAACAAGCGGATGCTATTGTCTCGAATGTAAACAAGCGGATGCATCTATGGGAATTAGCGCTCCCAGGGGGAAAATGTGAGGTCCTGAGCTTAGAGTTAGGTAGGCCTTCATGCTGTTGGAATAAAATTTTTTTTTGTTAAGAAATCTCTTTCGTAGAAAATTGTCTGCGCGTGATCAATATATGAACTGATGTCGGAACTTTTGATGAGCGCTATGAGCATTCTAGCGTGGCGTCGAGAAGGTTATACAGGGTGTTGGGTTATTCCATGCACATATTTTCCCCATACTCAAAAGAACGCTGAATAAAACGATTCTCACCAGGGACCAAAACCTAGAAACTCCTCCGTTTTCGAGAAATGATACCCTGAGATAATTTTAGATTCCCATAGGATTAGGCTACAGCGCGCGTCAGCAGCCTGCCCAAGAAGTTAGATTTTATTCTTTGGCTGCTTTGTAAGCCTATTCCTACGGGGATGGACTGAAAATTATTTCAAGTTGTTATTTTTCGAGAAAGGAGTTTTCAGGTTTTTGTCACTGAAAATCATTTTATTTAACGTTTTCATGTATATGGTTAAAATATGTGCATGAAATTACACCTGACGCTGTATGTGGTGCTGAGTATTCTATGTCGGGAGCCTGGTTCTTCATGTGTGTGTTGTCATAATTAATGTGCACTCTCATTCATGTGTTTCGGTATGCGGTATTCGAGTTCCTTTGTCGAAAGTTGATATTTGTAGTTGGGGGAGCAATCTGACGGGTTAGTTACTAGCATTTCAGTGTTTGAGCATATGTTTGTTAAGCCCACAAGAGTGTGATAACCCAAGAGTACTAAAGAAGAGGTGCTGTCTAGAACGCCATAAAAAATTAAGAAAAATGATTTTGGAGATGCAAGTGTGTCATCAAACTTGGTGAGTACCCGTAATAATTTTATTTATTTAGGTTCATTGTAGAGTGTAGTAGTGAATTTTAGGTTAGCCATACAAGACCTCAGGGGTGTTGTTATGTGTACTGTGTAATTCTACGCATGTCTATTGCAATATCATTTGTGTTGTGTGCGGAGGAGCAGCATTCCTCTATTCCGATACTTATTAATTCATCTATTAATTCCTTCATTTGCTAATGCAAATTAACATGAGGCCTAGAGTTTCGTGAAATCATGAAGCAACGTCGTGAATGCATGGAATATGCGGAATATTCTTGATGCCGAATTGATCAGATGTGTAGTTGGGTGAAATTAACAGTAACAGAAGCGCCAAAAAAAAATATATATTGCTTTATACTAACTCAGCTGCTACGGTGCTGTTGCTGAAAAATACACCATGTCCGTCAAGCCTACCGGAATATTCGCAAATCTCTAGATATGATTTTAGGTAGGGTGACGTGAACAAAATCTTGTTATATGAAAGTCATTGCGGTGACGGGGCATAAAACCAGACGTTGTGATGGATTGTCCCCCGTGCCTGTCCCCCTTCGTGCCTGTCCCCCTTCGTGCCTGTCCCCCTTCGTGCCTGCCCCCTTCGTGCCTGTCCCCCTTCGTGCCTGTCCCCCTTCGTGCCTATCCCCCTTCGTGCCTGTCCCCTTCGTGCCTGTTCCCCTTCGTGCCTGTCCCCCTTCGTGCCTGTCCCCCTTCGTGCCTGTTCCCCCTCGTGCCTGTCCCCCCTCGTGCCTGTCCCCCCTCGTGCCTGTCCCCCCTCGTGCCTGTCCCCCCTCGTGCCTGTCCCCCCTCGTGCCTGTCCCCCCTCGTGCCTGTCCCCCCTCGTGCCTGTCCCCCCTCGTGCCTGTCCCCCCTCGTGCCTGTCCCCCCTCGTGCCTGTCCCCCCTCGTGCCTGTCCCCCCTCGTGCCTGTCCCCCCTCGTGCCTGTCCCCCCTCGTGCCTGTCCCCCCTCGTGCCTGTCCCCCCTCGTGCCTGTCCCCCCTCGTGCCTGTCCCCCCTCGTGCCTGTCCCCCCTCGTGCCTGTCCCTCCTCGTGCCTGTCCCTCCTCGTGCCTGTCCCCCCTCGTGCCTGTCCCCCCTCGTGCCTGTCCCCCCTCGTGCCTGTCCCCCCTCGTGCCTGTCCCCCCTCGTGCCTGTCCCCCCTCGTGCCTGTCCCCCCTCGTGCCTGTCCTCCCTCGTGCCTGTCCCCCCTCGTGCCTGTCCCCCCTCGTGCCTGTCCCCCCTCGTGCCTGTCCCCCCTCGTGCCTGTCCCCCCTCGTGCCTGTCCCCCCTCGTGCCTGTCCCCCCTCGTGCCTGTCCCCCCTCGTGCCTGTCCCCCCTCGTGCCTGTCCCCCCTCGTGCCTGTCCCCCCTCGTGCCTGTCCCCCCTCGTGCCTGTCCCCCCTCGTGCCTGTCCTCCCTCGTGCCTGTCCCCCCTCGTGCCTGTCCCCCCTCGTGCCTGTCCCCCCTCGTGCCTGTCCCCCCTCGTGCCTGTCCCCCCTCGTGCCTGTCCCCCCTCGTGCCTGTCCTCCCTCGTGCCTGTCCCCCCTCGTGCCTGTCCCCCCTCGTGCCTGTCCCCCCTCGTGCCTGTCCCCCCTCGTGCCTGTCCCCCCTCGTGCCTGTCCCCCCTCGTGCCTGTCCCCCCTCGTGCCTGTCCCCCCTCGTGCCTGTCCCCCCTCGTGCCTGTCCCCCCTCGTGCCTGCCCCCCCTCGTGCCTGTCCCCCCTCGTGCCTGTCCCCCCTCGTGCCTGTCCCCCCTCGTGCCTGTCCCCCCTCGTGCCTGTCCCCCCTCGCTATACATCAACCCCTGTGTGCCAATATGTTGCATGTTGAGTAACTAGGGAGATATACTCCAGTCTAAAGCATCGAGAGTTCAGCGAAAGCAAATGTGAGGGCCCGAAATGGTGAGGTTTTTGTTGCAATAAAATGTTATTTCTTTTGTTGAAGTACCAGGATTTTCAGTTCACTTTTGAGGAACTCTGACTTACTTCTTCAACTTTGATCTTGTTTCCTAACCTTCCTTCTACCTTAAAGATTTTACGTGTATGGGATCCTCTACGGGTGACGTGCATTGTGGATATATTTCGCGTATCCTTTACTCCATATTGAATGGTGCCTTCATCCTTCCTCTCTTTGAACATCTTTGTTGTGGTAATTGAAGCTGAAACGGACTTATAATCACTGCAGCTTAGTGACGCGAACAGCGTCTTAACTCGGCACAACTTAGAGTGGACTCCTGCAACTCCGAAGAGTTCTTTCGACTTTCTAGCAAACTTTGAAGTTGCTCGCAACTTGATAGCATTTGTGTCTTATGATGTGCTGCACACCTGTCCTGTGTTGCTGCTGCTGCTGCTGCTGCTGCTGCTGCTGCACACCTGCCCACCACCGCACGCCCCACAGCATGGGTGCCACAATCCCCATCCGCCGCCCCCCAGAAATACGGTGGCATCACACAGAAGACGGTCGGTCCGGTGCGCGTCTTGCGACGGAGTTGTGGCGTTCGTGCGACAGTGTCGCCAGACGAGCACTTCGTTAGGCCAAACTTCGTGAGTTTGCCCTTTTTTGAAGTCCCAGCGCGGCCGTGGGTAAAACGATCGCAAATTTTAGTTAGAAATTAAAATAAAATAAGATTTGCATAGAAGGTCGTTCATTTGGGTTGGAGATTAAAATATCAGTTTCGAGTCTGGGTTAGCATCTGTAACTCTGTTTAACGTGTTGCACACGTCAAGGGCGCACGTCGAAATCGCATTACTTCACGTACGGAATTTCCCGGCATTACCCCTGGCAACCCCGCACGCACGCCACGTACACACGCCAGCCGCAGACAGTGTGTGCCGCTAGGTGTGATGTGTGTGGTGCCAGTGAGGCACTGCTGCACGGTGTAGTGTTGGAGCTGGCACATAACTATTGTATCTATGGGAATCAGCGTTCTCAGGCGAAGTTGTGAGGTCCCGAGCTGAACGTTAGCACTGCCTTAGTTCCGTCAAAAATTGAAAATATAGGTTTTTGTTTCGTTACTGCAGTATTTCTTGGTAGATTGTTTCCGTATTTTCAGCCCTTCTTTTTCCTTCTACCTTAATTTGTTTCATAAATTTTCATGATAACATGCTATTTTTATGCATGGGTGAACTTGTTTGGGGAGATACCTTGTACATAGATTCCCCGTTCCCTAACTCCATACTAAACAGGACCCTCATCTTTCCTCTCATTGTATATTATTTCACGGGAAGGGAGGCTGAAACCCCTTTCTAATCTAACCTAGACGAATACCGTTTGTAACGATAAATATTATTGATGTTTGTGTAAGGTGAACTTTTTTGTCAAGCTTGAGGATGGAGTCCGTGTAGCCTTGGCTCTCTCGTGCAACAGGCCACTGCTGCTCTACTTCCCGGACCGGGGTGTTGTGGTCGTACAGTAATAGGAAACGTGTATTCGTACACCAAGAAATACATTACCTACTTAACTAAATTCTGACACACTGATACGAAATGAATTATATAAATATTTGTGTTAAAGCTGTAAGTGCTGACTATGCTGGAAAAATGAAGATAATTAACTATTCAAGAAAGCCCACGCATTTTTTGAACGTTCAAGAAAAACGGTTTATTTCCAATAAAGTCGAAACGTGAAATGTTGGACATTGGCTTTTAAAATACCTCAACATTAATATCCTTTCTTGACACTCACACATGGTATTGCAATACCCATGTCACATGTTGAAACAAAAATGATTGAGAGAAAAATACAAAAATGCGTTCCCTTCGTTGCGTTAATCGGATTTCGACAATGCATATAAATATAAGTAACGAACGAAACATAATCTTAGTGACGCACAGTTGAAAACACTCTCGTTAGTACGCACTTATATTGAAATATAAGCAAACAAACATAGGAACTAGTGATATAAGGGATTGATGTTAAATGTAAAACGGGCGGATTTAAATTGTTTTGCGTCTAAGACTATGAGGTCGACATTTCGGACTCGGTACAATTTTTCCATCTTACGATCAACTAGTATGCCAAAATGATGAGCTCGGAGGGAATAAAATATTTTACTATAACACGAATCTATAGATATTTACTAACTACACTGACAATACTGGCACAAAAGTGTTCACCGGAGTTGAAGACATAAGATAAATTGTTGTACAATGTTAACCATAACAAATTCAAGGGTGAAAAAAATATTCCCTACAGTTCAAACCTAATACAAAACCATGATCCAATACTTTGTAGCATACCTCTTTTCTGTGCCACAACAATCAACCGATGTCACAGACTTTATTAAATGATTTATAAGTTTCTTCAGGAATGATATCCCGTTCTTCTATACATATCTTCCTCAGATCCCGGGCGCTGTTCAGTGACCTTGATAAAATCTTAACTTTCATACAACCCCGCCTCAATTTTCAATGGTGTTTGAATCCGGGCACTGTCTTGGCCCTTTGATTTGTCCCAAGTTGTGGTTCCTGAACCATTTTTTGGCAAATTTCGCTGTATGATAAGGATCGTAATTGTGCTGTTGTACAGGTCACTGCTATAATTTTTTGTGCCGCAGGATGTTTCTTTACTTCGATTTCTAACGCGTTGTTGTTCTTTGGATGGATGTACTGTGAGTTGTTGTTCTGTAAGATGTTGCCCTACAGCGTGTCATAGCACAGGATGTTGTCCTATAGCTGGTTGCCCGAGTTCGTCAAGTAGTCCTCGAGGACCAAAAGACGGGCCGAACATTCGGGCAGCGCCGGCCGAGTTTTAATCTGCCGCCTGCGCGCTGCCCGGCGCACCGTGAACGATCTTTTGTCCTGCCGGCCCGACTGAACTCCTAGCTCCTCCGCGCTCGCCTCCCTCCAGACTCCACTCGCTATGTTTTTCTTTGAGCAGTTCTGAATGAATTCGTCGATTTGAATTCTACCGGTGATGTGCACGAATGAGAAAAGTGTGTGTTTTGGATTACAGAGCTCGTGGAGCTGAGGATTTTTGGGTTTTTGCGATAGTAGATATCCAAATGTTTTGTTGACAGCCCAGTCTAACTTTTTCGCCGCCTGCATGCATGTTTTTTGCAGCCTTAGCGATATAAGTGATTAAATAGTTAAGGCGGCGAAAAACATGCATGCAGGCGGCGAAAATGTTAGACTGGGATCGAGCTGGATGTGGTGCGGGAGAAGTGGTGTGTGTGCGTCAGAACGTTCCCCGCAGAGGTGTAGTTCCTGATCGAAAGTGTGACGGTGGCGAATCTAGTAGTACGAAATAAAATCTGGCTTGATCGTGAGCGTTGTGGCTAGACTAGCATTATGAAATTAAATTTGGCTCGACTGAAAGACGAATAAAAGCGATGTTATTTTAGCTTGCTTGTATAAGTACATATTTGTTCTCTACCTCCCGACACCTGAACATACTCTACCTGGGACATCCTGTTTTTGGTCAGCCTCAAACGTGATCAACTTCTACGAAAACTAAAACATCTTCTTAACCTAATTTTATTTATATTTTTTGTGGAAGATCCTTTGGATTGGAATTCTATAAATTACCATCCTTTACCAGACCCATTATCTGCTATCGCCTCTCAACATATCTTACAGAGAATGTTTAAGCCTTAGTTCATATAATAATGTGAATATCCCATCACAATGGCATCTAATGTAAAACGAAAACAAATAAATTAGACATTGACTGAACAAAGTGGAATTCTGAACGAATAGATACTGGCGTGCCCATCAGTCATCTAATGGGGGTATGATAAGATTGGCAGGACTTTTCTTTTCAACATCATAAGCCAGAGGGATGAGCTAGTGAAGGCTACGCTATCATTTCCAAATCGAAGAAAAAGGCAACTTCGAATGAAGTGTATAAAATGTGGTAATATGTACTGCATGAAGACGCATTGTTTGAGAAATTAGAATGTATAAATTTATAATTATTTAATATGAGTCTGCAATATTTTTTTAACACGTTGGCGACTTTTGCGCGGTTTGTACGGTTGGTTTGTTTAAGTTGTTTGAAGCAAAATTGAAGAAGCTCGAATGTATTTCTATGATTTCAAAGAAGTCTGAAAAATGTTGAAGCACGTTAATATTCAAACGCGTTAACTAAAATCTATTCTATAAATTATAGTGAAATAACTAAAATGCGGCTTATTCATATCGGTAAGCAAATAAGAAACGAGCAGTACACATATGTTCCAATACGTAGTCAATGCGCTAGCCCTAGAACAGGAACACCGCGCTTATTTTAGACGTACGTGAGTTCTTCAGTGTATGTTTGTAAAAACTCCAATAATCCTGTTTATTCGCTGGGCTACTTTGTTGCCACCGTTCACACTTTCTGCAGAAAGAATACGGGACAAAATGTAGCACATTACACTTTCGGTAAGTTGAAAGGAGGAAACTGAATGTGCTTTAACACATTTTCTGCGAAGTGACCCACCGGTGGTCACTTAGGTGATTTTCATAGTGCTGCCGACCCACCTGCAGTTACTAACTCATTTTTTAGAAATATTTGATGAAAGCTAAATAAAAGCCCGATCCAGTTAAAGTTTGCTATTTTCAAAGTTGATTGCCACAATTGACTTTAAATTTGAATTGAATATTGAACTTCAGTTTAACCACTTTCAGTTAACGTGTTAAGTGATAACATAGTGAAGTTTTGATTGTTTTTTATATAGCAGATTCTTAAAGTATTGCATTAACCCGTACAGAAAATTTCCCGTCATTTTTGATCAAATGAAGAAAATGTGAGGCTCCAGGCTGAAGAATAGGTAGGCCTTATTTTTGTAGAAACAGAATAGGTCTCTTGATTTGTTATAACCCATTTTTTAGGTTCACTTCTGTCCTGTTTTTTAGCACCTTTTACTTTCTTCTGCTTCGTCAATTTCTATCTTGATCCATGATCATCCTTTCTAACTCACTGTTTCTGCGCACAGGCGATCTTGTGCACAAACGCACGTTGTGTATATAGTTTTACTGTTTTCTTGACCCTTTTACCGCTATGTAAAGTACCGGTAGTACACGCAGGAATTTCCATACTACTGCTGACCGACCGGTAGTCACAAACTCAATTTTCATAAATACTTATTCAAAGCTAAATGAACGCACAATCCAGTTAATGTTTGCTGTTTTCAAAAATTTTCACTGCAATTGACTTTGAATTTGAGCAGAATATTGAGTGTAACGCATTTGTTAACGCGTTAGCTACATACTAAGTGGTGCCATCATCATTCTTTTCATTGGAACACATTTGGTATGTGCAGAGAGGCTTCAAATAACTTATCTTATGTGAGTAACCAATGATCTTTTCCTGATAGATATTTCATACCGACTCTTCAGCGAGCTTTTATGGGAATGCTTCGTTGGTATTGAATGGTTTTACACTCTCGAAAAACATGAGCTACCAATTTCTAGGCCTCTAAATTAAACATAAGTTATACAACCCGGCCAATTTGGCCACTTTGACAGCTTGGTTCTCACCGTTCCCGTTATTTTCAGTGAAAACATAGACTAAAATTAGCCACTTTGATAGCTTGGTTCTCACCGTTCACGTTATTTTCAGTAAAAACATAGACTAAAATTCAACACACTGGGCTGAGATCCAACATAGGGGAAAATTTACCGTTTTTGCATGCCGTATAGCAGATACCGATTTGTTTCAAATACCCTTACTACGAGAATTTTTTGATTAAATTAGTTTAACTTGCTGGCTCGACGAGGCACAGGTGGTCTACAGCAGTTGTATTTATTATCTACAACAGTGAAGAGCGGTGCACTTGGTAGTAATGCTGGAGTCGGTGATGTCAAACGTAGGAACCTGGAGCTGTGTCACCACCACGGTAGTGTGGTGGTGCAGTGGTGGTGCAGCGGTGGTGCAGGCATGGTGCAGCGGTGGTGCAGGCATGGTGCAGCGGTGGTGCAGGCATGGTGCAGCGGTGGTGCAGGCATGGTGCAGCGGTGGTGCAGGCATGGTGCAGCGGTGGTGCAGGCATGGTGCAGCGGTGGTGCAGGCATGGTGCAGTGGTGGTGCAGGCATGGTGCAGTGGTGGTGCAGGCATGGTGCAGTGGTGGTGCAGGCATGGTGCAGTGGTGGTGCAGGCATGGTGCAGCGGTGGTGCAGGCATGGTGCAGCGGTGGTGCAGGCATGGTGCAGCAGCTGCAGTTTAGTTGATGACAGTTTAGAGCAATCGCGACCTTAAAATTTAGAGGTGCAAATTTGTTTTCAAGTTTTTCATAAAGATCCTCTTATTCCATTTTAATTTGCAAAAAGAGTTGCCTTTTTCTGTCTGATCTCCCCCCAAAAAAGCTATGCTAAGTTTGAAAAGCGCTCCTTGCTCTCTGATTCCCCCTATAGTTTGGTTGTATTAAAACCACGTCGAGACGAAATGTCCGCCGTTATCAGCTCTATCTGCAGGAAAATCGATCGCTATCTCATGTTGACCGCGCGGTGAGCTATAGCGTTGTATCCTCGTCGTAATTACTACGCATCGGTGATATAGCGCGCTGTCTCGTGCTCTGTGCTCTCTAATGTTGCTAATATTCCGTGCTTTCTAATATTGCTAATATTCTTCTTCAACTTTTATCGTTCTTTCTCAACTCGCTGTTACTGTGCCCTTACTGTGCCCCTTCTGCACAGATTCCGCGTTCCCTTTATCTCCATACTAAATGGTACCTTCGTTTCTTCGGAACTCTTTTTTTTGGCAGGTAGGGATGCTTAAACTAACACCTAATCTAATTTTATCTAATCCTACAAAAATGAGAACTGAAGCCAAGTTGTTCCTTGCCTTCATATTTCGCCAGACTGCAGCTTAGTGTGGCCTCTTCATCTGTATCAAGAATAGGTTTTCAGTTTTTTTTCACATTTTCGTCGAAAAACGAGTGAAAATAAATTTCTAAGAACACGTGTATATTAGAAATTGTGCCGTCGTATTTTCATACGCTTAATCTAATTTTATATTCGTCTCCAAGTCTGCCGTAAGTATAAACATTGAGTAGATCTTGGTATGAATTTTAAATTGAGCTGAAACCGATTGTTGAACAGCATGGTCAGCGCTCTTTAAATAAACTTATTCAAATCTATAGAGTCATTTCGCTACTATACGTCACTCCACCGCCACCTATAACCCTGTCACACCTGTCACTACGTCCCCCGAACCGTCAACCAACCACCACCCATCACCTCTCCACCACCCATCACCCTTCCACCACCATCATCCCGCCCCCAGATCGGGATGTATGGTTCGAAACTCATTGGATTTGGAGTCGATGGAGCAGGGAGTTAAATCTTGGTGGCAGACGAGGGCTTCATCAGCGCCGCGCTGCAAATTTTGCGTGCGGCGGCGCTCTGTTTCATGAATATTTTAATTTTAATGCGGGGGTAATGTGGGTGTGAGCGGAGGAGCTGTGGGAGCTTGAGTTGTGGCCTTCGTTATTTGGTGTTGTGTGGCATGTAGCGTGGTGTGTGTTGCGGGCATGGCTTTGTTGTTTGGGGTCTTCTGGTGTGTGTTGCGTGGTGTGTGTTGCGGGCATGGCTTTGTTGTTTGGGGTCTTCTGGTGTGTGTTGCGTGGTGTGTGTTGCGGGCATGGCTTTGTTGTTTGGGGTCTTCTGGTGTGTGTTGCGTGGTGTGTGTTGCGGGCATGGCTTTGTTGTTTGGGGTCTTCTGGTGTGTGTTGCGTGGTGTGTGTTGCGGGCATGGCTTTGTTGTTTGGTGTCTTCTGGTGTGTGTTGCGTGGTGTGTGTTGCGGGCATGGCGCTTTGATGTTTGGTGTCTTCTGGTGTGTGTTGCGTGGTGTGTGTTGCGGGCATGGCGCTTTGATGTTTGGTGTCTTCTGGTGTGTGTTGCGTGGTGTGTGTTGCGGGCATGGCTTTGTTGTTTGGTGTCTTCTGGTGTGTGTTGCGTGGTGTGTGTTGCGGGCATGGCTTTGTTGTTTGGGGTCTTCTGGTGTGTGTTGCGTGGTGTGTGTTGCGGGCATGGCTTTGTTGTTTGGTGTCTTCTGGTGTGTGTTGCGTGGTGTGTGTTGCGGGCATGGCTTTGTTGTTTGGTGTCTTTTGGTGTGTGTTGCGTGGTGTGTGTTGCGGGCATGGCTTTGTTGTTTGGGGTCTTCTGGTGTGTGTTGCGTGGTGTGTGTTGCGGGCATGGCTTTGTTGTTTGGTGTCTTCTGGTGTGTGTTGCGTGGTGTGTGTTGCGGGCATGGCTTTGTTGTTTGGTGTCTTCTGGTGTGTGTTGCGTGGTGTGTGTTGCGGGCATGGCTTTGTTGTTTGGTGTCTTCTGGTGTGTGTTGCGTGGTGTGTGTTGCGGGCATGGCTTTGTTGTTTGGGGTCTTCTGGTGTGTGTTGCGTGGTGTGTGTTGCGGGCATGGCTTTGTTGTTTGGGGTCTTCTGGTGTGTGTTGCGTGGTGTGTGTTGCGGGCATGGCTTTGTTGTTTGGTGTCTTCTGGTGTGTGTTGCGTGGTGTGTGTTGCGGGCATGGCTTTGTTGTTTGGTGTCTTCTGGTGTGTGTTGCGTGGTGTGTGTTGCGGGCATGGCTTTGTTGTTTGGTGTCTTCTGGTGTGTGTTGCGTGGTGTGTGTTGCGGGCATGGCTTTGTTGTTTGGGGTCTTCTGGTGTGTGTTGCGTGCATGGTGTGTGTTGCGGGCATGGCTTTGATGTTTGGTGTCTTCTGGTGTGTGTTGCGTGGTGTGTGTTGCGGGCATGGCTTAGTTGCTTGGTGTCTTCTGGTGTGTGTTGCGTGGTGTGTGTTGCGTGCATGGCTTTGTTGTTTGGTGTCTTCTGGTGTGTGTTGCGTGGTGTGTGTTGCGTGCATGGCTTTGTTGTTTGGTGTCTTCTGGTGTGTGTTGCGTGGTGTGTGTTGCGTGCATGGCTTTGTTGTTTGTTGTCTTCTGGTGTGTGTTGCGTGGTGTGTGTTGCGGGCATGGCTTTGTTGTTTGTTGTCTTCTGGTGTGTTGCGTGGTGTGTGTTGCGTGCATGGCTTTGTTGTTTGTTGTCTTCTGGTGTGTGTTGCGTGGTGTGTGTTGCGGGCATGGCTTTGTTGTTTGTTGTCTTCTGGTGTGTTGCGTGGTGTGTGTTGCGGGCATGGCTTTGTTGTTTGTTGTCTTCTGGTGTGTGTTGCGTGGTGTGTGTTGCGGGCATGGCGCTTTGATGTTTGTTGTCTTCTGGTGTGTGTTGCGTGGTGTGTGTTGCGTGCATGGCTTTGTTGTTTGTTGTCTTCTGGTGTGTGTTGCGTGGTGTGTGTTGCGTGCATGGCTTTGATGTTTGTTGTCTTCTGGTGTGTGTTGCGTGGTGTGTGTTGCGTGCATGGCTTTGTTGTTTGTTGTCTTCTGGTGTGTGTTGCGTGGTGTGTGTTGCGGGCATGGCGCTTTGATGTTTGTTGTCTTCTGGTGTGTGTTGCGTGGTGTGTGTTGCGGGCATGGCTTTGTTGTTTGTTGTCTTCTGGTGTGTTGCGTGGTGTGTGTTGCGTGCATGGCTTTGTTGTTTGTTGTCTTCTGGTGTGTGTTGCGTGGTGTGTGTTGCGGGCATGGCTTTGTTGTTTGTTGTCTTCTGGTGTGTTGCGGGGTGTGTGTTGCGGGCATGGCTTTGTTGTTTGTTGTCTTCTGGTGTGTTGCGGGGTGTGTGTTGCGGGCATGGCTTTGTTGTTTGGTGTCTTCTGGTGTGTTGCGGGGTGTGTGTTGCGGGCATGGCTTTGTTGTTTGTTGTCTTCTGGTGTGTTGCGGGGTGTGTGTTGCGGGCATTGCTTTGTTGTTTGGTGTCTTCTGGTGTGTGTTGCGTGGTGTGTGTTGGGGGCATGGTGTGTGTTGCGTGGTGTGTGTTGCGTGGTGTGTTGCGTGGTGTGTGTTGCGTGGTGTGTGTTGCGTGGTGTGTGTTGCGTGGTGTGTGTTGCGGGCATGGCTTTGTTGTTTGTTGTCTTCTGGTGTGTGTTGCGTGGTGCGTGTTGCGTGGTGTGTGTTGCGTGGTGTGTGTTGCGTGGTGTGTGTTGCGTGGTGTGTGTTGCGTGGTGTGTGTTGCGTGGTGTGTGTTGCGGGCATGGCTTTGTTGTTTGGTGTCTTCTGGTGTGTGTTGCGTGGTGTGTGTTGCGTGGTGTGTGTTGCGGGCATGGCTTTGTTGTTTGTTGTCTTCTGGTGTGTGTTGCGTGGTGTGTGTTGCGTGCATTGTGTGTGTTGCGTGGTGTGTGTTGCGTGGTGTGTGTTGCGGGCATGGTGTGTGTTGCGTGGTGTGTGTTGCGTGGTGTGTGTTGCGTGGTGTGTGTTGCGTGGTGTGTGTTGCGTGGTGTGTGTTGCGTGGTGTGTGTTGCGTGGTGTGTGTTGCGTGGTGTGTGTTGCGGGCATGGCTTTGTTGTTTGGTGTCTTCTGGTGTGTGTTGCGTGGTGTGTGTTGCGGGCATGGCTTTGTTGTTTGGTGTCTTCTGATGTGTGTTGCGTGGTGTGTGTTGCGGGCATGGCTTTGTTGTTTGTTGTATTCTGGTGTGTGTTGCGTGGTGTGTGTTGCGGGCATGGCTTTGTTGTTTGGTGTCTTCTGGTGTGTTGCGTGGTGTGTGTTGCGGGCATGGCTTTGTTGTTTGGTGTCTTCTGGTGTGTGTTGCGTGGCGTGTGTTGCGGGCATGGCTTTGTTGTTTGGTGTCTTCTGATGTGTGTTGCGTGGTGTGTGTTGCGGGCATGGCTTTGTTGTTTGGTGTCTTCTGATGTGTGTTGCGTGGTGTGTGTTGCGGGCATGGCTTTGTTGTTTGGTGTCTTCTGGTGTGTGTTGCGTGGTGTGTGTTGCGTGCATGGCTTTGTTGTTTGGTGTCTTCTGGTGTGTGTTGCGTGGTGTGTGTTGCGGGCATGGCTTTGTTGTTTGGTGTCTTCTGATGTGTGTTGCGTGGTGTGTGTTGCGGGCATGGCTTTGTTGTTTGGTGTCTTCTGGTGTGTGTTGCGTGGTGTGTGTTGCGGGCATGGCTTTGTTGTTTGGTGTCTTCTGGTGTGTGTTGCGTGGTGTGTGTTGCGGGCATGGCTTTGTTGTTTGGTGTCTTCTGATGTGTGTTGCGTGGTGTGTGTTGCGGGCATGGCTTTGTTGTTTGGTGTCTTCTGGTGTGTGTTGCGTGGTGTGTGTTGCGGGCATGGCTTTGTTGTTTGGTGTCTTCTGATGTGTGTTGCGTGGTGTGTGTTGCGTGCATGGCTTTGTTGTTTGGTGTCTTCTGGTGTGTGTTGCGTGGTGTGTGTTGCGGGCATGGCTTTGTTGTTTGGTGTCTTCTGGTGTGTGTTGCGTGGTGTGTGTTGCGGGCATGGCTTTGTTGTTTGGTGTCTTCTGGTGTGTGTTGCGTGGTGTGTGTTGCGGGCATGGCTTTGTTGTTTGGTGTCTTCTGGTGTGTGTTGCGTGCATGGTGTGTGTTGCGGGCATGGCTTTGTTGTTTGGTGTCTTCTGATGTGTGTTGCGTGGTGTGTGTTGCGGGCATGGCTTTGTTGTTTGGTGTCTTCTGATGTGTGTTGCGTGGTGTGTGTTGCGGGCATGGCTTTGTTGTTTGGTGTCTTCTGATGTGTGTTGCGTGGTGTGTGTTGCGGGCATGGCTTTGTTGTTTGGTGTCTTCTGGTGTGTGTTGCGTGCATGGTGTGTGTTGCGGGCATGGCTTTGTTGTTTGGTGTCTTCTGGTGTGTGTTGCGTGCATGGTGTGTGTTGCGGGCATGGCTTTGTTGTTTGGTGTCTTCTGGTGTGTGTTGCGTGGTGTGTGTTGCGGGCATGGCTTTGTTGTTTGGTGTCTTCTGGTGTGTGTTGCGTGGTGTGTGTTGCGGGCATGGCTTTGTTGTTTGGTGTCTTCTGGTGTGTGTTGCGTGCATGGTGTGTGTGGCGGGCATGGCTTTGTTGTTTGGTGTCTTCTGGTGTGTGTTGCGTGCATGGTGTGTGTTGCGGGCATGGCTTTGTTGTTTGGTGTCTTCTGATGTGTGTTGCGTGGTGTGTGTTGCGGGCATGGCTTTGTTGTTTGGTGTCTTCTGGTGTGTGTTGCGTGGTGTGTGTTGCGGGCATGGCTTTGTTGTTTGGTGTCTTCTGGTGTGTGTTGCGTGCATGGTGTGTGTTGCGGGCATGGCTTTGTTGTTTGGTGTCTTCTGATGTGTGTTGCGTGGTGTGTGTTGCGTGCATGGCTTTGTTGTTTGGTGTCTTCTGGTGTGTGTTGCGTGGTGTGTGTTGCGGGCATGGCTTTGTTGTTTGGTGTCTTCTGATGTGTGTTGCGTGGTGTGTGTTGCGGGCATGGCTTTGTTGTTTGGTGTCTTCTGGTGTGTGTTGCGGGGTGTGTGTTGCGGGCATGGCTTTGTTGTTTGGTGTCTTCTGGTGTGTGTTGCGTGCATGGTGTGTGTTGCGGGCATGGCTTTGTTGTTTGGTGTCTTCTGATGTGTGTTGCGTGGTGTGTGTTGCGGGCATGGCTTTGTTGTTTGGTGTCTTCTGATGTGTGTTGCGTGCATGGTGTGTGTTGCGGGCATGGCTTTGTTGTTTGGTGTCTTCTGATGTGTGTTGCGTGGTGTGTGTTGCGGGCATGGCTTTGTTGTTTGGTGTCTTCTGGTGTGTGTTGCGTGGTGTGTGTTGCGTGCATGGTGTGTGTTGCGTGCATGAGGGGGTATAGCAAGCGCCAGGTACGTGCAGCAAATCAAGTTGCTCGCTACCACCCGTCGTATACAAGTAGCTACCAGTAACACACCAGCACCGAAGTATCGCGTCACAAATCAGTGTGTCATGGACCGATACGACACACAGAAGCGTGCTATCTATATTCAACTGTAATGAAGTCCCGATACCCAATTTTTTGAGGTGTCGATGCCGATACTTTTATTTTACAATAAATAGTAATACACATTGTTATTAAGGAACAATTACGCGCTATTAGGCAACTCACGATTGCACTTCTGTACAACCAATATTTATTTCATTTTTGGTGGTGCACGAGTTTATTTATTTACAAATTTAAATTGCGTTTATGAGGAGAAATAAATTCAAAGTTTAACAGCGTATGTATATTCACTAATAATTTCATTTTCATTTTACAGTGAGTCCTAACACAGTCTAGTTTCAAGCTTCTAAGTTGTAGCATGATTCCACTGTAGAAACTTTTGAACTGCAGCGATATAAAATGTTTTTAAGTTTTTAGTAACAAAATTACAATTCAGAAATCTTTGACGAGCTGCGTTATAAAATTACGGGATAACTAAGAAGAAAGATGAAAGAAAAAAATCCATAATCCCCTGATAAACATTTGGATTATTGATGGCTTGAAGTTTGCACAGACAGTTTTCAAATTATTTTTAAAAGAATGAAGAATAAAACTCTACGTTGTATGAATACCAGGAATTTATACACAGCGTGAGCTCAGGTACGTTACAGTATTCTTTGCGCATAGAAAATGAAAAAAAAAGTTCAATAAGAAAGTGGGAGGTGCTGAAAATCTAGCATTGAACCGAAAAACAAATGGTGTTATTTTAAAAAGAACCTAATTTATTCGAACAAAGAGTAAGGTCTACCAAACAGTAATTCCGGTTGAACTTATAGTATTTAAGACGTTCACTGCGTTTTCGCGGTTGTTAACAGTTCGTTTCGTTAGATCGTAAGTTGCAGAATTGGGAAATCAACTTAACTGCTCGAAAACAATTTTATCCTTCCTAAGAAAAGTGAAAAATACAATTGCACGATACATTTGACCTCGTATAAGTTATTTTTTTACAAGATTACGAAACAGATGAAATGTCATTCATTTATACCGTTAGGTGAATGAGCAATTTACCGAATGGTGCACACATGGTCCAATACGAAGGGAAAGTGTTAAGCCTAAATAGATACGCCAGTCATAATCCTGTCAGTGAATCAACCAATACAAATTTTATTTAAAGATGAAACTCAACGGTGATACAGTCCATCAAGATAATACTTTATACTGTACTCCTACGAGGTAAGGGTTAATATCTTTAATAACCGTGCATTAAATACTGAAATTCGAAATTAATACAGTTTAAATACAATTGCTTGCAATTGAAAATTAATTTACTCGAGAAATATATTTTGCAATTATTTATACGAAGTTACTATGTATGTAAAATAAACAATATGCATTATTCGTTATGGAAATTTTAAAATAAGTATCATCTTGCCAGCATGCTTGCGTCGTATCAGGCTAATACGTGTTCTTGCGTGTTTGTGAATGCGCGTACGGACACTCAAGCACCTTTTTCTGTGTAAGTGAAATAGGTTATGGCAGTAATTATTCTTGTTCAATTGTAACTTTCGTAATGTTCAACATTAAGTCTAACTTTTATTACAATATCTGATGAATAAATAAATTTACACTAGTTATAATGTTTGTTATTAAGCTTTTCTTCCAAAATTTTGCATTACCGGTCTCGTGAAAGTGATGTAAAAGTATCGGAGTATTGGCTAAGATCCTTAATTTTTTTTGGACGCCGATACCGATTCTCGAGAAAAAGGCCGATACCACCGATACCGAGTCACGCTCCTCATCACCAACGTCATCCCCACTCATAAGTTACCGCTCCGCATTTACCGGTCCCATGAGAGCACCGTTTTTACCACTGAACACTATCATCGCTGATGATTTTAGGGTGATTGATACTTCGTTCCGTGATTTTGAACTCAAGGATTTCGAATCGTTGATAATTTTCTGGGAAAAAGCAATTTCAAATAACATGCTGAAATCTTCTCCCCTACAGATAGCTATAGTAAATGTATAGATGTCTTTGTTTTCTGTTGCTTATTATTTTGATACTAAGTTTAGAACTTATCATAGATCGTGACTGTATTCCTACGCAGCATTGATCATACTTTGTATTTTATTCCCGGAACATTTTCTTTTTTTTTTTTTTGACGGAAGAGGATTAATTTTATTAGCATTTTCTTCGCATTCAAATTTGTAGGGAATCTAAAATACAAGCACATTGAACATCTGTTAACCTCTTTTTCTCGAAATCCCCTCAGGGGGATACGACTATTGTATCTATGGGAATTAGCGCTCCCAGGGAAACAATGTGAGGGCCCGATCTAAAGGTTAGGTAGGCTTTCTTTTTGTTGTTATAAAATAGGTTTTTGTTTTGTTATGGACAATCTTTTTTCGGTTCACTGCTGTCCTGTTTTTCAGCACCTACTACTTTCTTCTTCAACTTTTTCTTGCTTCATGAAATTTTTTCCTAGCTTACTGTTTCTGTGCACCTTGTGCGTAGATTCCGCGTTCCCTCAACTCCATACTAAATGGTGCCTTCCTCTTTCCTCTCTTAGAACATCTTTGTCGTGGTTAACGGAGGCTAAAAATTTCTTATATAATAATAATAATAATAACATATGTTAACCTGTCTCATTTCTGGCACCGTAAGTTGTGTGGTGCGAAGTGTTGCACAACTTGACATAGAGCGTTCAATGTGTGGGGGCGGGGCGTTGTCCCTTAACGGTTCGTTCAAAAGCGCTGAACTCAGGCTTTCATCTCAGGTGTTCACGCCATCTGAATTCTTGTCACCTTTTCACGTGTTTGCATCTGCGCGTTCACTTTGTATTTTGAGCATTTCAGGTTGGAGTGGACCGTAGGATATGGCAATTTCTAAGAATCTTTCTAAATTTCAATAATTGCATGCCTATAAAGAGATCCTTCCCTTGATCTAACTCTTGCAACAAGAAATTGAAAGAGTTAAAGCTTTCTTTTCCGCTCGACATTCACATGGCCGAGGTTTCGGGTCGGACATTTTGTGAGGTCATTTCAGAACAAGACGCAGAAGCGAGAACAACAAGAAACTTTTCGTTGCGTTCTCCAGGAGGACGGATTGGCTTCAAATATTGACGGGACACTGACCAGCGTGTTTGTGTGTGTGAAGAATTTTAAATTTAGGAGTTCACATGCAATGCATTTCGTTATATACCGTAGACTTATTTATTACTCATTGCACTGACTTTTTATTTATCTGTGTGCTTTCATGTACCTGTTTCCATTGTTGTGTTGTTGATTGATTATTCCTTGACGTTCTTCTTGTCTTTTTACTTGTGGCCTTTGTACACACCTCCTGCTCCCCTCCATATTGTTATTCTTATTCTTCTACACTCCCCACAAACTTTCTTCCATTTCTGTTCATACTCAACATTTCCCGTACTCCTTTTTATGTATTTTTAGCCAACTTTTCCGCGTCTTTTTGTCGTCCCACAAGCTCGTCCAAAGCCCAGCCCTTTCTCGCGCGGCGCACGAGCCGCACACGTCCGCAACAAGTTTGCAGGCCCCTGCGCTGCCTGAACGGATCGCCCGCATTTGTGGACGTCGGCTGTTGGCAAATAAAATGTTCCTGCCGTCCTGCAACGATAAATAAAATGTGGCGGTATACCAGTTCTGCCATTACCGGGCCCCAATTTCTTTCCCTGCCCGTAACGGAAACGGAGCTTGTTAGCACTCGAGCGGTGCGAGTCTAGGGTGTTACTGAGCCAATTGTCTTGTTTTAAGCGTTGCGTGAGTGTAGGTTCACACAACGCTCAGTTAAAAACTTCAACTGTACTTTAAACTATTTCTCTAAAAAGTTTAAAAACCTGGGCTTTAAACTGTATCCTGAAAAATTTTGCAAAGAAAACTGTACTTAAAACTGTATTTAATGGTAGAAAAATGAACTTGAAACGCTACACGCTGGTGTCGCGGTGGACTTGGACGCAGCTGTAGCGGTGGACTTGGACGCAGCTGTAGCGGTGGACTTGGACGCAGCTGTAGCGGTGGACTTGGACGCAGCTGTAGCGGTGGACTTGGACGCAGCTGTAGCGGTGGACTTGGACGCAGCTATAGCGGTAGACTTGGACGCAGCTGTAGCGGTAGACTTGGACGCAGCTGTAGCGGTAGACGTGGACGCAACTGTAGCGGTAGACTTGGACGCAGCTGTAGCGGTAGACTTGGACGCAGCTGTAGCGGTAGACTTGGACGCAGCTGTAGCGGTAGACTTGGACGCAGCTGTAGCGCTAGACTTGGACGCAGCTGTAGCGGTAGACTTGGACGCAGCTGTAGCGGTAGACTTGGACGCAGCTGTAGCGGTAGACTTGGACGCAGCTGTAGCGGTAGACTTGGACGCAGCTGTAGCGGTAGACTTGGACGCAGCTGTAGCGGTAGACTTGGACGCAGCTGTAGCGGTAGACTTGGACGCAGGTGTAGCGGTAGACTTGGACGCAGGTGTAGCGGTAGACTTGGACGCAGCTGTAGCGGTAGACTTGGACGCACCTGTAGCGGTAGACTTGGACGCAGCTGTAGCGGTAGACTTGGACGCAGCTGTAGCGGTAGACTTGGACGCAGGTGTAGCGGTAGACTTGGACGCAGGTGTAGCGGTAGACTTGGACGCAGGTGTAGCGGTAGACTTGGACGCAGGTGTAGCGGTAGACTTGGACGCAGGTGTAGCGGTAGACTTGGACGCAGCTGTAGCGGTAGACTTGGACGCAGCTGTAGCGGTAGACTTGGACGCAGCTGTAGCGGTAGACTTGGACGCAGCTGTAGCGGTAGACTTGGACGCAGCTGTAGCGGTAGACTTGGACGCAGCTGTAGCGGTAGACTTGGACGCAGCTGTAGCGGTAGACTTGGACGCAGCTGTAGCGGTAGACTTGGACGCAGCTGTCGAGAAGATTTAGACGTAAATGTAACTTTAAACTTTGAAGCAGCGAGGTAACCCCTCAGGGGGATACAACTATTGTATCTATGGGAATTAGCGCTCCCAGGGGGACAATGTGAGGGCCCGAGCTAAAGGTTAGGTAGGTTTTCTTTTTGTTAAAATAGAATAGGTTTTGTTGTGTTACGGACCATCTTTTTTCGGTTCACTGCTGTCCTGTTTTTCACCGCCTACCACTTTCTTCTTCAACTTTTTCTTGTTTCATGAACTTCTTTCTTAGCTTTCTGTTTCTGTGCCCTTTCTGCATAGATTCCACGTTCCCTTAACTCCATACTAAATGGTGCCTTCTTCCTTCCTCTCTTTACATCTCATTTGTTGAGGATAGGGAGGCTTAAACTAACTAATAAACATAAACAGCAGCGAGGTAAAAGCAGCGATATGAGGTGACCAGGTGATGAAACTTTGCTGAATTGCTGCGATCTCAGCACTACGAGCAGCGTCCCCAATGTACGAGCGTCTGCACGATGCGCTCGGTCGAGTATCACGTGACCGGCTTCGAGAAGAGCATTTTATATAATGCGAATTTTCAGCTTCTACGCTAATCCTCGACGATCAGAACGCGTGTGCGAAGGTATTTTATTCCGCTGTCCGGACTCTATCGAGTTGTGGTTGGCAGCGGCGAGCTTGTAGAAAAGGGAAACATTCCTGTCTTTCAAAACGTCTTTTGCTCGTGCTCAAACCTCAGTCACTGTGCAAGAAGGCGATGAAATAAAGCTAAGTTGTGGACCAGGGGTTGTTTTCTGGAACAATTAACGTCGTCACAGCGATATAGCTCGCTACGTAAGTTTTTCTGAGATGACTTACTTCTGTGACAGCTGAAATTTTGTAAAGGTCAGACAGGACCAATTGTATGTTACATGTAAGGCGTTCTTCATCGTTGTACTTACATCAACGGGAAGAAAAGCGTCTCATTAACCCCGAATTCTTTATATCCACCTGATATATTGGCATGAAGATCTACTCAGTAAAATGACCGCCAATATTGCGCATGTAACTACAGCCCCAGTCGGTACAGGAACTAAATTGATCCCGCGTTTTTGCCACCATTTTCATTAAGGACGCCAGAAAATGCAAGTTTCATCAGACAAATAAGAAAGCTTATGTTCTTGGCAGATAGGAAGCCCGCCAGGTATCTCAGCCATCAGGCTTTACGCACGCGTAAAATGCTGTGTTTAATAACTGTTTAATGAGATGTATAATAAAAGATTAGTGAGTTTATAGCGGGAGCTGAAGAACAAAGAGGGTTTTGTTTGCAAGCGCGCATTAAATAACACAAAGCGCATTAATAACGTGCGAAAACTCATTAAATAACATGCGAAAGAACACTAAATTATGTGCGAAAGCGCGTTCAATAGCGTGCGAAAGCGTGTTAAATAGAGTGCGAAAGCGCGTTAAATAGCGTGCGAAAGCGCGTTAAATAGCGAGCGAATGCGCGTTAAATAGCGTGCAAAAGCGCGTTAAATAGCGTGCGAACGCGCGTTAAATAGCGTGCAAAAGCGTGTTAAATAGCGTGCAAAAGCGCGTTAAATAGCGTGCGAACGCGCGTTAAATAGCGAGCGAAAGCGCGTTAAATAGCGTGCGAAAGCGCGTCAAAAAGCGTGCAAAAGCGCGTTAAAAAGCGTGCGAAAGCGCGTTAAAAAGCGTGCGAAAGCGTGTTAAATAGAGTGCGAAAGCGCGTTAAATAGCGTGCGAAAGCGCGTTAAATAGCGAGCGAATGCGCGTTAAATAGCGTGCAAAAGCGCGTTAAATAGCGTGCGAACGCGCGTTAAATAGCGTGCAAAAGCGTGTTAAATAGCGTGCAAAAGCGCGTTAAATAGCGTGCGAACGCGCGTTAAATAGCGAGCGAAAGCGCGTTAAATAGCGTGCGAAAGCGCGTCAAAAAGCGTGCAAAAGCGCGTTAAAAAGCGTGCGAAAGCGCGTTAAAAAGCGTGCGAAAGCGCGTTAAATAGCGTGCGAAAGCGCGTTAAATAGCGTGCGAAAGCGCGTCAAAAAGCGTGCAAAAGCGCGTTAAAAAGCGTGCGAAAGCGCGTTAAAAAGCGTGCGAAAGCGCGTTAAATAGCGTGCGAAAGCGCGTTAAATAGCGTGCGAAAGCGCGTTAACACGTTCACCGCTGTTAACGATTTGTACAATTGGGTTGTGAGTAGCAGAATTTAGTAATCGACTTTACCGCTCGAGTACATTTTATCCATTCTTCGACATTTTACCTTGTGTGATGTTATTTTTTTAAAAGGTCTCGAAACAGATGAAATGGCGTTCATTCATACAAGACGTGAATGAATTATTTACCTAGTCGTTCCCACATGGGCAATACGCGGGGGCGTGTTGAACAACTTATGATAAAGCATTAAATATAACGTGAAAGTACATTAAATAACACGTGGAGGCGGATGAAATAAAACATGGTGGCACGTAAAATGATACATGGAGGCGCGTGAAATAACACATGAAAGTGCGTGAAATAACACATGAACTCGTACGACTAAACTCACGAATTTCAGCACTGCGGACACCTCCGCTGGTGTCTCACTGGCCGCACTCCCTGATGTAATTTTCAAGAGGAAGAGCTGATGACTTCCATTGGACACTGGAATTTGCAGAGGCAGCGAGCGCTGAAACGATCGTAATTAAAATGTGGAATTTAATCAATTCACCGCCGTCACCAGATGCAATCTCAACCTGTAATGAAATTCTCGATCATCAATGGTAACTGTGTGTTCTGTGTGTGCGCAAACGTGCGGCTCTGTCTTGGTACACAGGCGTGGCTGGTGAGCGTCACGCCTCACTGACGGGCACAAGGCGTCACTGACGAGTACAAGGCGTCACTGACGAGTACAAGGCGTCACTGACGAGCACGAGGCGTCACTGACGAGCACGAGGCGTCACTGACGAGCACGAGGCGTCACTGACGAGCACGAGGCGTCACTGACGAGCACGAGGCGTCACTGACGAGCACGAGGCGTCACTGACGAGCACGAGGCGTCACTGACGAGCACGAGGCGTCACTGACGAGCACGAGGCGTCACTGACGAGCACGAGGCGTCACTGACGAGCACGAGGCGTCACTGACGAGCACGAGGCGTCACTGACGAGCACGAGGCGTCACTGACGAGCACGAGGCGTCACTGACGAGCACGAGGCGTCACTGACGAGCACGAGGCGTCACTGACGAGCACGAGGCGTCACTGACGAGCACGAGGCGTCACTGACGAGCACGAGGCGTCACTGACGAGCACGAGGCGTCACTGACGAGCACGAGGCGTCACTGACGAGCACGAGGCGTCACTGACGAGCACGAGGCGTCACTGACGAGCACGAGGCGTCACTGACGAGCACGAGGCGTCACTGACGAGCACGAGGCGTCACTGACGAGCACGAGGCGTCACTGACGAGCACGAGGCGTCACTGACGAGCACGAGGCGTCACTGACGAGCACGAGGCGTCACTGACGAGCACGAGGCGTCACTGACGAGCACGAGGCGTCACTGACGAGCACGAGGCGTCACTGACGAGCACGAGGCGTCACTGACGAGCACGAGGCGTCACTGACGAGCACGAGGCGTCACTGACGAGCACGAGGCGTCACTGACGAGCACGAGGCGTCACTGACGAGCACGAGGCGTCACTGACGAGCACGAGGCGTCACTGACGAGCACGAGGCGTCACTGACGAGCACGAGGCGTCACTGACGAGCACGAGGCGTCACTGACGAGCACGAGGCGTCACTGACGAGCACGAGGCGTCACTGACGAGCACGAGGCGTCACTGACGAGCACGAGGCGTCACTGACGAGCACGAGGCGTCACTGACGAGCACGAGGCGTCACTGACGAGCACGAGGCGTCACTGGCGAGCACGAGGCGTCACTGGCGAGCACGAGGCGTCACTGGCGAGCACGAGGCGTCACTGGCGAGCACGAGGCGTCACTGGCGAGCACGAGGCGTCACTGGCGAGCACGAGGCGTCACTGGCGAGCACGAGGCGTCACTGGCGAGCACGAGGCGTCACTGGCGAGCACGAGGCGTCACTGGCGAGCACGAGGCGTCACTGACGAGCACGAGGCGTCACTGACGAGCACGAGGCGTCACTGACGAGCACGAGGCGTCACTGACGAGCACGAGGCGTCACTTTACTATCATCACGCATGACACTACAATTGCACACTAAACCTCACAATTTTACCAGCATCTGAAATCACGTACAGGCGTCATGCACTTGGGTTAAGTAAGGTATCACTGAACTGAATCAGGCTCCACTGACTAGAGCTGGGTGGGATCTATTAAGATGACTCAGTATAAATTTGAGGTTAATCTGGGTAATTAGAAAGTAAATTGAAGGTAGGTTGAGGTTAATCAAGGTATGGAGGCATGAATTAATCACATTCATTCTTCAAGTAGCATCTCTTTAAGCTCGTTACGTAGCATCAAAATCGTTTCAAAAACATTATTCCAGCGTTCATTCCACCGCACCAGCAACATCTCCCAGGTATCTACCTCTAAATACCTCATCGCTTGAATTGAACATTTTTCCGACAACAAACTCATCACACACCTTCTTGATGATATCACGAACATAAATAACGTCATCGTCCTCTCCAATGCACCAGCAACATCTCTCAGACATCTACCTTCAAATACCTTATCGCTTGAATTGAACATTTTTCCGACAACAAACTCATTACACACCTTCTTGATGATATCACGAACATAAATAGCGTCATCGTCCTCTCCACTGCACCAGCAACATCTCTCAGGCATCTACCTCCAAATACCTCATCGCTTGAATTGAACATTTTTCCGACAACAAACTCATTACACACCTTCTTGATAATATCACGAACATAAATAACGTCATCGTCCTCTTCAATGCACCAGCAACATCTCTCAGGCATCTACCTCCAAATACCTCATCGCTTGAATTGAACATTTTTCCGACAACAAACTCATTACACACCTTCTTGATAATATCACGAACATAAATAACGTCATCGTCCTCTTCAATGCACCAGCAACATCTCTCAGGCATCTACCTCTGAAGACCTGCTCGCTTGGGCCGGACCTGCTGCCATCGTTTGAAGGGAATTGGGTCGGACACGAGGGCGGTGTCGTGCTCGGGATGCGACGGCGCACTTCAGGATTCAGTTCACGAGGGCGTAATGCGACAGCCGGTCAGCGTAGCCGGGGGGGGGCGCAGGCCTCCGATTGATGGACACTCCTCCGCCTCAACTTGCGCTTTGCCGCTCAAATTGAGTTTGTAGTTTTATACCCTCGCAACTTGCGATAGCTGCGTCTCCTTAACGTAGGCCCCCCACTGGTGGTGCGCTGCGGTGGGTGTGGTTGTATCTGTGTGAACTGCGGTGGGTGTGGTTGTATCTGTGTGAACTGTGGTGGGTGTGGTTGTATCTGTGTGAACTGTGGTGGGTGTGGTTGTATCTGTGTGAACTGTGGTGGGTGGGGTTGCATCTGTGTGAACTGTGGTGGGTGGGGTTGCATCTGTGTGAACTGTGGTGGGTGTGGTTGTATCTGCGTGAAGTGTGGTCGGTGTGGTTGTATCTGTGTGAACTGTGGTGGGTGGGGTTGTCTCTGTGTGAACTGTGGTGGGTGTGGCTGTATCTGTGTGAACTGTGGTGGGTGTGGTTGTATCTGTGTGAACTGTGGGGGGTGTGGTTGTATCTGTGTGAACTGTGGTGGGTGTGGTTGTATCTGTGTGAACTGTGGTGGGTGTGGTTGTATCTGTGTGAACTGTGGTGGGTGTGGTTGTATCTGTGTGAACTGTAGTTGGTGGGGTTGCATCTGTGTGAACTGTGGTGGGTGTGGTTGTATCTGCGTGAAGTGTGGTCGGTGTGGTTGTATCTGTGTGAACTGTGGTGGGTGGGGTTGTCTCTGTGTGAACTGTGGTGGGTGTGGCTGTATCTGTGTGAACTGTGGTGGGTGTGGTTGTATCTGTGTGAACTGTGGGGGGTGTGGTTGTATCTGTGTGAATTGTGGTGGGTGTGGTTGTATCTGTGTGAACTGTGGGGGGTGTGGTTGTATCTGTGTGAACTGTGGTGGGTGTGGTTGTATCTGTGTGAACTGTGGTGGGTGTGGTTGTATCTGTGTGAACTGTGGTTGGTGGGGTTGCACCTGTGTGAACTGTGGTTGGTGGGGTTGCACCTGTGTGAACTGTGGTTGGTGGGGTTGCACCTGTGTGAACTGTGGTGGGTGGGGTTGCACCTGTGTGAACTGTGGTGGGTGGGGTTGCACCTGTGTGAACTGTGGTTGGTGGGGTTGCACCTGTGTGAACTGTGGTGGGTGGGGTTGCATCTGTGTGAACTGTGGTGGGTGTGGTTGCATCTGTGTGAACTGTGGTGGGTGTGGTTGCTTCCGCGTTTTATTTTTCGGTTGTATTCACTATGGCCCAAATTGGCGTTAGCTGTTAACGAGTGACTCGGATTTCGAAAGTACTTCTTCTTCTCCTCTGAGTTGATTTCAGCGCAAATTGAAGGTCAATTTCAGCGCAAATTAAAGGTCAATTTTGAATTCTTTTACCTATAGAGGGATACAGCTTTTGCACTTATGGGAATTAGCGCTCCCAGGGGGGAAAAGGTGAGGGCCTCAGCTGAGAGTTAAAGCCTTTTTTATTGATATAGTTTTTTTTTGGCTTGGCTAAGGACTTTTTTTCGGTTCACTGCCGTAATGCTTTCCAGTCCCTCTTTCTTTTTGAACATTTTTCTTGTTTCGTAGCTTTCCTTCTCGACTTACCGTTTCTATACGCACTGGATCTTGTGTGGGAACACGCTTTGTTCGGAGATTCCGTGCTCCCCTTAACTCCATGTTAAATGGTGCTTTCATCTTTCCTTTTTTTGAACATATTTTATGGTTAGGGAGGCTGTATCTATGTAGCTTGTACCCTAATCTTCAAGTAGGGAAAGTTCAATTTTTTTGTATAAAATAAACTTAGCCTATAGGGAAATACCGTTAAAGTAAAATTCTTTGTGCGAGTGAAAAATAATTCTTTTACCATGTAAAATGGCAGCTTTATGGCATGCGTTCCACTGTGCGTAAGCTTCCAGAACTAACCATTTCAGTTTAACATCGTAAAAAAATGAGGCATCGTCCACAGAATTGCAGCCACTGTGCGCACGGTGCTCCGTTACAGTTTGAATAAACTAAATAACTTAAGTTCAATGTTCCACTCAAATTTAAAGTCGATTGCAGTAAGCAATTTTGAAGATAGTAGATATTAAAATAGATCGTGCCTTCATTTAGCTTTGATAGGTGTTCGTGAAAATTGAGTTTGTGACTACTGTTTGGTCAGCAGCAATATGAAAATTCTCTTCACGTACACCGGCGGCTCACATCGCGGCCAACGGCTTGGCAGGTTGGTGGCAACGTGAGGAGGGAATTTTCATAATGCTGCTGACCGACCAGTGGTCACAACCTCAACTTTTATAAATGCTTAATCAAAGCTAAATGAGGGCGCAATCCTATTATTATCAGCTGATTTCTAAATTGCTTACTACAACCAACTTTTAATTCGAGTTAAACATTGAACTTCAGTTTAACATTTTGACTGCTGCATGTAAAACTGAAGTTTGATATTCATCTGAAATTCAAAGTTGATCGTAGTAAGTCATTTTAAAAATAACAAACATTTACTGGATCGTGGCTTCGTTTCGTTTTCATGAAGTATTTATGAAAATTGAGTTCGTGACTACTGGTCAGTCAGCTGCATTATGAAAATTGCCTACGTGGGCCACCGGTGGCTCACGTCACAGTCAACGTGTTAACTCAACCAGCACTTTGACTGCGACTCCTAAATATTAAGTTCGACACCAAAATCAAATTCAAAGTCAATTATTGTAAAATATTTTGAAAATACCAAAGATGAATTGGATTGTGCCTTAGTTTAGCTTTTATTAGGTATATATGAAAACTGAATTTGCGACTACTGATCGGTCAGCAGCATTATGAAAATTACCTCCGTGTACCACCGGTAGCGCACGTCGCAGTCAAAGTGCTAGACATGATGCCTGAACCTAACTGTTAAACGTTGTATTACCCAGTCAATTGAAGCACATGGGACAGGCATTTACAGTGGCTAACCACCAGGTTTGACCACGGTTATTTGATTCTTTTTTGTCTGGTGCATTTTTTTACGTACTAGGCAAAGTACCGATAATTGGGAAGTGCTGTTTAGAGGCAAATTTAGAAACTGGCAAAAAATCGGTACAACAGCTTGAGGAGGTTAAATTAAGATAAAAGCAACAGATGTGCTACGGTGCGAATAACGGAAACTCTCACGTCTCCGCTAAATGTGCACGGGACTTCCCCGCTCGTTTCCTGCGAGGGAATTTGAGGGTATTTTTGTGATGCTGCTGAAAGACTTACAGTCACTAGCTCAATTTGTGTATGTACTTTATGAAAGCTAAATGAAGAAACAATTCAGTTAATGTTTGCTATTTTCAAAATTGCAAACTACAATTAACCTTAAATTTGAATTGAATACTGAACTTCAGAGTAACCCATCGTAGTAAACGTGTGAACTCTCCGTTTCCTGTAGAAATTCTTCACAGGCGGTCAGTGCACTTGTTGCTCTTACTGCCAGGCGCAGTTTGCGATGTTATAACGTACGTGTCGGATCTAAAGTACACAGTCACGTAGGAGTGAACACTTCAGTACGCTAAGTGAACAAGTAAGGCATTTTTTCAGGGCACTTAGTAATATTGTGTTTTTGCTGGGATTTTAAATAGTTATTTACTTATTTTTACCAGGTGACGAGAACGCAAAGCTCTGCATCGCTGGTTGCAGGAAGCTGTCGTCTCGCATTTTGTACGCTGTTTTTCCTGTTCTTGTCTTTGCTTGTGTGCGTGCGTTTTCTTGCGTGGAAGATTAAGCGCATCAGCAGCATTGGATGCAAAGTTTTGAGCTTAACAAATCTTGTATTTTACTGCTGTTATTAACCGACGTGTTAGAGCTTTCGATCCCCTCAGGGGGATACAACTATTGTATCTATGGGGATTAGCGCTCCCAGGGGGACTATGTGAGGGCCTTAGCTAAAAATTAGGAAGGCTATCTTTTTGTTGAAATAGAATACGATTTTGCTTTGTTACGGACCTTTTTTTTCGGTTCACTGCTGTCATGTTTTTCAGCACCTACTACTTTCTTCTTCAACTTTGATCTTATTTCATGAACTTCTTTCTCATCTTACTGTTTCTATATGCCCTTTCTGCATAGATTACACGTTCCCTTAACTCCATACTAAATGGTGCCTTCTTCGTTCCTCTCTTTGGATAGCCTTTGTTGCGGATAGGGAAGCTTAAGCTAACTAATAATCTATAGAGCTTGCGGTGCCATGAGTTGCACGCAGGCTTCCGATTCAATTCCCTGCTTGGAGCACAAATCTCGCATTCTCCCGAGGTACGAAGACGACCTGGGCATCTATCTTGGGGCAGATAAGATATTCGTGATAAGAAGTGTTAGAACCTCTTCGAGCCTGCAGCAACTCGGACAGTCAATCATTGCAGCCTGTGAACGGTGTGAGAGGCTCGTACCCTTGAATACGATTCTCCTGTATATAATGGCTGACTTCAACCGTTTTCTTGTGAAATTCGATCTTAGTTCCCTAGAGGCCTTTCTGTTCATTGCATGTTTTCTTGGACTTGTGTGTCTAGTGTTAATACAGCGTCTAAATGACTGAGTAGGAAGTTATTGTGGTTTTTAGTAGTATAGAGCGATCGCTCCTCGTGTATAATTATCAAGGGATCGAAATTCAGAAGAGCTTGACCGGGGTTTCTCACCGGGAAGAACTGGAAGAACTTGCCCTGTTCTATACCGATGTAAGAAAAGCGCTTCAGCTCGACCGGGCGTAACCGTCGCTGCGTTCCGACATGAATACGTTAACTGCGGCGAGTTAAACTGAAGTGCAATATTTATGTCAAGTTAAAGTTAATTTTATGTGTAAATTTTGAAAATAACGAACCTTACATAGATTTGGTCTTTATTCAGTTTTCATTGTTTTTAAAAATTGAGTTTGTGACTGCTGGTCGATCAGCAGCATTATGAAAATCCCCTCAGCGACCTACGGTGGGTCACGTCACAGTCAAAGTGTTAATTATACGGCATTTGGAAAACATCGATTGAAATAAAAAAAAATTGTATATCAATGTGAGCCACCATAACTTCAAAGCAGTCTCTATTTCACTTGCAACACACGATCGTCTCAGAAAGTCTGTTTCAACACGCGTTTTACTGAGGAAGTTACACTTTCAATACCCGTTTTACTTTAATTTTTAATCTGGCTTTAGCGCCGAGGAAATCCCTGAAAGTTGTCATGTGAGGTCAGAGAGTAAATTACCAGAAAACTGTTTTTACCTTACAAAATGGAGTTATTCAGAGCGCGTTATATGCAGTTTACACCGTATTTATAACTAGATTACGTTGTTCGAATTTATGTATTTGATTGAATATTTATGTGCGTTGATACTCAGGTTTTGTTTGATACTTCGGTCTTCTGTGCGCGCACGCAGCAGCGAACGAATTTGCGTATGTGTATTGGCACGCATATGACGCACGCATCACTGCTGTTTGCATGTGTTATGACGCACGCATCACTGCTGTTTGCACGTGTTGGTATGATGCACGCATCACTGCTGTCTGCATGTGTTGATATGACGCACGCATCACTGCTGTCTGCATGCGTTGATATGACGCACGCATCACTGCTGTCTGCATGTGTTGATATGACGCACGCACGCATCACTGCTGTCTGCATGTGTTGATATGACGCACGCACGCATCACTGCTGTCTGCATGTGTTGATATGACTCACGCATCGCTGCTGTTTGCATGTGTTGATATAACGCACGCATCACTGCTGTCTCCATGAGTTGATATAACGCACGCATCACTGTTGTCTGCATGTGTTGATATGACGCACGCATCACTGCTGTCTGCATGCGTTGATATGACGCACGCATCACTGCTGTCTCCATGAGTTGATATGACGCACGCATCACTGCTGTCTGCATGTGTTGATATGACTCACGCATCGCTGCTGTTTGCATGTGTTGATATAACGCACGCATCACTGCTGTCTCCATGAGTTGATATAACGCACGCATCACTGTTGTCTGCATGTGTTGATATGACGCACGCATCACTGCTGTCTGCATGCGTTGATATGACGCACGCATCACTGCTGTCTGCATGTGTTGATATGACGCACGCACGCATCACTGCTGTCTGCATGTGTTGATATGACGCACGCACGCATCACTGCTGTCTGCATGTGTTGATATGACGCACGCACGCATCACTGCTGTCTGCATGTGTTGATATGACGCACGCATCGCTGCTGTTTGCATGTGTTGATATAACGCACGCATCACTGCTGTCTCCATGAGTTGATATAACGCACGCATCACTGTTGTCTGCATGTGTTGATATAACGCACGCATCACTGTTGTTTGCATGTGTTGATATGACGCACGCATCACTGCTGTCTGCATGCGTTGATATGACGCACGCATCACTGCTGTCTCCATGAGTTGATATAACGCACGCATCACTGTTGTCTGCATGTGTTGATATGACGCACGCATCACTGCTGTCTGCATGTGTTGATATGGCGCACGCACAACATGAGTTTTTGAATGAAAGAATGACGTCACACAACTTTTTCTTTCGGGTTTTGATGAACTGTGACGAATAATATGAAAATATAAGATGGTGGATAAGTATGTACGGTATTTTAGTAGAAGAACTGATGAAGCGTTGCCTTGGACGTGTCTTGCTTTGAATATCAGTTACCAGAGCGTCATTGAAAAAAATCCCTTAATAACTGTTTTTCGGCAGAGATGCGGAAATTCCCATTATTGACAGGTCAGAAGGGCCCATAATGGATTATTCCTCAAGAGACGATTATCGCGTAGACACTCAATGGATAATTTTAACCCAAGATCTATCTTAATCTTCTGGTCAACTTTAATCTTCTGATATATCTTAATCATCTGATGTATCTTAATCATCTGATATATCTTAAACATCTGATATATCTTAATCATCTGATATATCTTAATCATCTGATATATCTTAATCATCTGATATATCTTAATCATCTGATATATCTTAATCATCTGATATATCTTAATCATCTGATATATCTTAATCATCTGATATATCTTAATCATCTGATATATCTTAATCATCTGATATATCTTAATCATCTGATATATCTTAATCATCTTATATATCTTAATCATCTTATATATCTTAATCATCTGATATATCTGAAAAATCTAATAAATGCGCATGGAAAACTCTGTGCAGAGCCAAGAAGGCGTGTGATAATATTGAAGTTATTTCCGGATACAATCATGCTTATTTCTCAAAATAAATGAAAGAAAAGCTTAGATGGAAAATAATTACAAATGTTATGAAAAAAACGTAAAATGAATAAATTGTTCTGCAAGCACAATTGAGAAAGACAGCGACTGAACGGGTTTACGTATCATAAGTACTGAGATATAAAAAAATAAATGCTGCGAAAATAAATGTTCGAAAATAAATTATTATATAGGATGTCTGTGTTCTCTGTAGGCGTTCAGGAAATTAGTTGTGCAACAGTGCGAGCGAAATGTTGTGAAAACACCCCTCAGGGGGATACAGGTATTGTATCTATGGGAATTAGCGCTCCCAGGGGGAATATGTGAGGGCCCGAGCTAAAGGTTAGGTAGGCTTCCTTTTGTTGTAATAAAATAGGTTTTTGTTTTGATACGGACCATCTTTTTTCGGTCCACTGCTGTCCTGTTTTTCAGCACCTACTACTTTCTTCTTCAACTTTTTTCTTGTTTCATGAACTTCTTTCCTAGCTTACTGTTTCTGTGCACCTTGTGCATAGATTCCACGTTTCCTCAATGGTGCCTTTCTCTTTCCTCTCTTGGAAAATCTTTTTCGTGGTTAAGGGAGGCTAAAACTTTCTTATATAATAATAATAATAATAATAATGTTGTGAAAATAAAATACGATGTAGGCCGCATTTTAATCATGCTACTAATACGGTACGGCGATTGGCTGCGACGTTAACATTAACATTAATTGAACATCCAACCGTGAGACAGACCTGAATGAACATCCAAACGAGGAACAGACCAGAATGAACATCCAAACGAGGAACAGACCAGAATGAACATCCAAACGTGGAACAGACCAGAATGAACATCCAAACGTGGAACAGACCAGAATGAACATCCAAACGTGGAACAGACCAGAATGAACATCCAAACGTGGAACAGACCAGAATGAACATCCAAACGTGGAACAGACCAGAATGAACATCCAAACGTGGAACAGACCAGAATGAACATCCAAACGTGGAACAGACCAGAATGAACATCCAAACGTGGAACAGACCAGAATGAACATCCAAACGAGGAACAGACCAGAATGAACATCCAAACGTGGAACAGACCAGAATGAACATCCAAACGTGGAACAGACCAGAATGAACATCCAAACGTGGAACAGACCAGAATGAACATCCAAACGTGGAACAGACCTGAATGAACATCCAAACGAGGAACAGACCTGAATGAACATCCAAACGTGGAACAGACCAGAATGAACATCCAAACGAGGAACAGACCAGAATGAACATCCAAACGTGGAACAGACCAGAATGAACATCCAAACGAGGAACAGACCAGAATGAACATCCAAACGAGGAACAGACCAGAATGAACATCCAAACGTGGAACAGACCTGAATGAACACCCAAACGTGGAACAGACCAGAATGAACATCCAAACGTGGAACAGACCAGAATGAACACCCAAACGTGGAACAGACCTGAATGAACATCCAAACGTGGAACAGACCAGAATGAACATCCAAACGTGGAACAGACCAGAATGAACATCCAAACGTGGAACAGACCAGAATGAACATCCAAACGAGGAACAGACCAGAATGAACATCCAAACGTGGAACAGACCAGAATGAACATCCAAACGTGGAACAGACCAGAATGAACATCCAAACGAGGAACAGACCAGAATGAACATCCAAACGAGGAACAGACCAGAATGAACATCCAAACGTGGAACAGACCAGAATGAACATCCAAACGAGGAACAGACCAGAATGAACATCCAAACGTGGAACAGACCAGAATGAACATCCAAACGTGGAACAGACCAGAATGAACATCCAAACGTGGAACAGACCAGAATGAACATCCAAACGTGGAACAGACCAGAATGAACATCCAAACGAGGAACAGACCAGAATGAACATCCAAACGTGGAACAGACCAGAATGAACATCCAAACGTGGAACAGACCAGAATGAACATCCAAACGTGGAACAGACCAGAATGAACATCCAAACGTGGAACAGACCTGAATGAACATCCAAACGAGGAACAGACCTGAATGAACATCCAAACGTGGAACAGACCAGAATGAACATCCAAACGAGGAACAGACCAGAATGAACATCCAAACGTGGAACAGACCAGAATGAACATCCAAACGAGGAACAGACCAGAATGAACATCCAAACGAGGAACAGACCAGAATGAACATCCAAACGTGGAACAGACCTGAATGAACACCCAAACGTGGAACAGACCAGAATGAACATCCAAACGTGGAACAGACCAGAATGAACATCCAAACGTGGAACAGACCAGAATGAACATCCAAACGTGGAACAGACCAGAATGAACATCCAAACGAGGAACAGACCAGAATGAACATCCAAACGTGGAACAGACCAGAATGAACATCCAAACGTGGAACAGACCAGAATGAACATCCAAACGAGGAACAGACCAGAATGAACATCCAAACGAGGAACAGACCAGAATGAACATCCAAACGAGGAACAGACCTGAATGAACATCCAAACGTGGAACAGACCAGAATGAACATCCAAACGTGGAACAGACCAGAATGAACATCCAAACGTGGAACAGACCTGAATGAACATCCAAACGTGGAACAGACCAGAATGAACATCCAAACGTGGAACAGACCTGAATGAACATCCAAACGTGGAACAGACCAGAATGAACATCCAAACGAGGAACAGACCAGAATGAACATCCAAACGTGGAACAGACCAGAATGAACATCCAAACGAGGAACAGACCAGAATGAACATCCAAACGAGGAACAGACCAGAATGAACATCCAAACGTGGAACAGACCAGAATGAACATCCAAACGAGGAACAGACCAGAATGAACATCCAAACGTGGAACAGACCAGAATGAACATCCAAACGAGGAACAGACCAGAATGAACATCCAAACGAGGAACAGACCTGAATGAACATCCAAACGTGGAACAGACCAGAATGAACATCCAAACGTGGAACAGACCAGAATGAACATCCATTAGAAATTTAAAAATATTGTGCATGGGATGCAACAGTTGTACGCGTGGTTTTGTAAATGGGTTTGTCTTTCATGTTAACGTGGACGGCAAGTGATGTGCTGGAAGTCTGCGGTCCTTTAATGACATATTGCAATAGCCAACATCTTTATCCTGGGCAGTAAATTGGCCGGGTTATGTTAGGGTTTCAGAGATTTTAACATTGAGGTATATCAATTTATAATTGCGTGTTCTCTGCGTAGCAATCGTGTTATAGGATCTTATTGTACGTTTGCAAATTGAATCATCATTTATATGTTTGTGTGGAGATGTACTATTCCTCCAAACTGAGATTCTCTTGTTAATGCCTCAGGGGGATACAACTATTATATCTATGGGAATTAGCGCTCCCAGGGGGAAGATGTGAGGGCCCGAGCTGAGAGTTAGGCAGGCCATCTTTTTGTTGCAATAAAATGTTTCTGTTACGTTAAGGACCGACCATCTTTTTCGGTTCACTGCTGTGTCATGTTTTTCAGCACCTACTACTTTCTTCTTGAACTTTGATCTTCTTTCATAATCTTCTTTCTCAATTTACTGTTTCTATGTCCCTTCTGCATAAATTCAGCGTTCTCTTAACTCTATACTAAATGGCGCCTTCCTCCTTCCTCTCTTAGGATCGGATTGTGTGCAGATTGGAAGGCTTAAGCTAATTAATAATATTAATGATAATAATGATATAGTAATAATAGTAATAATAATTTGTTATGCAAATTAAGAAGAGGCACAAGTCTCTTGACAGAATATACCACATGTATGTGTGTATGTATGCATGCATGCATGCATGCATGTATGTGCTCGTGTGTGTGTGTGTGTGTACTCATATGTGTGCGAGTTCAATGCTAACTCTGATAAGAACGGACATCTGTGCTTCATTCTTGGATGCTTTACAAGACAATCTCACGAAAGTAGAGTGATGTGTATGGATCTCACGGATATATTTCCATACTGCGCCTCACGGATATAAAAAAGCATTTCCATCCGTAGCATCGCACTCGTGTTCCTGTTGTACAGCACGTAGCTCATTTACGTAAGTTGCGCAATCACGCAACATTTCGACGCTAGTATATCAGCCACCTGGCGCGTCGGGAACCGGTGCCCAGCCCATCTGTCGGCAACCGACGATTCATTCGCAGCAAGCAATCACCGGACGGGCTCGTGGCTCGTAAATCGGGGGCTGCTGGTGGGGTCAGGGTGAGGGCAGGGTGAGGGCAGGGTGAGGGCAGGGTGAGGGCAGGGTGAGGGCAGGGTGAGGGCAGGGTGAGGGCAGGGTGAAGGTAGGGTGAGAGGGCAGGATGAGAGGGCAGGATGACAGGGCTGGGTGAGAGGGTAGGGTGAGAGGGTAGGGTGAGAGGGTAGGGTGAGAGGGTAGGGTGAGAGGGTAGGGTGAGAGGGTAGGGTGAGAGTGTGAGAAACAGCAGAAACTAATGGACAGTCCGAGTTCATCTCTCACTCGATGAACAGAACACAAAAACGTGGAAGATCTTAAGATTTGAGAACGTATGTAAACAGGGCGAGGTAGAGGTCTGGGCTTCAACGCGTGTTAAAAGAAAGTTTTATTTTAGGTTTGCAAACAGTTTACCAGCCTATTATCTTTACCAAAAGCTATTACGTTTATTCTAAACGGAAATAAGTCCCGAGCACGGCGAAATATTAATTCAAACCTCCGTAGATTAATTACGCGGGAGTAACATTTGACTCAATTCTACGAATTAATTTGCGACAAATCAAAATCACAGCGAATGTGGCAGTTTATACTAAATGGGATCGCGCCTGGACGTCAGTTATTTCACAGTCAAATGAACGCTGCACTCGCTGAAGAATTATGCTTCTGCCAAAAGCTAAACCGTCGGAAAAATCTCTGCAGCGTTTCATTCCTGACTATTGATGAGGTCTTTGCGTGCTGGGGTCAGGTTTGTTCGTTGCCTGTTATTTGGAGGCTGCTTTTTTGCATAGGGAGGCATGGCAGCCTTGCGGCCGCTGCATGCAACTTCTCTTATGATGCTTTACTATTAACTGAAGGTAAACTTTGGTGGGAAGCAGAGTCGAATCGCTTGACTTGGATGCAGACGCTTCGCTCAATTCCGCATTAATAGAAGCACGTATTTGAAGAAAAGTATATTCTATAGGAACCAGATCATAAAAATGTACGAACTGGGATAATTGTCATCCTGTAGATTTGATAAAATACCGTACCTTTAAGCCTCAAATACAAATGCTCTGCTGGATGGGAGGTAGGCTTCAGATGCGGTATTTCATTAAAATTGTAGGATGACAATTATTAAGGCCTGTACATTTTAATACGCTACCCATAGAGAATAATATTTCTTGTAATACATGCTTCTATTCCGCCCCTCAAAACCGCAGAAAATCCTGCACTAAGACGCTGTAATATCACAGTGAAGTGTGACGGTGTGAAGTGCGCTCGCTCTTCCTGTGCGATAAGCTCGCTACGCACGCTCGCGTCTAAACACTAACAGCCAAGCGAAGCAACATAATAATATTCTATTTAGTTCGTGGTCTTGAAACTTGAAGTGTGGGCATAAAACGTGAAGTAAATAGGAAATTGCATTTCGTTTGATTTTCAGTGGGATTAGTATGTTAAGACGAGCACCAAAGGTCCAATTTACGGAACGCTTTAACTTGGATAGGTTTATCATTATTATCATTTTGGTTTTAGTTCTGCTGTGAAGTTTAATGCGCGCTTAAATATTGCAGAAACAGCCTCGTCGTCGTGATGATGGTTGTCGCAGTTTAGGAACGCTTCTTTAATGAGAAACAAGGGCACTGTAACAAGCTCATTAAGGAAGCAGGTCTAGCTGGGCAGGTCGCTGTGAGCAACACATTCTAGCCTTAACTCTGCCATTAAAGCAGCCGAGTGCCACCAGTTCTTTAGCCCGGTGATCATATGACGCACGCGAATTTTTTTTTTAAGCGAGGATGCGTAACACTCGACTTGTCCTCCAACAGTTTAAGCTAGCCCTTATGAAATTAGTATGCTTCGCGGTGTTTATATGTAATACACGTAAAGCACAAGCCCTGTTATTGACAGGCCAGCAGCGTTAGCGCGGTTGCCACGGTCGGTTTGTTAGCTTGGAAGTAGCAGAATTGACGAGCCGTTTCACTGCTTGAGAACATTTTGTATTTTCTAAGAAGCGGGAAAAACACAATCGCACGATAAAAATATCTTTTGTGCCATAGTCTAATTTAAATAAAGGTAGTGTAACAATTGGGATGCTGATCATTGATACTGGTACGAAAATGAGCAATTTACCTCGTGGTACACATGTGAACCAACACGCAGTCGAAGTGTCAAAAGCGCTCACACGCGTATGAGGAATGATGTGTGTTTGTTTTATTCCTGACAATTTTTTTGGTTCACTGTTGTCCTTTTTTCAGCACCTGTTACATACCTCGTCAACTTTTATTTTGTTCCACAGGGTGTTTTCTAACTCATGGTACAAACTTTGACATTTTTCATTTAAACCCAAAACAAACATTTTCAGGAATAACGAAATGCCCAAAAATGCTTCGTTATCGAGATATCGAATCATTGAAATAAATTTTATTTTAGGGAAATTTCTCACCTTTTTATTGTGACGTCCCGCTAGATGGCAACATTTGTTTACCTGTCGACTGCTGTCGGTGAACGCTCTGTAACGCTCTCGACAGCATGGATCGCTTAACAAATTTTGAAAAGACAGAGATGGATCTTGTTGGAAGGATAGTAGACGCTGCCGGACGCTTTGAGGATGATCCGCGAGTGTTTAATCGTGCTCGGAAATCGCTTCTGCGTAGGTTTTAGATGTTCATTGGCGAACAGGGCAGGCATTTTGAACAATTCTTGTATAATGCCCCTCAGGGGGATACAACTATTGTATCTATGGGAATTAGCGCTCCCAGGGGTACTATGTAAGGGCCTGAGCTAAAGATTAGGTAGGCTTCCTTTTTGTTGAGATAGAATAGGTTTTTATTTTGTTACGGACCATCTTTTTTCTGTTCACTGCTGTCCTGTTTTTCATCACCTACTACTTACTTCTTTAACTTTGATCTTGTTTCATGAACTTCTTTCTCATCTTACTGTGTCTGTACCCTTTCTGCATAGATTCCACGTTCCATTAACTCCATACTAAATGGTGCCTTCATCTTTCCTCTCTTTGGATCGCCTTTGTTGCGGATAGGAAGGCTTAAACTAACTAATAATCTAATCTAATCTGTATAATTATAGGCCTATAGGCCTATAGTATAGGCCTATCTGTATAGGCCTCGCAGTGGCCGAGTGTATAGAGCGCTTGCGTTCTATGCTTCATGCCCAGGTTCGATCCCTGTGAGCGGCAGTTGGCGTGGAAAACGCTGATGCGGCAAATCAGGGTCGTTGCCTGCAGTATGGTCACTGTCCTCAAGGAATGTTACCTGAGCACTAAACGAGAGGAAAATGAGGCCTAAAGCTCGGGCGTGACTAGGGGCCTGGGGAACCCCTATCATGTACATTCCCTGAAAAGTATCATGTAAATGATGCTAGCCACCCTCTACTTGAAAAGAGGAAAAGGCTTGGTATATAGTAATAAAAAAATCTGTATAATGTCAATTTTTTAATAATTTAAGGTTATGAAATCAGATGAGTTTTCATTACCTTAGACTCGGAAGACTGCCCCCACCAGAGTTAGAAAAGCACACAAATGTTGCCATAGAAAAAACCTATCGAATGTTTAGTAACTCAAAACTTCAAGGTCTCTTCTTTACTGCAAATTTACTATCGCACAGGAAATTAACAAAATTCACCACCGCAAAGACTTCAATTCTGATAAATTTTGTAGAGTCACAAGTTTCAGAGCAAATGGATTCACTAGTTAAGTTTCAGAAAATTTGAAGGATAAAATTGCAGAGGAGTTAAACGGCAGTCTTTTGGATGACCGAGGCCGGCAGGGCACGAGCGGAGCATCCAGGGCAGGCAACCCGGATGGAGGACCCTCGCGATCGCCCAAGGTGCATGGATTGTTGGAGGAAGACTTTTAATATTATGCACGAACGAATAGATTTTTAATATTATGCACGAACGAATAGGTTTTTAATATTATGCACGAACGAATAGATTTTTAATATTATGCACGAACGAATAGATTTTTAATATTATGCACGAACGAATAGGTTTTTAATATTATGCACGAACGAATAGATTTTTAATATTATGCACGAACGAATAGGTTTTTAATATTATGCACGAACGAATAGGTTTTTAATATTATGCACGAACGAATAGATTTTTAATATTATGCACGAACGAATAGGTTTTTAATATTATGCACGAACGAATAGATTTTTAATATTATGCACGAACGAATAGATTTTTAATATTATGCACGAACGAATAGGTTTTTAATATTATGCACGAACGAATAGATTTTTAATATTATGCACGAACGAATAGGTTTTTAATATTATGCACGAACGAATAGGTTTTTAATATTATGCACGAACGAATAGATTTTTAATATTATGCACGAACGAATAGGTTTTTAATATTATGCACGAACGAATAGATTTTTAATATTATGCACGAACGAATAGATCTTTAATATTATGCACGAACGAATAGATTTTTAATATTATGCACGAACGAATAGGTTTTTAATATTATGCACGAACGAATAGATTTTTAATATTATGCACGAACGAATAGATTTTTAATATTATGCACGAACGAATAGATTTTTAATATTATGCACGAACGAATAGGTTTTTAATATTGTGCACGAACGAATAGATTTTTAATATTATGCACGAACGAATAGATCTTTAATATTATGCACGAACGAATAGATTTTTAATATTATGCACGAACGAATAGATCTTTAATATTATGCACGAACGAATAGATTTTTAATATTATGCACGAACGAATAGAATTTTAGTATTATGCGCGAATAGAATTTTAGTATTATGCGCGAATAGAATTTTAGTATTATGCGCGAATAGAATTTCAGTATTTCATAGTGAAGCCCTGGCCCCGGCTATCGCCACAGATTAAGGAAAACCTAGCTTCACGAGTCGCGTTGAATAGCAACCCGGACAGAGGATCACCGAGGCTAGCCTAATTAATGCCTGCTTCAGACATCGGGAAAATAGAGGCCGCCCGACTTACATCTGCCACTTAGGCTACGGCGTGCAGGTGTGCAGGCGAAGTGAAGTCTCCACGGGCTAGCGGCCACAAGGCGAAGGCCGCACAGGATAGGTGCCTTAGCCCATCATGGTTGCATGGGCTCTCGAATTGAAAGGCGATTGATGAGTCAAGGCGATGTGTGCGCCGCTGAGGCTGAAATAGGTCTGGCGCTCTCAGGCGTCGTGACTCGACGAAGCTGTCTGTAATGGTCTTCGTAATTGATGAATATCGGGCGGCCTCCCAGAGTGTATTTTAAACTTTGGAATTTAGTTAAAATATTTTATTACAACTCGCGAAGGCTAGTTTCTCCAATTGCGATAAAGTAGCGTAAAATAAGGTTTTATTTTAGACAGCGGGTGGTCACAATTAAGAAAGTGAGAAATTTCTCTAAAATAAAATAAATTTCAATGATTCGAAATCTCCATAACGAAGCATTTTTGGGCGTTTCGTTATTCCTGAAAGTGTGTTTGTTTTGGGTTTGACTATATAATATCAAAGTTTGTACCCGGTATAAACTTCTTTCAATCTTGCTGTTTCTGCATCGTGTGATCTACTCGTGTTCATTCCACCTAAAGTCCGTCAGGTGACGTCGGCCTTCCAAGACAACGTTGGCCATTAGAAGAGCTCCACAGCGCACAAACCCACCCTGACGTGATGTACCTCGTCTCGGCATTGGAGGGAACACGTTTATTTAAATTTCTCCATTAATGCCCACACAATCGGGCCACAAGTCCCAGAAAATATCGCAATCCGCTCCTGGAGATCATCTGGATCAGCATGGCGCCGGGTTTTTGAACAATTTGCGCTGTTGCGGTGGTGTTGTCTATCGATTTGTCTTTTCTACAAGCGTGTTGGTTTTTTGGCCAAACGTCTTACTTTTGAGATTTCCTGAAGTAGATTTGACTATCGAGCCTCTTGGTAATCCGATATTCAGCATTAAAATTTCATTTGAAATGCTCAGTTTTCTACAACGCAAAGTTTTATCAAGTACTACATTCGGTGTGTGGTCATTAGCGTTATCATGCGATATCGCTTTCTCCTCCTATCTTTGCCACGTTAGATATGCATAAGTTACTATCTATGATGTTGTGGGTGACTTACTAGCTCTCTCCATCGAGTCACTGTTGAACAATTTACGTTTGCTATTTTTTGCTATGCTCAGCAGCCTGTTGAAGTGCATTCGATGAAAAGCGAAGGAAGTTTAGCGGTAATAGAAGAAAAATGCCTAAGTATATGCTCCTTCATTAAATTTAATATACTCTCAATCGCTATACACAAAAGCTGAAAAAATATTACCTGAAGATTTCATGAGCATTCTTTTAACTGTGCCACTCAGAGAGCCTTGACACACTCCTCCTTCTATTCATTAGGACATTCTTGTAGGACATTTCAGCTCAAATCATTTCATTGTCTCTACTGTTCGCTGACGTAACAGGATGGGGCCCAAGTGCGTGCTTCGTTTCCAATGCCAATTATTATTTTCATTTTCCTTTAGTGCATTTAGTGTGTTCTAATGAAAATTGAGAAGGAAGAATAGGAAGCAGTAAAAGTTGATGAAGAAAGTCAGAAGTGCTGGAAAACGGCAGTGGTGAACCCAAAAAAACGACGGTCCTCCAAAAAACGAAACAAAATTAAAAACTATTTCAACGAAAAGAAGACCTACCTAACTCCTGGGGGTGCTAATTCTAATAGCTACAATAGTAGTATATTTCTTAGGGGACACAGGGGTAATACTTGCTCATCTTTCTGACGAGGTTTGAACAACGTACGATGTTGAGTCGTGACTTATCTCGCTGGCCGGATCCGAAGACTCGAGCTTTCCAGTAGACCTGAATTGTTCATTTGACAATGCGGACACTCAATAATATCATTCATCCTCAAATGTTAAGTTTTTGCAAAAATATTGAAATACGAAAAAAATCCTGATCATATTTACTAAAACACTGTCAATTGTATAAAATTTTAACGAAAAATATGATGTTCTAATAGAATTTTATAGAATTAGCAAAGTTACAGGAAATATGATCATGACCAACATGACGGCTAAATCTGACCCTGTCGTCATTGTGGCTTGTTGCGAAGCTTCGCAGTTCATTTTGGTGCACATGGAAACTTAGCAAAATGTTAGCTGCTGTGTATATTGTCAATTTTTTTTCATCGTAATTGGTTGTAGGAAGTGGCTATGTTTGTAAACTTATATAAATTCACCTTGTCAAGAAAATAATTCAGGAGAAAGAAAGCGTCGCGAGGATACGTAGGATAATGCCCCTCACTACTGTTGTAGCTATGATATAATTAGCACTTCCCGGGGAAGATGTGAGGTCCAGAGCTAAAAGTTAGGGATGTTTTTTGTTGAAATGGAATATAATTTTAAATTTTGTTACGTACCGTCTTGTTTCGGTTCACTGTTGTTCTTTTCTTTCAGCGTCTACTACTTTCTTTTTCCTCTTCCATATTTTTGCTTGATTTTTACGTCTCGCTTTTTCTAAACACAGGTGATTTTGCATGGGGAACATGCCTTGTGCATAGGTTTCTCGTTCCCTTACGTTAACTGCCTTGGGTTAAACTAAAGTCCAATATTCAACTAAAATTTAAAGTCAACTGTATTAAACAAGTATAAAATAGCAAAGATCAACTGGATCTGGCCTTCATTTAGTCTTCATTAGGGGACCGTTTGGCTGAAAACAAAAGTCGGTCATTTTTCAACGGATTTTTCGGACATTTTCACCATAGTTGTACAAATATGTAACAATATTTGTCGCACGAGTGTGTTTTTTTCGCAATTTAACTAGAAAATTGATTTTTTTCGAAAAAATTGAAAAATGGGCTCTGCGGAAAATGTATCTTCTCTTACAATTTTAAAGTTACAGAACCGGAAACATGTATTTTAGGTTCTTAAATGTATTGTCTAGAGAAACTGCAGTGAATTTTCGATAATTAAATTTTTTAATTTTAGGAATGTTTTACCCTAAAACTCAACTTTTCATCTTTTTTTCTGTCTAATGTCTCGTATAATTTTCAACCTATAGCGAATTTAAAAAAATCGACTGCAAAGTTTTTCTAGCTTTTTTTGAGCCCTATCGATTAATTTTCCATTCTTGTACCTCTAACACTGTGGGAGAAGATCCCCTTCAAATGTCAAAACCAAGTTTTCAGGGCATCCGTTTTCCTTAATTTTTTTTATTTTTTCTATTATTTTCGAACCTTTCTTCGACTCTAGTAAACGAACCAATGGATGTACACGCGAGCCAACGATTTCGTTAGATTTGTGAGATAATTCTCTATAAGATGGGCTAAAAAAACAAAAATCATTAATTTTTCGAATTTTCACCTGAAAATAAGCATAAAACATAAATCGAGTATAAGAACATGTACTGGTCGGTGAACAGCATAATTAAAATTTCATCCACGCACCACCGGTGGCTCACATCATGGCGGTTAATGTGTTAATTCAGTGCTAAATGGTACCTACCTTTATCCTCCGGAACTCGTGGTTTTGGTTAGGAAGGCTTAAGCCAAGGTATTTTATTTAACTTGTAGGATGACAATTATTTCGCATATACATTTTAATGATATAGTTCCTACAGCGAATAATATTTTTTTTATAATGCACGCTTCTATTACAGATTGAATCATCAGAATAACATTTTCAGTCACTGAAGAATGTTACCCATAGATATTGAATAAAATTTCATTAGTGTGTGTTTTGAGAAAGAAACGAACGCCGTACGGTAATAACGTACAGACTTGCAAGGCAGTCAGTGTTGGTCGAGTGCCCTATTGGACTTTATAGTTTAGAGGAGTGTATTTTTTATGAGATTTTATCGATAACGGAGACTGTCAACCTGAGTGAACTGAAGAAAATCGTGAAAGTTCACCGAGCAAAATAACTCCGTGTCCTGAGCAAGATACTGCGTTTTCTGAGCAAGAGACTTTGTTTTCTTAGTAAGATCTTCGTTTTCTGAGTAAGATACTTCGTTTTCTGAGCAAAACACTTCGTTTCGTGAGATACTGAATGCAGAGCTTAGAGCCGAGAGGAGGCGAAGACTGGAACTGAGCGTCACGGCGCCGCGCCCCCTCGAGTCTGCACTCGGAGGCACCTGAGCTGCCGCTCCAGGGTGAGTACCAACCATCTTTTCTTCTGTACGCTTAAGTAGTAGTGTTTTTGAGTGCTTATTTATTTACTTTCTAGTGTAAGGCTTTCCCGATTTCGTGAAGATGTTGCCTTTACCTCCTGATCTATGGGAGAATTTAACTCAAAATTAATCCATCAAATATCTCCACTCGCAATTTTGATGGTGTCCGGTACACGGTGGTGGCTTTCTCTCACGCGTGCAGAAATTTCATCAAGTTTCCTATGGTCAGTGAGGGAATAAGATTCACACACGTGAACACCCATCAAATTTCAATCAGTTGTACATTTCATAAAGCAACAGTGCTTGGTGGCGCGAAAAATTGTTAGAACCGTAGCGAAAATGGGAACAAATTGAATATAAAAATTGTACGTCCAGTAGTCCTGAACGCATGTTTTGTGACGAGGGAATTTGCCTTTGATACACGTCGAGATGTTGACTTCCGCCGCCTATTGGGAGCCCTGCTGTGGAGTGCGAAGAGAATAAGACCGCTCCAGCGAGCGGAGGTAGCAGCAGGCTGCTAGTGCTGAGTGTAGGTGAGAAGTGGCGTCATGACCGACTGGTCAGACTAGCGTGTCTACTAGCAAGAGACTAGCGTGTCTACTAGCAAGAGACTAGCCTGTCTACTAGCAAGAGACTAGCCTGTCTACTAGCAAGAGACTAGCCTGTCTACTAGCAAGAGACTAGCCTGTCTACTGGCAAGAGATTAGTGTGTCTACTAGCAAGAGACTAGCGTGTCTACTAGCAAGAGACTAGCGTGTCTACTAGCAAGAGACTAGCGTGTCTACTAGCAAGAGACTAGCGTGTCTACTAGCAAGAGATTAGCGTGGTATCAAGAGGAGCGGTCTCTGTGGCCAGATTCTGCTTACGGAGTCTCGTCATTCGAAGGCTGGGCTGCTAATGACGACAATCCTGACTTTCAGGTAATTTCGAGGCTAAAGCGAAGCGTTCCCTGATTTTCACGGACACCGGCGGGGCACTCGTCCTCAGGGGGATACAAATATTGTATCTGAAAATATGAGCTCCCGAAATGAGTCCGACAGGCTTTCGTTTTGTTGAAATAACGTAAGATTTTTGTTCTGTCACGGACTTTCTTTATTGTTCACTGTTGTTCTGTTTTCCAGTGCCTCTAACTGTCTTCTTCGTCTTTTACCTTTTTCCATATACTTCTTTCCAAACTTATAGTTTCCTCGCACAGGGATCTTGTGTGGGAACGCACTTTGTGTGTACATATATTCCCCATTCCCTACCCTGTACACCAAATGGAACCTTCATTCTTCCTCTTTTTGGAACACCTGTGATGTGGTTAGTGAGGTTTAAACTAATAATCTAACCTCGTGACGTGGACATTTGCGTTAGCGTTGAGCTCTTAGTGGATCCCAAAAAACAACATCCGTTTATTTTTGTATGTTTTTTTTAAATACGTATTGATGAAGTTGAAAGCTAGTCCGATGTTAGTAGAGCTTTTGTGAGAGTCACAAGATATATTTTTCAGATTATCTTAGTCAAGGAGATGAAGAAAATGCGTGACTATGTTTTATAGCCACAAAAGTACGAGACGCGTGATGATACCAAGTTTCATGCTAATGATAAACACAGAATGAAAATTCATTTCATTAGCCTGCTGCATTGACCTCAAAAATACCAGCCCGCAAAAATGATTCACAGTCCGTGGGTCGGCAGAGGCAGGTCGGCGTGGCACACACACATGTTGTGTTGTGGTGCAACGTTGTCATTTTTGGCAATTACCGCCGCTTGAATGCCCACCTGGGCAATGCAGCCGCAGCTAAGTGCCGTCACACTCGCATGCACGCCGTCGACAGCCTTCAGTGCTCTCACGTGAATTGGCATTCCTGTTTTTAAAGGATGTTATTAGCGTGCCGTTATTATTTCATGCCTCCGGACGGCATTCCGCTGGAGGATGAGAGTGTTTGGCTTGGAAACGCCAAAATGGAGGTTAAAATGCAGGCAGGCGGGCAGGTGTTTTCAACAGCTTGTCGAAAAAAGGAATCCACTCAGAAAGCACACGTACACCGCGTGTTCTCATATGTGAATTGAAGTGCACAATTTAGCTTGCATATTACTTCAGCTCCAATGCTTGCATATTGCTTCAGCTGTGCTCCAATGTGTTTGGTGTATAGGTCTTGCTGCAGAAAACTCTGTGGAGGATTTTTATAACAGAGCCTTGTGTAATGTATGTAATTGTTGTTTTATAATTATTTTTTCATCATAGAACGCCACTCTGGCATTTCATGAATCCTGTTAAAGTTTTACAGTCTTTCCTTCGTATAATCCATCCTTCCCCTCTGCTGTCACTCTCCAGCAACGCAGCTTCATTGTAAGGCTACATTATGTCATTTGTCTTCCTTTAAGTCTTGTCAAGTAAGTAGGTGTATCAAGTAGTAGTGGGCGCGTAAATCCTTTTAAACATGCACTGTGCCACTGGTGTCAGTGTACTACTGGTGTCAGTGTATCACTGGTGTCAGTGTACTACTGGTGTCAGTGTATCACTGGTGTCAGTGTATCACTGGTGTCAGTGTATCACTGGTGTCAGTGTATCACTGGTGTCAGTGTATCACTGGTGTCAGTGTATCACTGGTGTCAGTGTATCACTGGTGTCAGTGTATCACTGGTGTCAGTGTATCACTGGTGTCAGTGTATCACTGGTGTCAGTGTATCACTGGTGTCAGTGTATCACTGGTGTCAGTGTATCACTGGTGTCAGTGTATCACTGGTGTCAGTGTATCACTGGTGTCAGTGTATCACTGGTGTCAGTGTATCACTGGTGTCAGTGTATCACTGGTGTCAGTGTATCACTGGTGTCAGTGTCTCACTGGTGTCAGTGTATCACTGGTGTCAGTGTATCACTGGTGTCAGTGTATCACTGGTGTCAGTGTATCACTGGTGTCAGTGTATCACTGGTGTCAGTGTACCACTGGTGTCAGTGTACCACTGGTGTCAGTGTACCACTGGTGTCAGTGTACCACTGGTGTCAGTGTATCACTGCCACATGACTCGTCATTACGGAGACGTGCGCGAGAGTGAACTAGACGGTCGAGCCGAGTACAGGATGAGGACATGCGAGGCTGGCTGCAAAAGACGACCCACACATGCAGGGTCGGCACCTTACGTCCGCGGAAGTCCCTCGTAAAGGCAAGTAAGTTGAAGTGCAGTGTTGACTCAGGGCAGCGCTGCGGACGCTAACTGGAGGGGACGCGGGCTCCGTCGGGACCTCTACACGCAAGCAAATGCCAGATAAAACTTAGAGAGTTTGGAGCACTTACGGAGCGCGGAGTGCAGGGCTCCCCTGGTACGAATAAACACAACGCCGGCACTCATCGCTGTGTGTGTGAGCGGGAGCGTCGTCGTGTGTGACGTCGTGTGGGACTTCACGAGTGACGAAGGATTCACATACACCAGATGGTAGGATAAGGTTTGTTTTGTTCTATGAAAAAGAACACTGCAATTTTAGGTAAATCGTGTTCGCTACGCTAATCAGGGCGAGCTTCGTTTGAAAACGCGTTTTTCCGCCGCATCAGGTGGAGCGTACACACGCGATAGCGCTGCACTGGAGGGTGACTGGTGCTGGTGGTGGTTGTGGTGGGGGTGATGGTCTCGTGCGTGTGTGGAGAACGAATGGTATTGTGAAAATTGAAACTGAGGGGAGTGGCAGATTGTGAGGAGTGGCAGCTGGGGAGGGGAGTATACGCTGTGGAGGGGAGGGGAGTGGCAGCTATTGAGGGGAGGGGAGAAGAGTGGCAGCTGTGGAGGGGAGGGGAGAAGAGTGGCAGCTGTGGAGGGGAGGGGAGAGGAGTGGCAGCTGGGGAGGGGAGGGGAGAGGAGTGGCAGCTGGGGAGGGGAGGAGAGAGGAGTGGCAGCTGTGGAGGGGAGGAGAGAGGAGTGGCAGCTGTGGAGGGGAGGGGAGGGGAGAGGATTGGCAGCTGTGGAGGGGAGTGGCAGCTGGGGAGGTGGGGGGAGAGGAGTGGCAGCTGTGGAGGGGAGTAGCAGCTGTGGAGGGGAGTGGCAGCTGGGGAGGGGAGAGGAGTGGCAGCTGTGGAGGGGAGTGGCAGCTGGGGAGGGGAGAGGAGTGGCAGCATTTGAGACATGATACAATAGCTCGGAGTCCGCAGAATGCGGGTCATTAGAGAAATACATACTGGTTTGAAGGCAAATCAATTTGTCCCACAACTCTACGCTATGAGCAATTGTAACGCCAGACCAAATCTGTTCCACTACAATCGCTTAGGATAATCCAGAGCAGCAAAATCCCCGAACCATGGGATAAAAGCACAATTCTTTGAATTAAAATCCCTCCAGCGGACAATTTGCAGAAGGTAAAGCTAGAGTCGGCTGCGTCCGAGAGTTGTGCGAAATTGAGAGTCTCTCTCGAGTCAATTAAGCGGAGACTGAAAGGCGGCCTGCAGCATTTGATCTATTGAGGCTAGCCTACCGCCTGGCCCTTGTGTCGCGTGTGTCGCGCGTGTCGCGCGTGTCGCGCGTGTCGCGCGTGTCGCGCAAGTCTTTACTGCTGTAATGTTACAAGCAAATAATTCCCATTGATGCTTCCGCTGCATGTGCTCGTGCGAGCTGGAGCTCGAGGATGAGATATGGCGAGAACATGTGAGGCACAACATGAAGGGCTCAACATTGTGGAGTGCGCCGTAATAACGAGCGCGACACCGAATTATCGCAGCCTGAACTCCGCTCATGCTGCTCATGAAGCGATAAATCTCTGAGCTACTGCCGGCCTGAGCACAGCGCGGGCTGTCCGCTCCGTGTGTGTGTGTGTGTGTTGTGCTGTCAGCTCCGTGTGAGTGTTGTGCTGTCAGCTCCGTGTGCGTGTTGTGCTGTCAGCTCCGTGTGCGTGTTGTGCTGTCAGCTCCGTGTGCGTGTTGTGCTGTCAGCTCCGTGTGCGTGTTGTGCTGTCAGCTCCGTGTGCGTGTTGTGCTGTCAGCTCCGTGTGCGTGTTGTGCTGTCAGCTCCGTGTGCGTGTTGTGCTGTCAGCTCCGTGTGCGTGTTGTGCTGTCAGCTCCGTGTGCGTGTTGTGCTGTCAGCTCCGTGTGCGTGTTGTGCTGTCAGCTCCGTGTGCGTGTTGTGCTGTCAGCTCCGTGTGCGTGTTGTGCTGTCAGCTCCGTGTGCGTGTTGTGCTGTCAGCTCCGTGTGCGTGTTGTGCAGTCTGCACCGTGTGCACCAAATAATCACAACGTCAAGTAAAGTCTGTCAGTTGCTGAGAGCGCTTGGCTCGCTGGCTATTGAGGTGATCCCCCCAGCAGCTGGGTGTGTATGCAATAGGGCTCAAAAATATGCGGAGATTGCCATTGCATGGCAGCAGCTGTGCTTGTTTCCTGCCTGCTGTGCGTGATGTGCGTGCGGGGTGAGGTGTCGCGTGCACTCCTAGTTCATGGGGCGCTTACTCACACGAGTTGCGTACTCACACGAGTTGCGTACTCACACGAGTTGCGTACTCACACGAGTTGCGTAATCACACAAGTTGCGTACTCACACAAGTTGCGTACTCACACAAGTTGCGTACTCACACAATTTGCGCACTCACACAAGTTGCGCACTCACACAAGTTGCGTACTCACACAAGTTGCGTACACGCTCAAAAGATGCGTACACGCTCAAAAATTGCGCACACACTCATAAGTTGCGTACACACTCATAAATTGCGTACACACTCATAAGTTGCGTACACACTCATAAGTTGCGTATACACACTCATAAGTTGCGTATACACACTCATAATTTGCGTACACACTCATAAGTTGCGTTCACACTCATAAGTTGCGTATACACACTCATAAGTTGCGTACACACTCATAAGTTGCGTACACACTCATAAGTTGCGTGCACACTCATAAGTTGCGTGCACACTCATAAGTTTCGTACACACTCATAAGTTGCGTATACACTCATAAGTTGCGTATACACACTCATAAGTTGCGTACACACTCATAAGTTGCGTACACACTCATAAGTTGCGTACACACTCATAAGTTGCGTACACACTCATAAGTTGTGTACACACTCATAAGTTGCGTATACACTCATAAGTTGCGTACACACTCATAAGTTGCGTACACACTCATAAGTTGCGTATACACACTCATAAGTTGCGTATACACTCATAAGTTGCGTTCACACTCATAAGTTGCGTTCACACTCATAAGTTGCGTTTACACTCATAAGTTGCGTTTACACTCATAAGTTGCGTGCACACTCATAAGTTGCGTGCACACTCATATGTTGCGTGCACACTCATAAGTTGCGTGCACACTCATAAGCTGCGTGCACACTCATAAGTTGCGTGCACACTCATAAGTTGCGTACACACTCATAAGTTGCGTTTACACTCATAAGTTGCGTGCACACTCATAAGTTGCGTGCACACTCATAAGTTGCGTACACACTCATAAGTTGCGTGCACACTCATAAGTTGCGTGCACACTCATAAGTTGCGTGCACACTCATAAGTTGCGTGCACACTCATAAGTTGCGTGCACACTCATAAGCTGCGTGCACACTCATAAGCTGCGTGCACACTCATAAGTTGCGTGCACACTCATAAGCTGCGTGCACACTCATAAGCTGCGTGCACACTCATAAGTTGCGTGCACACTCATAAGTTGCGTGCACACTCATAAGTTGCGTGCACACTCATAAGTTGCGTGCACACTCATAAGTTGCGTGCACACTCATAAGTTACGTGCACACTCATAAGTTGCGTACACACTTATAAGTTGCGTACACACTCATAAGTTGCGTACACACTCATAAGTTGCGTACACACTCATAAGTTGCGTACACACTCATAAGTTGCGTGCACACTCATAAGTTGCGTACACACTCATAAGTTGCGTGCACACTCATAAGTTGCGTGCACACTCATAAGTTGCGTACACACTCATAAGTTGCGTGCACACTCATAAGTTGCGTGCACACTCATAAGTTGCGTGCACACTCATAAGTTGCGTGCACACTCATAAGTTGCGTGCACACTCATAAGTTGCGTGCACACTCATAAGTTGCGTGCACACTCATAAGTTGCGTGCACACTCATAAGTTGCGTACACACTTATAAGTTGCGTACACACTCATAAGTTGCGTACACACTCATAAGTTGCGTACACACTCATAAGTTGCGTACATACTCAAAAGTTGCGTACACACTCAAAAGTTGCGTACACACTCAAAAGTTGCGTACACACTCAAAAGTTGCGTACACACTCAAAAGTTGCGTACACACTCATTAGTTGCGTACACACTCATTAGTTGTGTACACACTCATAAGTTGCGCACACACTCATAAGTTGCGCACACACTAAGTTGCGCACACACTCATAAGTTGCGCACACACTCATAAGTTGCGCACACACTAAGTTGCGCACACACTCATAAGTTGCGCACACACTCATAAATTGCGCACACACTCATAAGTTGCGCACACACTAAGTTGCGCACACACTCATAAGTTGCGCACACTCATCAATTGCGTTCACACAAGTCACGTACACACACACACACACACGCGCGCGTCTCTCCTCAGTGACCTCTTGTGACGTGTGTGAGATTCTGCCTTCACTGAAGGTCGATTGTCTCGACATGCGGCTCTGTGTTTGTGTAGAAAGTAAAGCACGTGCTATACCTCATGTCCCACACAAACTCGAACCGAGTATTTATTTTCCCGTATCAGTAATGACCGTAATTATTTCCCGTATCAGTAATACCCGTAATTATTTCCCGTATCAGTAATACCCGTAATTATTTCCTGTATCAGCAATACCCGTAATTATTTCCCGTATCAGTAATACTCGTATTATTTCGCGTATCAGTAATACTCGTATCATTTCCCGTATCAGTAATACCCGTAATTATTTCCCGTATCAGTAATACCCGTAATTATTTCCTGTATCAGCAATACCCGTAATTATTTCCCGTATCAGTAATACTCGTATTATTTCCCGTATCAGTAATACTCGTATCATTTCCCGTATCAGTAATACCCGTAATTATTTCCCGTATCAGTAATACTCGTATTATTTCGCGTATCAGTAATACTCGTATCATTTCCCGTATCAGTAATACTCGTATCATTTCCCGTATCAGTAATACTCGTATTATTTCGCGTATCAGTAATACTCGTGTCATTTCCCGTATCAGTAATACTCGTATCATTTCCCGTATCAGTAATACTCGTATCATTTCCCGTATCAGTAATACTCGGATCATTTCCCGTATCAGTAATACTCGTATCATTTCCCGTATCAGTAATACTCGTATCATTTCCCGTATCAGTAATACTCGTATCATTTCCCGTATCAGTAATACTCGTATCATTTCCCGTATCAGTAATACTCGTATTATTTCCCGTATCAGTAATACTCGTATCATTTCCCGTATCAGTAATACTCGTATTATTTCGCGTATCAGTAATACTCGTATCATTTCCCGTATCAGTAATACTCGTATTATTTCGCGTATCAGTAATACTCGTATCATTTCCCGTATCAGTAATACTCGTATCATTTCCCGTATCAGTAATACTCGTATCATTTCCCGTATCAGTAATACTCGTATTATTTCGCGTATCAGTAATACTCGTATCATTTCCCGTATCAGTAATACTCGTATTATTTTGCGTATCAGTAATACTCGTATCATTTCCCGTATCAGTAATACTCGTATCATTTCCCGTATCAGTAATACTCGTATCATTTCCCGTATCAGTAATACTCGTATCATTTCCCGTATCAGTAATACTCGTATCATTTCCGGTATCAGTAATACTCGTATCATTTCCCGTATCAGTAATACTCGTATCATTTCCCGTATCAGTAATACTCGTATCATTTCCCGTATCAGTAATACTCGTATCATTTCCCGTATCAGCAATACTCGTATCATTTCCCGTATCAGCAATACTCGTATCATTTCCCGTATCAGTAATACTCGTTTCATTTCCCGTATCAGTAATACTCGTATCATTTCCCGTATCAGCAATACTCGCATCATTTCCCGTATCAGTAATACTCGTATCATTTCCCGTATCAGGAGTAACCATTAATACCGCATAATTTTGCTCGAAATTGAATGCTTACGGTATTCTTATGATGGTATTACTGATAGGGGAAAATAAATACTCGGTTCTGTTGTTTTTTTGCGGGACATGCTTTATAGTCTCGAGAAATTTTTAGAATCCTAAGTCATGAAAAATACTTCAAGCACTCACATCAGTTTGCTGTACTTGACTTTACATGTGAATATATTTATATGTACGTATGTATGCAATATGTTGTCCCTCAGCGGCTGCAACTATTGTATCTATGTGAATTAGCGCTTCCAGGAGGTAAATGTTTGGTACCGAGTTTAGGGTTAGGTAGGCCTTTTTTTTTGTTGAAATGAAATGAAAAGAAATCTTGAAATGAATTCATTTGAGTAACACGACGTGACTGAAGTAACTCAGCACGATTTCAACGCACCTTTCTTTCTTCCGGTGACCCCCGGCGATGTTTTTAATCCCATGAAAGTCGCAGAAAATCGGACACTCTCCTCGGAGTGCAAGCGTAATTTTCTTTTGAGAAATTCAGCCCGTAAATGAGCGATGATGTTGGCAAAGTTTTGATTGCTCACTTGAGCGTGAAGTTCCCGATTAAGTCGTCGTTGGCTTGCCCGAGTTCCAGGTTCACGAGGAGGAAGATTCGTGTCCAAGGATTCCCTGAACTTGCTCTTCTGAATCCGAATTCCAGAATTGACGACAACTTTTTGTGCAGCTAAATGTGAGGGCAGGAAAGTTCAACTAGAACGTAAATATGAGACCAAGAATGAATTCTGTAAACACTTGAAATGTTCCATTTTTGATCGTTCGCTTCTTGGAATGCTTGAGACTGGCCGCCGATGTTGTGTGGTGATGAGTGTGATGTGGGGCGTGACTAGGTGGGGCGTGCCTAGGCAGGGCGTGACTAGGCAGGGGGTGACTAGGTGGGGCGTGACAATGTAGGGCGTGACAATGTAGGGCGTGACAATGTAGGGCGTGACAATGTAGGGCGTGACAATGTAGGGCGTGACAATGTAGGGCGTGACAATGTAAGGCGTGACAATGTAGGGCGTGACTAGGCAGGGCGTGACTAGGTAGGGCGTGACAATGTAGGGCGTGACAATGTAGGGCGTGACAATGTAGGGCGTGACAATGTAGGGCGTGACAATGTAGGGCGTGACAATGTAGGGCGTGACAATGTAGGGCGTGACAATGTAGGGCGTGACAATGTAGGGCGTGACAAGGTAGGGCGTGACAAGGTAGGGCGTGACAAGGTAGGGCGTGACAAGGTAGGGCGTGACTAGGTAGGGCGTGA